>OX421967.1:40322276-40855794 GCA_949128115.1 Anaspis maculata
GATGCCACTTTTGCTTGCCAGTCGTCGTACACGTGCCACTCTTATTTAAAAATGCAATGCTTTTGCAACCGACGACACCTAGTATATTCAAGATAATGAAACGTGCGTGGCTCACGTACTTTGTTGGAAAAAATCAACGCCACGTTAAGTCAGATGGAATCAATTAAAGTCACCAAACACCGCAACGCTCATAAGAGCCCACACAAATCTGCGGTTGATCCGTGCACAAACGTCGTTTACACGTTGGCCGTCAGATGGCGTATTCGATCTTGAAACTCGCCAATAGCAAACATACTTGCCAAATGTATTTTCACGGCACTTTTGAGGTGAAAGACGAATTTTGAAATTTGAAAATACGACTCAAATCTCAATTGCAAGAGAAATTTTCAATCGTGAACTACTAACGACATGTGATTCTTCACAAGAAACCATACTTTGCTTTAAAATCATGCAAACTAAAGAAGTTAAATTCTCAACTCCACCTCTTCATAACTCGAAGGATAAATGAGCCAATTTTTTTTACTATTTTTCCCGTGCTCCCTCAACGTCTCCCACAACGTACACGGGAGAAAATGCGCCATTTTTGAATCACCCTGTATGCATTTCGATTGTTCATGTATTTGTCCAAAATCTCGATATAATCTGTTCAAAAATAAAAAAATTCAATATGGCGGCCTATTGGAACGTCAAAAATCAAAATGTGACAGACGCATTTCAATCGCCAACCTCAAGTGGGTGTGGGTTCAGAATGTCAATTAGATCGGTTGAAAAATGCAGAAGTTCAATATGGCGGCCTCTTGAAACGTCAAAAATCTGATGCATCTCGACTGCCTCACCAAAGCAAGTATAAGTTCTAATCCCAATCAGATAGGTTGAAAAATGCAAGAGTTCAATATGGCGGCGGAATTAAAACTGTCAAAACGACAAATTTGACAGATGTATTCAGATCACCTACTTCAAGTTGTCATAGATTCAAAATCCCAATCGGATAGGTTGAAAAAAGCAAAAGTTCAATATGGCGGCCTTGGAACTGTCAAAACGTCAATTTTGAATTTTGATAGATACACCTTGATTGTCCACCTCAAGTGGGTACCTATTATGTTGAAAATCCCAATCGGATCGGTTGAAAATGCAAAAGTTCCAATCGGATAGGTTGAAAAATGCAAGAGTTCAATATGGCGGCCTCTTGAAACGTCAAAAATCGAAATTTGACAGATGCATTTCGACTGTCTATTTCAAGTTGGCATACGTTCAAAATAACAATTGGATCTGGTGGTAATGATGATGGAAAATGTCATGTAACGATTTCCGCTTTCATCATTACATTTACTCGCGAAAACGTCCATGACTGTCAACATCATCGCAACGTACGTATCTGAAAGCACTCGCAGAAAACTGCCCAAGGAATCTGCGAAAAACTACTTAAGAAGTGCTGTGACATTACATTGACATTTGCAAATGGCACAACACAACAACTGCGACGCTGAGTAATGTTGCCGATGTTTGTAGTGACATTTTGGAAAAATTTACGAGAAAAACTTCGAAACAAGGACGCAAGTCAAAACACGGACCCTTTCTGGAGGTCTGACCGGAAGGTCCGATGGAATTATCGTGGACTCCGTAGAAATCTAGTTGCGACAAGGAACCCCTGTAACCGACATCAAATAAGCTCTGGAGGACCGAAAAAGCCCTTTTCTCGAAATGTGAAGCGGCTGGAAATTGCAAAAGAATTATGAGTACCCCCCAGACGTGTTTTATCCCCTCAACTTGCCTGTTTTCGTGAAATTACTCCGTCAACGTCTGCCCCGGCCTGGGTAATTTGATCAAAGTGCCGTCGAATTTAGAGGTGACTCTTGTGTTTTGTGTCTGATGGACGCTCAAAAGTCTCCTGGAGACCACAGTTTAATTTCGCACGCTGTCATGGTCAATTTCGTTCCAAAAGCACTGTTGAAATGCCCCGATGTGTTGAGTTTGCCAAAACCGAGAGCGTCAATTGACGTTCCTGTCAGATTGGCCTGATAATATGATAATATGTTTGACAAAAAGAGAATTTCATTATCTTCAATTAAAGGTGCGTTCAGTCAGCTTATTTAGCCGCAAGTTTTAATTTTAGTCGCAAGCGCAGCGTTGCCCATTGGCTCTTATGAACCAGCTTCCTCAGAACAGCCAATAAGCGATGCGCCGCTTACGGCTAAAATTAAAACTTGAGGCTAAATAAGCTGACTGAATGCACCTCAAATTTGATGTATCACAATATAAGTAATGTAATTTGAAATTTCAGAGTAGGGTAGGGTGGAGGCGAAGAGGTTGAACACAATATAATAAAACGCTTATTGGTTACATAATCATCATTGTTATCTGCACAAATATTCGTACAAAACATTTAAAAAAAATTTCAAGTCTTTGGCGGTTTTTTCACATCATGTCGCAACAGCTAGCTAGCAACTAGCGTCGATACTAGCGGCCATATCCTCCATCCAACCAGAAAACTTCGAAAACTTCTTCGCCCAATTTTCTAAATTCGTTTTGGAGCATTGTGAGAACTGAATCTCTTCCACAAAAGCCAGAACTTCTTCAGTATACTTGGCCAATTCCTGCCTTATACTTTCGTGGTGGATGTTATTGCAAAGCTCCAAATTTTCTGTCCATCCAGCAATAGCGTCGAGATCTCTTCGCATATCCTTGACACATCTTTTTACTGTGAGGTTAAAGGTCCTTTCTAACCGCTGTTTCGCCTTCAATTCCTCATACTGGGAGTTGTGTTTCAGCATAACCTGTACACAAATTCAACATATCATAGTACCTGTGTGCGCATTATTCTTAAAAAAAGTATAGACTATATCAATCATTCACACTATGCCCTTCCATTAGTGATTTGTAAATCAGGTATGTTCTTGGGCGCATGCGCATTGCAGTGGATCCAGCAGTAATCTCACGCTTTACTATGTATTTATTTCACTACCAGCCGTGGAGTACGTCATTATTAAGCTTGTTCCTGAATCGCGAGGTCGATTTTCCAGTAGAAAAAAATCTTACATGAACCAAGGCCAAGAAAACTCACGAGAATGTTGAATTGTCACTTTTCCATTTTCATGTAAATAAATTAAATTACCAAAAACCAGATGAAGTACCTCCACTTTTGAGAAATTTCACAACAACTGGCAACGCTGCTCGACACTGACAGTTGCTAGTGATTTTTAGATATTTTGTTAAGATTAACCTAATTACTGAAACTAAATTATTTCAGTCCTTCTTGATTTCAATGTCACGGATTCAGCCAACATTCCCACGCGATTTGTATTATTTCTATTTATTATTGATTACTGGAAGTTCTCGACTTTGAACAACGACCACCAACTAAGGGCGAAGAAGCATCAGTGGCATGCCCAGGGAAGTATGTGGCCCAGGGACGGCCCCAAATTCTGGATAATAGAAGATCGTTCGCCATGGAACTATATTTGGCACTGAGAAGCGAAAGCAAAAGGCACTAGTGGAGATATTTTTACTTTCGCGCACTGTGTTTGAAATTGGCAAGTTTCGCACCTACGATACCGTAGAGAAAGTAACGTTTCCGTGGGTGGTCGTAGGAAAAATAATACCTATACTATTTCGACACCGCTTTCAATATCGAAAAGTGTCCATTGTTAAACCAAAATACCTACTCGATGAAATAAATGATCCTATCAACATGTAATTATTTTACGCTGTACTTATAGTGTATAGTACCTAAGCGGACATTAGGTATTGTATACAGGGTGATTTTTAGGAAAGGACCCACCCCAGATTTCATGCCGCCATAATTTTTCCCAAGAAAACGCCAAAACAGGTCGATTCTAATTTTGAGGAGAACATCTAGGGGACACATTCTCAAATTTTCATCTTCGACCCTTTCGCCCTAATTCCACCCTACTACAGAATTTCAAATAGCCTTACCTATATTTTGATACATCAAACTGAAGGTGATAAATTCTCTAAAATTCTCTTTATAAACTGCTCATTGCAACATTGGCAAGTGGAGTAAGGTTTACGTAGGTTTAATCCATAAGGTTAATTTCGCTGGTTTTTCCTAGTTGTTGGTTGTGGTTTATTGTTCCTGTCGACGTCTCGAAATCAGATGTATTGATTGTTTTCAATTGTTATATTTATGTTGGAAGGGATATTATGTGGAGGGAGAGAGTAAAAACTCGTATCTTATCTTGCTTTTTATAATAAAAAACGACCACACGGCTAGTACACCTCGGCCAAATTATGTACATTGGTCTCGTCTCTATCTCCATATAACCAAAGAATACTTTTTGAATCACTAGAAATTTTAAAATTAAAACATTATCGAAATTACCAATACCTAAATGAGCAAACTGAAGATTTAGAAGGAGCCAAAACAATTAAAATTTTACTAGATGCTGAGTACATCTACCTTAATCAATAATAATCAACCTTTTTCAAATCTTCTATTCTCAAAATTTAATTTATAATAAACTGTTATCATGTTATCTTGAACCAACTGTTTTTCATGTCAATTAAATTAATTATTACTTATGTCAATTGAATTAATTTTTGACAAATGTCAAAAATTTGACAAATTTCTCCAAAAAAATATCCAATATTTCAAATATTATACAGTAAGCTTTTATCAAATTTTATATCAATTTATTTGATACAACTAATTACAGAACCCTGACGATGCCGAAAGGCGAAACCGGTTGGTAAAAGAAAAATAGGAAAATTGTGGTGTAGTTTCAAGATTATTTCAACATATAGCTTCTACTTTATACAACACCACTTCAAGAACAATGGATTTTTACTTATTTATCCATATTATGCCTTTGACTTTGCAATTTTGTATTTTGGTAAGCCTTTCCACATCTTGTTTGTGATTGTTAATCTGTATGTTCATTTTTAGCCTGATGAAGCCCTCAATTAGGGCGAAACGTTGCATTATACGACTATAATAAAAAAATAGTTTAATTTCGTCCTGTTTCCTCAAGAAAAGCGCCACAGTACTATACATAAAGAAGGACAAAGAAACCGATCAAAAATATAAATAATAAACATGATTTAATTTTTTCAAGTCACTCGCTCCTCAACCATACTCACAATTCTTCCATTGGTTATTGGAAGAAAGTTTTCTCCAATTAACTCCCGATTCTTGGGAAATAGATTTTTCAGCGAAAACAGTTAGATTCTTGTTTCGAAGGTGGCATCTAAGTCACGTATCGCCCAATTTTCATCTTCATTCCCTTCGCCCCCAACTTACCCTACTTTCAAATTTCGAATAGCAACATCTACCTTGTAATACATCAGACTGAAGGTAATAAAATTCTCTGTCTGTAAAAAATGATTCCAAGTTTTCTAAGCCTCCCTGTAACCCTCCTCAAAAATTCTTTGATTGGGAGGCAAAGGGGTTGAAGATAAAAATTTGGCCATACGTGTCATAAGGTCGATTTATACTCGCAGAAAATAAGAATAAAAATAAAAATAACGATGAGAATAAAAATAAGAACGGCAACTGCCCATTTATACTCCAGAAATAAAAATAAGAATAAGAAATAGTTTGAAACATTGCTCCTAGGTGTCGCTCGAAGCATTAGAATGACAAAATAGTCTGAAACATTGCTCCTAGGTGTCGCTCGAAGCATTAGAATGACAGTCCAAAATGATAGATGACGCCACGTTTAGACCACCGTTACAAAACAACCCGTGGGAGTTTCTCGCCTACCCAATGAAAGGTGGTTTCAGGCAACTCTTGCTACATCGATGTAGTGCGGATTGCATGAAAGCAGCCCCCATCGTCATCGGCAAAGCTCGACTGCATTCGTCACTCGTTCGGCTTATCTTCGAGCAGAAGTTGAAAATATTCAACTTGTTATTTTTATTCTTGAATTTCATGAGCAGTAGCGCCGGTAAGTATTTTTTGGGAGGGGCTAGGATCTCGTCATAACCGGAGGGAAACACAAGTCACGGAAGGCTTTAAAACACATTGTAGAATACATTCCACATGAGTTAACCGCGTAACTCGCGTAACCGCGTAACCAACTTGATTAATCAATAACATTGAGGATGATTTGTGCAGAATTTAGGAAACATTTCGCCCTCAAAGACTTTTTTACGCCGCCACTGTTGCCATATCTGCGCATCTTCAATACGCAACCGTGAATGGAAAGCTGGAATTCTTTATTCTTATTTTGGTGTATAAATGCTTCCATCTGGAAGCTCATGTTCAACATTTTCTTATTTTTATTCTTATTGTTATTTTTATTTTTATTCTTATTTTCTGCGAGCATGAATCCACCTTTAGATGTCCCCTTCGAAATAAAAATCAACCTGTTTTTGCTGGAAAATCTATTTCTTAAGGAACGCCAGTTAATAGGGGAAAAACTTCCCTTTATTTGACATTGAAAAAATTTCAAGAAGGGTTTGGGGTGATTTAAAAGTTTTCAAAATATGTTTTGACATAAAGAGAATTTTGCTATCTTCAGTTTTATGTATCATAGCATAGGTAGTGCTATTCGAAATTGTAAAGTAGGGTAGGGTGGGGGCGAAGGGGCTAAAGATGGGAACTTGGTAACGTGTCCTAGATGTCCCCCTCAAAATAAAACTCAAGTTTTTTCGGCATTTTCCTGGAAAACAATTTGGCAACAAAAATTCTGAGGTGGGTCCTTTTCAAAAAATCACCCTGTATATGTAGCCACATGTGATGCAAGTAAGCCATCAACTCTGTTCTCAAGCAATATTTTATTAATTTCCGCCACAAAATAATTTCAGCTCTAAATGTTTAATGGAAAAATCACCCGGACCTGACGTGCAGAGTACTGTAGAGAGTTCACCCTGAAAAAAATCTTTTTTTTTGGGTCACCTAAAGGCCCTTGGATGGCGCAGGTAAAACCTGAGGATCATCGGCTGTGATCGGGGTTTATCAGATGTTTTTCTATTTCCTATTTAAGTGAAGATGTGAATCATTTTTTCTGAACACCAGCTTAAAGAAAATCACCGGCTTAAGAGGCCTTTCAAATAACAATAGCTATGTATTACAGGTCCGATCTCAATTTTACATGCAGTTAAGTTTACGAATGAGACAAGTATCAAGTAATCTGATAAGAAAAGCTTCGACTAACCGTATCGATGATTATGTCGGCTATAAATAGCCGCTTTTGGCTAAATTCTGGATGTTCTGTTCGGCACAATGGACAAGTGGTATTGTCTACACGCCACATGTCCAGACAGTTTTCACAAAAAACGTGCTTGCACTTGGTGAGGCAGGCATCCAGCGGGACTTCGAGGCAAACAGCACACTCCAGTTCTTCTCTGAGGACACCCAGGGATTCCTCGATCGATGCAGTGCGGTAGAGAAAATCGCCAACCGCTTTCTGCATGTCTTCCGTTGGTAGGTCGTTGGCGTCATTGACGGAGGTCTTGACGGCTTGTCTCAAGTCTTCCGTGGTTTCAATTGAGAAGACCATTTTGAATATAAATATATATTATCATTAGCTAGAAGTGCAACAAGATATTAGCTTAATAACTTTGGAAACACTCGAGTTTCACTAATATTTCTTGGAGCGAACATGCGGGTAATGTTGTTTGTAAGCTTGTTCGCATATAACTGAGTATCACTAGAGATTCTAAGCCCAGATCCAGACCAGACCCAGCGGAGCTCTTTATTTTTTCAATGGCAAAGATTTCTATAGTTGTGCGGGCAAATACTGACCTGGCTCTGGGATACAGGTATAAATGTGCGCGATAGCTTTATTATTTCGACAATGCTTTCCTCATGTAGGTAGAAAATTCGGGAAAGTCGGGTCCGTATACATAGAACCTACAGGCTCTGAAACTTCTATCACTTATTCGTAATAATTGTTACGTATTTTGCGTACGGGTTCGATCATAATGGAGACGATCGTTTTAAAACACAAACTGTTTATTACTTCAATAAATACACGTCAACAATTATTTAGTCAGGAATATAGCCGACTACTACTTCGCTTTCTATCGCACTCGATCGCTTCCAATTCATAACTGACTGTCGCGCTGAGGACGGTGCTAATACATATATGCCCCCGATTAGTGTTCCCGAACTTTCCATCGTCCTCCGGCAATTTCCATAGTGGCCCGGCATATGGTTTTCTAGGCGACTCCCGAATAATCCCACACATTTTGCGTGCTTTCCATGTGCTCTGGAATGTCACACCTCCGCCAAAATGGACAGATGTAGCTTGACCCACTGCTGAAGTCTCCATACAGCTGTAATTCGGGTAAAAGCCGACACGCGCGCTCTGAAACACACCAGAACGCTCCGCACTTGTACACTGCGATCTGACGGGAAGAGTCTAGAAAGATCGCGTGACATCCAGAATTGACGTTCGTAGCACTGCCCCCCTCTCAAGCCTGCTCGTCTCGAATAGGCTCATCGTTACTCCCCGAGTAACGTGCAAGGCGATCAAGGTGGACAACTTTCATCTTGGTTCTTTCAAAATTCAAAATCACATCTCCTCGCTTGCACAACAACTCGTGTGATTTCCCTCTTGAAGTTGCTTGTGGAGGTCATATTTCTTGTGGAAGAAGACAAAGCATTGAACCATTTCGGTCCCAAATAGGTGAAGCACCGCTGCCCTGTGGAAGTACTCCTAAAGGGGACAGTTAGTAGCCAACACTTCTTGTGCCTTGGTCGTGATTCACTCGGGACCAAGTTTTCTTCCTGGAGAATGTTGACAGTAAAGATGACACGTAAAATAGCTGACGATCATCCATAATCTCTGCTTCCTGGTACAGATCATCCGTTGAATACGTTCTTTCTTTCCCCAACATCAACTTTAGAGCTCTCCTTTGCAAAATTGAGAAGGGTTGCAAATTGCTGGAATAAATCCCTCCCCATCCCAATAAGCCATATCTCAGATGTGACTCAAACAGGGCCGTATACACCATCTTCAACAGTTGCACATTCAGGAATCCACGCAGTACTGTCAGTTTGTGTAAAACAAATCTTAGTTTCTTCGATACAAAATCTATGCCGGGTGATCATTTGAAAACTATCCACCTGCAATAACTCCCGATTCCCGATACGGGTCGATTTTTATATCGAGGGGGACATTCAAAACATACATTGGCAAATTTCTATATTCACCCCCCTCGCCCCCACTCACCCCAACTTTGAAATTTCAAATGACACTACCTACCTTGCGATACATCAAATTGAAGAGAATTGAATTTTCTTTCTGGAAAAAATATTTTCAGAATTTTCTACCCCACCCCCTTTTCCCTAAAAATTCTCTGACTGTCCCATTTTATATTCTGGACCCCTAATTTTTTTCTCAATTTAGTCGGCGTTATCCTAGATAGCATGGAAGAAGAGAATTTTCGGTGGGAAAAGTGCTACCCAAATTCACCCCTTGTCTCCCCCAACTCAACTCCCAAATTTAACAAAACACCACCTACTTTGTGATACATCAAATTGAAGGGAATTGAATCCTCTATCTGAAAAGAATTTTTTTGGAATTTTCTACCCCTCCCCCAATAAATTGGTCATTTGGAGTATTCTAGGGGGGAAATGGGGGGCTTTAAAAATTGTGAAAAATCGTTTTCATGAAGAGAATTCAATTTCCTTGAATTTGATGTATTACAAAGTGGGTATTGACATTTTAGATTTTCAAGGTCAGGTGGGGGGAGCGAAGGGGTGAATTTGGGTAGCACTTTTTTCATAGAAAGTTTTTTCTTTTGATGCTGTGCCGGATGACGTTGACTGTATTGAAGGGAAATGGAGGTCAAGAATATTAACTTGGACACTCAGAGAATTTTAGGAAGAACGGGGGGTAGGGTTGAAAAATTTCGAAATATTTTCTTTAGAAAGAGAATTCAATTCTCTTTAATTTGATGTATCTCAAGGTAGGTGGTGTCATTTGAAATTTCAAAGTTGGGGTGAGTGGGGGCGAGGGGGCTCAAGATATAAATTCTCCAATGTATATTTTAGATGTCCCCCTCGATATAAAAATCGACCTGTTTTTGCTCAAAGACATTTGCACTAGGAATCGGAAGATATTGCAGGTGAATAGTTTTCAAATGATCACCCGGTATGATGTTCTGATCTATTTATTAACACGCCGAGGTATCTTACGAATTTTTTTTTTTCAATTATATCTTCACCGATTGAAATGTGATTAAATAATGTGTGAGAGCCATCTTTTTAAATGCTGAACGGTTAGTATTCTGTTTTATGCAGATTCATTGTTTAACACTCAGAATCGAACCAATCTTTAATAATGTCCAAGGAAGCCTCCGCTCTGATTTTCAGGTCAAGCCATGTGGAGTTACTGAAGAAAACGGCAGTATATCATCGGCATAACTAATCATTGTCCCATCCACAGGCAAGAAGAAAAAATGTCATTCAAGTATACTATAAAAAGAAGAGGTACCAATATTGTGCCTTGGGGAACATCACATTCAACTTTCACAAAATGACTTTTCACTCCACCCACACCCGTGCACTGATTTCTGTCTGCAAGGTAGCTCTTAAACAACCTCACTGCTACACCTCTGAAGCCAGTCTTTTCCATGGTGTTTAACAACCGTTCATGGTCAACCGTATCAAACGCTTTTGCCAAATCGATTGAATGAGACTTGTCAGTCTAGAAATTGCTTGCGCGGAAAGACTCTGTCTTAACCATACTAGTTGTCAGATAGTATGTGAAACTTGTTCTTGAAACTTGTTCCAAAGATGGCCAAATAAATATGGTTGACGGCAGCGGGAAGTGACAGTGTCTGTCGACACAAGCGCCATCGAGTGGGATGTGCGCAAATTAAACCGTGTCTCAAGCGCGTCGGTCAAGTGCGCTAGGCCTGGTGATATGCCTGCCTTACAAATATTACCATGTGCCAGTGCCGGCATAATTTTTGTAGATTCTACCTGTGCATGTGCTGTTTGGGCTCCAGGTGGTGACGGTGCTTTGGCAGTCAGAGAAATTTTTGTAAGCTTTGTGAGGTGTCAGGAGGACTCCTAATATGTTAGTCTCCCAAGCGGCGCTGCGCCATCTATCAAAGGCATTCCGCGATGCCATATATACCAGAGCATCGGGCAGATATATCCCATACACTTTCTATTTTCAGTAGAATGACTTTTTGGAGCAAACATAAAGTGACAAGATGGAGAATGGAGAATACGGCCGACGGCCGCTGATAGTTCCGCTCCAAAACTTTGCAGGTGTCATCAGTCAAAGTCGTAGCCCCCAGCTTGTCACTTTTTGCTCCAAAAAGTCATTCTACTGAAAATAGAAAGTGTATGGTATATAAAGAATATAATACTGTTTCACTGTTACGTATTTCGCGTACGGGTTCGATCATAATTGAGACGATCGTTTTAAAACACACGCTGTTTATTACTGCGTACTGCAATAAATACACGCCAACAATTATAATTGTTGCGCTTGGAAATATCGCTGAGACTACTTCTCTTTCTATCGCACTCAGTCACTTTCAATTCAATACTGCTCGTAACTCGACGGTCGGTGCTTTATATTAGAGTCACCTGCATTTGGCGGGCCGAAAATAATCCGGAGGAAAATAAATGAAACCGTGGAAGTCAAGGAATTATGCAAATATTCAATGTCAAGTGATCATTGAAAGATGTCGCTAATTATTTAATTCATACGTGAGAACCGAGCGAAGTTCTGCAACACGATTCACTTCATACAGCTCGTCACTCGAAAGTAGTGAAAATATTATGCGGTAGTATCCAAACGCACCCGCCAACAGACATGGTCCGCCCGCCGGCCTGCTACATCGACGTGGACGTCACCCGATACTCCAGTGATCGCACTCCAGCGCGCTTTATCAAATTACCAATTGTGGAATGTTACAACTCGTTCGCGTTTGCGGTTGTTTTGGATGCGATAAAATAATTTAGAACAACTTGGAATGGAAGAGTATCGATAGAGATAGACCGTTGTACCTGGACCGATCCGCCTGAGCTGCCGTCTGCTCCCGACTTGTCACGTCCGTTGCCGAGTGCTTCTGCGGGGCTGTTATAGAAGAGTTTTGATCCAATTTGAGGAAGCTGAGCTAAAACCCGTTGATGCTGCGTCGCGACCCACTCAAAGGCCATAGAGTTGAAACCCTTTGATGATGAGTCTCAACCCACTTGGACGATGCTGAGTCAAAACCCCGGCTGATACGCCTCAGCCCACCTGGATAATGTTGAGTTGGAATCCTTCGGAGATGAGTTTTAATCCCCTTGGGGAAGTTAAGTTGAAATCCTTTCAGGAAGGGCTTCAATCCGCTTAGAGGCTGATGAGTTGTTACTCTTTGAGTTGCAACCCTCCTCTAGGATGTAGTGTCAAAGCCCTTGGATATCGTGTTTCGACCCGCCTCCAGAAGTCGAGTCGAAACCCTTAGATGACGAGTTCCAGTCCATCGTCAGGTAGTTGCTCTGAGGCCCCTCAGATGCTGAGTTTCTATCCATCTCCAAGTCGTAGAGTTGAGATCCGTTGATGGTGTGTTTCTATCCCCCTCCAGGATGTTGAGCTGCGATCCTTCGACGAGAAGAGTTTTAACCCACCTTGAGAATCCGGACCAGTTATCCCACCAGTTTTCCGGAAAATGTGAAGGAGAACCGCGTGGAAAAATCAAGTAATAGGAATGAAATAAGATCATGTTTGTATCGGGTTTCGGACCCCGCCGTAAAGTCGCAATTGTTCATCAGGATGACTCCCTCCCCCTCTTTGAAACTAATAACTCTGTTTTAGCGCCACGACAGTTCCTGATATTTCTATGTTGATTGTACTACTTGAAGTACAAGAGAGAAATTGTGCCCTTGAGAGGAATGTTACTTGGAGGAATACACGGTTTGATATCGCGAGAGTAATAATTTCTGTTGCAGCAATCGTCTGAAATTATAGATGATGTATAAGCTTGTTACTGGAATGGAGACGTTCTTATTCAAAACTGATGAGGTCATTCCGGTACCGAACGACGCAACCGTTCAGATAGGGACTTTGTAAAATGAATTGTTATTAGGGCTCGAACAGGTATAGTATGAACGGCGGTTATTTAGTGTCACAGTGATAATTATTTCGACGTCTCTCCGCATCGACTTTTCGGCAAACACCCGGTATGGTCAAGTATCTGCGTTTTGTTTCTCCCAACTGCGGCATTCTCTCATGGACTGGTAAACAACAACAAACTAGCGCGTATTAGTCTGGATGTTAAGAGCCATAATACACCACCACCTTGCATTTGATGACTAAGAGGTGCCGTTTGATATGAATGTTGTACATACCCATACCTAAATTTAAAGAGGTGTTGCCAAGATGGCGGTCCGTGCAGACGCCGTATATAGGGTGATCAAAAATGCAAAAACTCATGAACCAAATAAGTTGGAGTCATGAAAATGAGCATGTAGATTCACAATTCAATGCTTATTAAGCTGAAACAAACTGCGTCTGAATATTATCAGCCATTTCTGGAATATGTTCAATTTAGTGTTGAATTACATAGAAATGGACATTTTCTAAAAAATCAGTGATTTTCCAAGATATTTGGATAAAACTTTGCATTTCCACTAAGAATGACCTCATAAATGGAATGTGATGTGTTGCCACCGTCCCGGCCTACTATTTTCAAAAATATGACAGTCGACTTCTTTTTTTCTCATGGCCGCCATCTTGAATTCGCCCATTAGGGAATAAGTGGAAAATCAATTGGTACTGGCAGTAATGATCATAGTCAATAATACAAATGCAAAATAACGTTCTTAGTTAGTAACTTCCTGTAACTGGCCACTTGGAAATGTGAAACTCATTTTTACGAGTTTTAAGCACTTCGGCGCTTAACACGACTAAAATGACTACTGTAAAGATGAATACGGGGGTTTTAGAACAATCCATCATCTGGTCTCTTTGACTATTGTGCATGTTCGAAAAAAAACTCTGATAGATACCAAAAATGACCCACTGACAAAAAAACGGCGGTTCAAAAACGAAAAATTCACCAAATAAAACGTATTTTCAAAACCTGTCCCATTATTTCAGGATATTCTCAGTATGTTTCGGGAATGACTAATGATGAATCAAGATGGCATCTCGAACAAGATATCGGATTGTTTTAATACTCCATATTCATCTTCACAATGGTCATTTCGGTCGTGGTAAGCGCCGAAGTGCTGTAAAACTCGTAAAAATGGGTTAACACTTTCTTATGGTCAATTACAAAAAGTTATCTGTTTAGAACGGTTATTTTTGCATTCAGATTATTGACTATGACCATTCTCACTAGTTCCAATTGATTTCTCACTTAAATCATAATGAGCGAATTCAAAATGGCGGCCATAAGAAAAAAAGCAGTCGACTGTCATATTTTCAAAAATAGTAGGCCAAAACGGTGGCAACATATCACATTTTATTCATGAAGTCATTCTTTGTGAAAATGCGAAGATTTATCCAAATATCTTCAAAAACCACTGAATTATTGGAAAATGTCCATTTTTATGAAACCGACCACGAAATTCAAAATATTTCAGAAACGGCTGAAAATATTTCAACACGGCTTGTTTCAACTTGATAAGCATTGAATTTTGAATCTACATGCTGATTTCAATGACTCCAATTTTTTTGATTCACGAGTTGGAATTTTTGCATTTTTTATCACCCTGTATACGGTGTCTGCACGGACCGACATCCTGGTAACACCGCTTGTAATTAAGGCATGGGTATGTACAACATTCGTACCAAACGGCACTGCTTAATCATCAAATGCAAGGTGGTTGGCCCTAACATCCGGACTATATACGGGGCGTGCTCAAAAAGTTCACCACGTTTTAAATTTGTCACCATCGGTTCGAAAGTTTTTGGAGGGGTGAAATTTGGTTTAATATTTCCGGTTATAGGCACTCTCGATCGCGGGTAATCTTCCTGACCGTTGGGAGCAATTCACGGCGAAAACAAATTTAAAACCTCCACAAAGGCCGCAGCCATATTCAATCCTTTCCAAACGGGCAAAATAAAAACATAACCCAAAAAGAGCGTCAGCTTTTGAAAAGAGGCTCCACAAAAGGGGACTACCGCACACACCGGCCCACAAATCTTAGACTGCATCATGGTCGAAGGCACTCTTCCCTTTTTCAAGTGTCTAGAAGCTGGGCCTAACTCTAACATAACCTCTAACACTAACGTAAATGTTGGATCTAATTGAACCACAAAAAGAACATTGAACCACGAAAACCAGTCCAACTAAATGTTGATCAAGGCGTAGAATCAGGTCATTGTCGGAGGACTGGGGTGTGGGGACGTCTGAAATATTTAGGGGAAACTTATCTCTTCGGGAATGGCTCAGATCTTTTAGAGATTTCAACCTGCAATGTGAAGGTAGGGCTAGGTATAGGATCGAGCCATTATTAAAATATTCTGACTTGTACATAGAGGTCAATAGAGTGATGTTATGTTAAAAGTTTCTACTGCGTGTCTTATTGTGCTCAAACTCGTTGTCTGATCGTTTTCAACAAGCTCGAGACCTCAGTCCTCGAACAACAAGAAGAAGGGAACAGGATGTCGTCCTGATCCTAGGTGATCACCGGCCAAGCAGTTCCGAGAGCGGGAAACGTGATTCAATTCAAATCAGTTGAATTAAATTGACGTATAATGGGTTGTCTACCCATTCAGGGGTTCAAGAAGATGGCTGGGGTCTTTTCAGTATATGCCTCCGACAAGTGTTCTCGAATGTTCCATGGGTCCTTCAGCCAATTCCACAGTGACCCGGTATACATACGATTTCTAGGCGACTCCTGAATAATCTTACACCTTTCGCGTGCAATCCCAACGTGCGGTAAAGCCGGCACCTCCGCCAAAATGGACAGATGTGTCTTACTCGCACGTTCAACTCTCCACGTATTTCAATAGCCAAGCCATCGCGTACATTCTGAAAATGCCCAGAGCTCCGCACTTGTACACTGCGACCTGATGGGAAGAGTCTAGGAAGATCGCGTGTTCTCCAGAATCGCCGCTCGTAATACGAATAAATACGAATAAGTACGGTGCATACTTGAATGGAATTTTGACCCACGTCGATTCGAGTTACGTTTCCGAAACACCCTGTACGGAAAAACGAGAGAAAGGAAGAACGTAATTAAGCACCAGCCATGCATGAACCCCCAATATAGCCGCGCCGTGTGGAGCATCAGCGCGTCCCTCTCTAATGGGGCTCATTAGCGATGCGGAATTAATTGGGGCGACAGGTCTAATTGTGATGAATCGCATAAATCTAGCGGGCCATGAATATTCCAATTTTTTCAAGCATCGCGCACCCACCTCTACATTGTGTGTGGAAAAATTATGGAATCATTAAATTCAACGTCGCGGCAGTTCGCATCATGGACTAGCTAGCTATTGAATATTTATTTTTTAGATTCGAATCAAAGTTTCTAACCTGACGAAGTATCGTTTTTCTTCTTTTCATGTTGCATCCATTTATTTCGTAATTTAATTAGAGATGTCCCACGCGGGCTAACGAATGCTAGATTTATATTAGGTTAGGCCCAATAGGTATGTTTATTCCGGGTTAACTTTACCCTGAGGTTACCTTGCAGTTAAATGCCATAGCAACGATGGTATGAACAACGTAGAGGGCCTTCAAATCAATTTCACTTCATAGTAGGCCATGGTCTCGTCACGTCACTCTTGTCGCTATAGCCTTGGCGCCATGTTTCTTCACCCGATTTCAAGAGTCACTGGTGACTTGAGTAAACCTTTATTTGAACGCATGATAGGTATACAGGGTGCTACAAAATCAATGGCGGGAGAAGAAACCATATATTCCCTATGTGATTTAAAAAGAATTGAAAAGACCCCAGCTATCTTCTTGAACCCTTGAATGGATAGACAACCCATTATACTTCAATTTAATTCAATTTATTTGAATTAAATCACGTTTCCCGCTCTTGGAACCGCTTGGCCGGTGGCTATCTAGGGATTACATCCTGTTGTGCTTTTCTTCTTGTTGTTCGAGGATAGAGACCTCGAGCTTGTTGAGACCGATCTGCATGACTCCGAGTTTGAACACAATAAGACACGGTATAAGTTTTAACAAAACATCAATCAATAAAGCCCTGATAACAGTTCATTTTTACAAAGACCCTATTTTAACGGTCGTGCGTCCTTGGGTATGGGATTGGACTGATCAGTTTCGAATAAGACCGTCTTCATTTCATTCCAGTAACAAGGTTATACATCATCTATAATTTCAGACAATTGCTGCAACAGAAAATATTGTTTCCGCGATATCAAACCGTGTATTCCCCTAAGTATCAATCCTCTCAAGGGCACATGTATTCTCTTGTACTTAAAAGTACAACAAAGCTCAATCGTAAGCAACAATCCAAACTTACCAAGACTAACCCTTAGCTCGTCAAGGTCATCACGCCGTTACAAGAGATACTGAAACGAGATAACTCGCTTCTATCAAGTCTGGATCATTTAGGGGTTTCAGCTCTACATCCTCGAGATGGGTTAAAAATCTTCGTCGAGGATCGCGACATGGCTACCTGGGGGGGGGGGGGGTCGAAACACATCATCAATGGATCTCAACTCTACGACTTGGATCTCTACGATCCTCTACGATGGATCGAAACTCAGCACCGTAAGTGCCTCAGCACAACTTCCTGGCGATGGATTGGAACTCATCATCGAAGGGTTTCGACTCGACCCCCGGAAGCGGATCGAGACACAACATCCAAAGAGAGGTGGGTGGCAACCCAAAGAGTAAAAACTCATCAGCCTCTAGGTGGATCAAAACTCTTCCTGGAAGGTTCTCAACATAACAACTCTTCCCCAAGGGGATCAAAACGCATCTCCGAAGGATTCCAACTCAACATTCTCCAGGTGGGCTAAGGCGCATTAGCCGGGGTTTCGACTCAGCATCGTTCAAGTGGGTTGAGACTCATCATCGAAGGGCTTCGACTCTACGGCCTTTGAGTGGATAGCGACGCAGCATCAACGGGTTTTAGCTCAGCTCCCTCGAAGTGGATCAACTTCTCTTGCAGACTTACAGACTCACAGAAGCACACGGCAACAAACGTGACAAGTCAGGAGCGGACGGCAGCCCAGGCGGATTGGTCCAGGTAGAAAGTACGACGATAGTCGTGAAAATTCTTTAGGGTAATTTGATATAGCACGCCGGAGCGTTATCACTGGAATATCGGGTGACGGCCACGTCGATGCCGATATTGCAGGCCGGCGGACTAAGCATCTAGATTTGCGGGTGTATAAATTGTATCGCACATTGATTCCACCATACTATCGGACGTCGTGCAGGGAAGGTTGTTGAATATCGAGGTGTAGCAAGTGAATCAGGTTGTAGAACTTCGCTTGGTTTACACGTTTGAATTGAATAACTAGAGACATCTTTCAATGATAACTTGACTCTGACTCTGAATATTCACATATCATATAACTCTATACCATGGCTTCAATTTTTTTTCCTCCGGATTATTTTTGGCCCGCTGAATGCGGGTGGCGTCACTTTCTGTCTTACATCATACGTACCTACTTTCGTACCTCAAATTTCATCTTTTTCCATGTTTTTTTTTGCAAATAACTCGGAAACGGCTCGACACACCAAGTTGTTACTTGACAGAGCAATGGTTTGACTTACTTCACAGCCGATCTCAGCATTTAAGCGGCCCCTGGCTACTTTTTCCGCTATCAATCCTATAGGACACCCTGTATCATGTCATTTAATCTTTTGATCAAACGGAAATACTAGCCCTTAGTGAGTGAGGCATGCATTTTAGCGCACGTCTATCGATGCTCAGCCAACTCTTAACTGGAGATTCAAGATATAAGATATGGATTCTAACAACTTTCAGCGTTGAGTGGAAAGTTGTAAGAGCCGCTATCGGTAACATTTCTAACACTGATGACGGTTTTGGCAAGACATTAGCTTGCTGTGATTCACATAGTAAGGTGAGAAGTGAGAACTGCTGCTTCAGCCTGAAGATTTTCCAGAAATAAAGAGCAAACCGACATTAGAACAATTTCCTTCTAGTACTTCACTACTTATATTAAAAAACGATCTGCTGCAAAGCTGGATTCAAGAGTTGCTTGTACCGTGGCGTCATCTACCGGCCAATGACAAAATGTTGCCATCTATGGCACCCTCTCTTTGTATATTTTCATTCAACGCTTTCAGTTGACCTAGCAATACTGAACCGGCCCTTAGAATCTAAAATATCATATATGGAACAAAAATTACACAGATGTTTCAACTTTATTTGACAGCACTGAAAGTCAAACAAAACTCTGACATGATCGCCATCTAGATGCAATCGCTTCATTCGCATGCAGAATACCTATAATAGTTAAAGGCAGTAAAGGCAGTTGCACGGCCAGATGGCTGCAAGTCTGCTACGAGAGGTCCCTTGGCCGATACGATTTTTTTCTCTCAGAAATGGTGACTGAATTCGAGTACGAAACGCCTCCTAAAACAGGCCCCTACGCCTCTGGGTTCACGTACCGTGGCGCTCGCTTACACAGCGCGCTAGATACCCAAGAATCCACACAAACTTACACTGCACAAAACTGATAATACACCGCATCCCATTCCAATCAACCAGACAAACATTCACCTTGAAACGTCGATTTTGCTCCCGCGACCCAGCTTGCCCGATTCCCCTTTCATTTTTATCCATTTTCCGCGTGAAACCCGAAATCTATTCGCAGAACTCGTCGCGAAATTGATCTAAATAGCGACAATGGCGTTCAGTATTTGCATGACCGGCTGCGGAAACGGTCGACGATCGATACGATAAGGCAGGGCGCATGCGTGATGGGACGCTGACAGGGTCACAGCAGGCCATGCACGCCGCGCCGGCTACGATTTTCTCCGCTCGCAGTGTGCTGTGCTGATGGTAAAATAAACACGAAGATCATTGTCGGGCGATGACGTAGAGTCCGTAGCAAGATTCGGCACTGTAACTGTGGGGTATCAGGAGCGCCGTGTGGCGGGCGAAGAGATATGGAAATGAACGGGCGAACAAAGGCCATGGCTCATGGCCGCCTGGTATTTTTTACGAATTTATTCACGAGGGGTGCCACAATAGGAAGGTTGTGTCGTTGCCATTTTATGGTCCGTCAACGTGAAAAGTCAACTGTGGGTACTTACAGGCGATCCCGATTCGTAATGCGTGAGGAGAGAATATACTTGAATAATTTCATCATCAACTGCAGTCAAGAGTAAATTAATAATGCATGTTATGTGCCGAATAATGGAATGTCCATAATTGGGAAATCTACTCAATGCTTCTTACTACATATTAACTTTATTCTTCACCGACAAGAAAGTTGAAAAAAAACTATGCATGTTTAAAAGACAGGTATAGGTGCTGAAGAAAGTGTGCTTTGCTCATGAGATCATGAGAATATTGCTGAATGAACGAGTCTATCAACAGCTACGAGTATCTACAATCATACAAAAATGTCCAAAATATAAATTCAAAAAAAGTTTCATGCGGAATATCTATAGGTATTTTGGTAGGTGCCTACTCAAGAATATATACAGAACAGGCTGATTCAAAAATGGCGCATTTTATCTCTCGGGTAGAAATTGGGGACGTTGACGGAATTTGCAAATCATTAACAAAAACAAATCAGCCCAATCTGGCAGCATCGCTTTAATACCTACCCTGGCGCCTTCATATATAGGAGGTATATTAGCATCACAACATTCTTATTGTTTCTTTGTTAACATGAAAACTTCGTACAACTTTGAATTAATCACAATACAATGGGCCTTATGAATAAAGATTAAGCAATTGCTTTTGCTTGAAATCTAGCAGCAAAAAACGGAGAAACCTTTGGAAATGAGACTTTGAACCATCATAATTATTTCAATCAGTTAATCAAATGTTCAATAAAACTTGAATCAAGGAATTACATGAAGAGTCTGATTTTTTGAGAATTTTTTAAAAACAGAAAAAATCAAGCAAAAGCAATTGCTTAATCTTTATTCATAAGGCCCATTGCCCTTAAACCTTGATCTTGAAGACCATATATTGTTTGTTGTTCAAGGAATAGTGCAATATGTTTGCCAAATTCAATTTCACAGCACATTTGAGGTGAAAAATGAATTTTGAAATTCAAAAATGCGACTTTAATAATATCATTTGCAAAGAAATTTTAATTCTGAAACTATATACGCAAACGGCTTGTGATTATTCTGAATTGCTCTCGGAATTGCTTTAAAATCACGCGAATCAAATCATCGAAGAAGCTTCATAGCTTCACTTCTTCATAAGTCGAAGAATTAACGTGCTGAAATTTTTACAGTACTTCTTTTTACCGTTCTCCGTCAATGTTTCCCAAAACGTACACGGGAGGAAATGCGGAATTTTTGAATCAATAAGAATACCCGTATAGATAGAGTGATAGAGATGAAGAAGCTTAAAAGAACAAAAGGCAATTATTTATCAAGTATATAAATTTGAGGAGAGTTCGAGAGAAGTGATTGACTGATTGATTAATTATTGTGAAAGGACTAGAACTGGGAGATGTGCCGTCAATGCTAATTTTCATCAGTTCATCCCCCAGAAAATTTGTTGTCTCCGGCAGCACAGCGCGGCGCTTCAAGATCTCTTCTCTCGCCTTATTGTCATCATTGGTCGTTTTCCATTTAGAACACTTTCTATCTAGAAATGTACGCTATTGCTAACTGCACCAACATCAAAGCAGACCCTTTTATTGGTCTCAAATACCCATCAAAAGACAGTCAGATCACATACGTCATGATAAAACTCAATATTGAAACTTTATTTAAGAAAATATCAATTTTTTCATTGTGATCATTTTCACAACTTACTTTTTGAGATTTTTTTCATAATCTTTCTCGTATTTCAAATGTTGGTTTATTGCTTGAATTCATCAATCCAGAGATGTTTCTAAAATAAATGAGATCATGTAAAACTAGATGAGAATTTTTGTGGATCTTTACTAGACTGAAAATTACGTGCGTACTTTTACCCTACCGGTGGGGCAAAAGTACGATTCTGCAGGAGTCCACTTTTTAATTTCTAA
Source organism: Anaspis maculata (assembly GCA_949128115.1). Lineage (NCBI taxonomy): Eukaryota > Metazoa > Arthropoda > Insecta > Coleoptera > Scraptiidae > Anaspis > Anaspis maculata. The sequence goes on from OX421967.1 coordinate 40,344,317, forward strand.
ATAAAATTGAGATAAGGTAATTCCGGGACAGATGCCACACTTAACTTGAAAAAATCATTTTTCACTAGCATTTGATTTCATAGTATTTCAAAAAATAGTAGTAAATACAAAATTCAGTCAAAAACAATATAGTACTCAAAAGTTGAATAATCGAATCGACAAATTACAAAAAAAATTGAAAACCAGACAGGTGTTTTTGGCCATCTCTCTCAACAGTGCGGGCTAGATGCCCTATGTAAATGAGAGTGACGCCCCAGCAGCAAATTATCAATGTTACTAATGATTCTAATTTTTATTATAAATTTAGGAATATAGTTTTCAAAATTATCAATTTTTGTAATAATAATAATCAGCTATTGGATCAAAAAACCAATATTCAAAAGGAAAACAAAAATAAAACACTTGATATTCTTCACTTCACTTGTACAACTTTTTCTTCGTTGCTTTTTTGATTGCGGCACGTACGTTTCTCTTCTCTCCCACAAGCATGGCACTTGTCCAAATACATTTTTGTTAATCATCTTCATGTTTAACCTTGCAATAAAATTACCTAGTGATAACAAGATGACCTAATTGTGTAGGAGAAATGGCAGGGCATCTATACCTAGGAAAAATGGGGCATCAATCCTTTTTGTAGGGGAGAGATGCCTCAGGGCTTTTGTGCATATGCAACTTACAAATCACGCCTGCATTTCGATGCAAGACTAACATAAACCGTGCAATTGATGATCTTAGTGAGAATATTTAACCAATAATACCGTGTTTCAAATTGCTCGTACTTTCTAAATCATGCAATATAATAGCACGCATTAAGAATCATTGAGTTCGCCTTTATTTTGCCGTAAAACCCGGACAACTGGGAATTCCATGAGAGAATCTGCTGCATACCGATTCATCAGCTGTGCAGAATGAATGCTATCGTTCAGCGGCGGCATCTGTCGGATAGCTTTAAAAATGGCACTGCTAGGGCATCTACCCGGAATTACCTTATAAATCTGAACAATTTTCCAATGCCAAAAATGTTTGCATAAACCCCTCGCAGTTGTTAAATCAATTTGTGGGTAACACATTGATCACTTATTTCAAAGCTTTTGTACATACTCAAACGTTAAGTGCGTAGGTACTTCTGCCCCATCTTACTCTACGTCCATTACATCCTTCCTCCTCCCGGAGAAGAACGATTTTTATCATGTCGCTTGTAGATTCCTGCACTTATAATCAATTTCACGGCTTTCTGCATTAGAGTAAGCTATGGAAAAATTGTGTTGTGTTGGTACCTACGAATGATACGATGACAAGGGGGTGCCAGCCAGTTGTCTGTCTACACGTGCAATTTTTTATGTGACACCTTCCCACCGTGGCGAGGTATCATATACCTACGCGAAGTGAAAATTTTTGAGCATACGCCAGAAATTGTCAGTTTCTTTGGAGTGCCTTGCAGTGTGGAGGATGGGGGACATTGTCTTCACTGGTTGGTGGGTTTCCGCCAAGGTTGTTGTTTTTGGCGCCGGCTACTGATGAATGGTGTCGAAGATCGGCAGGATACTACTCGGATGAAAAGGCCCACCGAGCACTGCAGTAGTGAGTACTAGGTACCTACTCTAGCTCTAGCTCTACCTAATATACGTACTGCAACAGCAAGCAAGGTATGAGGACATATGCTGGCAGACAACACAGTGTATCTACCTACTCACGCCAAAATTGTCTCGTCTCTGTACAGTTCAACTCCATAAGTTATTGTCCTACTATCCATATTCTCCATCTAAAGAATAAGTTTCCCCTTGGTAGTAGGTTTTTCCTTTTTACATTCCATTTCTCCACGACATCACGGACTTTCGGCATAATTTTCTCAGTGGCCGGCTTAAAACCTATCATAGCCTTGGCGAAGACCCACCAACCAGTGAAGAAAATGTCCCTTTCATCGTTCACACTGCAAATCACTCAAAGGAAACTAATAATTCCTCGTATATTCTCAAAAAATTTCACTCTCGCGTACATGACCCCCCGAGACGGTTACAATGTCACATTGAAAATTCCACATGAAGACAGCAAGCTGCCAACCAGTCATAACGTGTCATTCGTACCAACGCAACTCATTTTTTTCATAGCTTGCTGTAATGCAGAAAGCCGTGAAATTGAAGATATTCACAGTTTCTTACTAAATTCTGACGGATGTGCTTCTTCTTTCGTTTTCGTTTTTTCAATAGCTTTTACCCCGAAGCCTCCCACCCTGAATGATTCCTCGACTAATTTGTGGAGTTGCTCGTCCTTCCAGCATGTTGTGGTAAAATTTGTATCAATTCTTCCTCTAAAGTTCTTATTTCTTCCGTGTAAACTCTAATCTAGCTTTGTCCATGAAAGAACTGGTGATGCGTTAGGTGGTCCTTCTATGACCTTTCGCGGTAGGATTGATTGGCATTGATCTCGTCCGATTGATATACACGGTCTTTTATAATAGACTACAGCTAGAGGCTGGTTGATTGTGTTGAGGTGTGTTCAGGTACGTGTAAGTTTGACGCTGTCAACGTTTTGTCACGGTGAATCTAGGTTAAACATCAACTGGGTTCCTTTCATCATCTGAACTGAGAATTCTCACTTCAATTGCTAGTTGTATCTCTCCCTCTCATGCAATTCTCGCTTTTTCTCTCTCTAACTGAGGTGAGATTATCTGAGTTTAGTGTATGAACGTCGTTCATATAACATTCGTTCATTAATGTTTTCTTCGTATAGCCCACGAATTCGGAGGTGGACTTTTCTTGAGGTTCTTTCGGTGTGTCTTGATGAGTTGGGCCAACAGGTAGGGAACGGTGCTGCTTCGCCTTCCAATCCGAGCTCTTTCGCAATGTCTCCATCCATTAGTGTCATTGTAGAACCGTCATCTGTAGCATCGCAAACGTATTAACGTGACCGTGTGGATCACTTTTTGAGCAGAACTCTGGGACGTGTGTGGCGACTACTTCTGCATCGTCTGTTACAGTTTGCCGTGTCGAGTCGGTTTGTGTTGGTAATAGGTAGTTTTTGAACAGGGCTCCTGTGTAGAAGGCGATGGTGTGCTTTCCTACATCCGTTTATTCCGCAAATCTTCTTATTTGTTGCACTTTTTGGACTCGTGTTTACCGGTGCAAAATGTACGATATCTTTTTCATCTGTTCCATGAAATACATGTTTCGGTTACCGGTTGTGTCTACCAAGCTTATTTGAGGGTGGCTTAAGAAATATGCTCCATGACCGAAGCTTCCTTTTCTATCCACGCAAGGAACTGATCTATAGTAGGAACCATTATTTCGTTCTCGTCGAGAAACTTAGCCCAGTTATGTTTATAACTAACTGGAAGTTTGCGCCGTGTTAGTTCACCAAGCAATTGGGGATTTGTCATGTACTTACGCCTCTATCCGTAGAGACTTGGCGGTAGCTGTGATTAAAGTGAACCACGATCGAAAACTCGATCAGATCTGTCAGATCATCGTCTCTTACAGCTCAAGTCATAGGTACAAGTCTTCTGGAGTCTCCATGACAAATTCTGGACGTCCATAGCGGATTTCCAGCGTCTTTATTTTTTTGGCTTGGAATTCTTTGATCATACAAATAAAGGTTGGACAGTTTTAAATGCGTCACCTTCCAGACAGCTCTGCAACCTAGCCATATTGTCGTCGTCACTGTAGGTATCGCTGTCCTTTTCATACGCTGAAATAAAAGTTTACCATTCTTCAGGTTTGCCAGAGGAATGCAGAAGGTTCCAATGTTTGTGTTTTGGTTTATAGTGATTAGTGACCGCGGTAGCCATTGTTCTGAGATTATCAGCAAGTGTCTGCATCGCAGTAGTCACAGCTGCTGTTATCCCCTGAGTTTGGTGGACATCTCTTTCTTCGTTGACTTAGCATATAGCCATTGTTCTACTTAACAATTCGAGACTTCTTCATCACTGATACAGGCTTGATCTGGATCGCTGACGGCTGACGGCTGACAACGACTCTACTTCTGCTACCGATTCAATCAAAATCCTCTGCCTCTCTAGCTCTTTTCTTTCTATATCTCGCTGCTGTTCCATTTCTTTCCTTTTAAGTTCAAATGCTAATTGTTCAAGTTCTTTTTAACGCTTGAGTTCTCTTTTCTCAAAATCCTTTTGGAGTTGATCTAATTATGATTGCTTTTCTAATTCCAGCTTCCGTTTTCTGAGTGACGAGCTCATCATCGACTTGGTATGGCTTACCTATTGAATGCGGAATGTTGTCACGAACAAGCGAAGCATTCGCTGGTTCAGAAAGTGCGACTCGGGGTTTACCAGGAGACAGGAATGCTTTCAACTGTTCTGAATAAAGTTTTTCATGGGCTTTCCGCAGTGACATATCGCAAATTGAATTCCGTGAGATAAAACTTTTATCGTTTTTTGATAGTGATACTTCCATTTGACAGATGATAGTCAAAAACTAATCCGGTCAGTCGACAGCAAAACCATGTCTGCATATCGAACTTCAAGTCTATTGAATCAACGGTTCGGCAGTTACCGTGGGAGATTACATACAGACAGACAGACAGACAGACTGACAGACTGACAGACAGGCATCATTCTGGAAATGATCTTAATCGTCTTGGGGGACCTTAAAGTGGATATAACTGTCGAAATCTCAAAACTTTTTTCCTGCACGATTACAATACTTTCCCTTCCATGTTGGTGAGAGGCCGGGAAAGTAAAATGTATATCTACTCTTGTTGAACCTCGATATTGCGAAAAAATTCTTGGAGACCACGACGCACGAATAAGACACACACAACTTCATAATTGGCGGAGGAACCAGCCATCAAGACGTTGCCGGACTATTCCTGAATCTATTTATACTAGACTTTCCTTGAGCTTCCCCGAATTGGTTAGCAATGAATACTGTAATTTGCCGGAATAATAATAGAAGTATGTACCTTCGGCTTCGCTTCCTGTGTTTTGCCTACGTATGTGAGTGCCAAATGACTCGAAGCCAAAATGTGAAAGCTTTATACAATATTCAACGTTATAAACACTCACGCAATATGCGAGTAGGTACAAGGTACAACAACATGGAAAACCGAACAAGACGTGCAGATGTTGTGGGCATGTTTTGGTCCACCACAATCAAAACCCGGCTGGCCGGATCCATCAATGTAGATGTCTCATGGGCGTCCGTCAAACATTGATTGATTACCAAACATGGAAGCTAACACGAACACGAGTCCTGAAAGGCTGAAAGGCTGAAACGCTATACCCCTATAATTATACCTACTTATACCTGCAGTCTGTACAAGTCAATGCTTATACCTATAGATATGGAAGACCCAATTTAATATTATTAATGGATTTGTGATTTTACAGATATGCTCATCACCATTCTAATAAGTTGTCAACAAATCCACATCGCGCAGGAAACAAGTAATTGATAGCTACACTCCTGTACAATGTTACCTGGCCTCAAGGTTTATCTACCTTTACCGACTTTCATCGAGTATCTAGTGTCCGGTTATCATAGCTAAATTGAACGTTATAGGGACTGGATAATTGAACTCGCGGTTGAACGACAGAAAAAAAAGAGGTTCTAAAGAACGTAATCAATGTCGTGCTGCCACAATGATGAGTTATCTTTGTCGGTGAAACCCAACTTATTTCATTGAGTTTCAATCGAGAAAAATAGAAATGGAAACGTATAATAAGTAGAACGGAAAACGGAAGTGTAGGTACATCGCATCGCATGATGCATCCATTGTGCAGAAAATTATAACGGAACGGACAATTCTCATTGTATGACGTCATTATTACTGGCATTTGAGCGATTATTATTAACGAGCATTATTAAGATGCCCACCTGTGACGTAACTCGTTAGGTAAATTAAATTATTCATTCGAAATATGGCTGACCGGAAGTTTGTTGTGCGAACTGCGAAGTAGAGTGTGCGATTTTATATTGAGTGTATAGGTGCCTGCGTGTGGAAAGCGCGGGAAAGGGAATGGATGAGAGTAATTGCTACTTCGCGTGCCATCGGGATTGGGGCGTTTGAGGTGTTCCAGGTTGCCTATAGTGCCGTACGTATTCGAACTTCTCTTTTATACCCTCTCTCGCCGTGATGCAGATAAAATTACAATTCATTTATTATGCAAGCTGGCCCAATAGGCAACAGGTTTTGATAAACAAAAATATAAATATATAGTCGATCGAACGTCCAAGCCAAGAACCTCGCACTAGAAGTACTACTAGAACTCTCTGCAAATAATACTTATCATCATAAACATGCAGCAAACACTATCATAACAATGGACTGAACTTGTCCACTAGCCAGGCAGATTGAAGCTGAATGTCAGAACTGGTTCTTTCACTTCTTTTGCAATATACTTCACTTAACTTATAATTAGGTATTAATTATAATTATACACTGTTCGAGTGCGTAAAGAATCAATACAGCTGACCGAATTTACTTATAAATTTATATAAGTGTAAGTATAAGTACTTGTACCGATTGCCAGTTACACAAGTATCTATGAACTAATAATTAAGTAACCATCAAATATTTGTCAAAGCTTTTTGTAGAATATCCATTAGTGGTGTAGAAAATACGGACTTACGTCACCGGATTGGGTCCATGGTCCATGACCATGACACTTAACGGCTACATTGTAAACACTCTCTACAACCACGAAACAGACTCTGTTGCCTTCTACTCACGATGATTAGTCCCGACCGAGGGGGAAACTACGATCACACTTATTGTTTCTTTGCAGTTGAATTGTTCACGTCGTACTGCTTTTCTTTGCGTGCTCATCTCAGGCCTACGCACAACATTGCGCAACATTGTTTTGTTCGAAGTCATGAGTCACTGCACCCCGTACCTGTTCTAATTTTTCACTGAAGTGATATAATAGGCAACCAACAATAAATAGGACAACATCCAGAGACTAACATGCATACTGTTCTTTGAACGCTTTGTTCCTTCTTTATTTTTTTTTGCAAAAATTTCTGGATAATCCGCAAACTTTATTTTAGATTACTTATCGTTTTACACGTCATTCTGAGTGATTTGCATATTTTTTCGTTTCGATTTGCGTGTGGCCATTAAGTGTCATGGACCCACCGGATTTTTTATACACAATGTTTTTTTCAGTTTGTGAAATGAAATCCTCATAACAAATTACCAAACCACCTTGATATAGTTCAACTCAGAGCGAAGGTTTCTGTGTGGTACGTTTATCTTAAGTGTACTTAATTATAATTATACCCGAGGTGTTTTGTTTTCAAGCTTGCAAATGTGAGATACAGAAAATCTCTAGAGGTTTTTTTGTTGACTGAACCGGCCATATTTGGCACAATAACGATGTCATCGATGATTCGGCGATGTCATCTTGGCCACTTTTGAAACATAAGTATTTTCCACGCATTTCTGCTAAACACAGATGGATATTTTTTGCGTGTTGTGATGTTACGCTTCTCTCATGCAAGTTTGTCGGAAGATTACCTACATAATAATTTTAAGAGCAGTTTTTAAGGACGGAGTTAAATTGGTAAAATGAGGCGTTGCGGAATCAATCCGTCTGGATTTATTCCTTGACCAGGAATCTATCATTCAGGTCTTTTTGGAAAGCTACAAGGATGTACTTTGGTTTGAGCCTATAGACATTTTCGAAATCCAATTTTTTTTTCAAAACTTGATTTTTTTTTATAAATAAGTAAAAATCCATTGTTCTTGAAGTGGTGTTGTATAATGTAGAAGGTATATATTAAAATAATCTTGAAACTACACCACAATTTTCCTATTTTTCTTTTACCAACCGGTTTCGCCTTTCGGCATCGTCAGGGCTCTGTAATTAGTTGTATGAAATAAATTGGTATAAAATTTGATAAAAGCTTACTGTATAATATGTAAAATATTTTCTTTTTTGGAGAAATTAGTAAAATTTTTTGACATTCGTCAAAAATTAATTCAATTGACATAAGTAATAATTAATTTAATTGACATGAAAAACAGTTGGTTCAAGATAACATGATAACAGTTTATTATAAATTAAATTTTGAGAATAGAAGATTTGAAAAAGGTTGATTATTATTGATTAAGGTAGATGTACTCAGCATCTAGTAAAATTTCAATTGTTTTGGCTCCTTCTAAATCTTCAGTTTGCTCATTTAGGTATTGGTAATTTCGATAATGTTTTAATTTTAAAATTTCTAGTGATTCAAAAAGTATTCTTTGGTTATATTTTGTTGTTTGGTGTAAAAATTTAACATCTGTATTTGGATCAAATTTATGTTTCGCTAAAATGATATGATTTGCAAAATGTGATTTACTACCAATGAGACCAATTGATTCAGATTTGATTATATCTCTGTTATGTTCTCCTATTCCTATTCCTATTCCTTGGTAAAAGAAAAATAGGAAAATTGTGGTGTAGTTTCAAGATTATTTCAATATATACCTTCTACATTATACAACACCACTTCAAGAACAAAGGATTTTTACTTATTTATACAAGACGCTAGCGAAGCACAACTGATCCAGACCTTCAAGAAACTCCACATAAAGAGAAAAATAAGCAAACTCAACATCCTGTTCAACACTGAATGCCTCAAACATCAATTAACTCCGATTTATGTCAATGTCAAAATCTCTGGAAATTCACTCTCAGCCAAAAAAGCAGCCCACGTAGCAAGAACAACATGGATCAAAACAGAAATCAAGAAACACTACAGTAAAATAAGTACCATCAACCTCAAACTCAAAATTTTATTTTTCAAACTAACATCTACGTTACATAATATCGAATTTGACCATATACAAAACCATATACTAGAAGAAGTGAAAACCATCGGAGACATCAAATTCCATAAGATAACAAAGAAACTTGAAGCACTAAAATACAAACAATCCGCCGAGAACACACCAAACCCTCGACCAAACCACCGCTACACCAGAAACAAAGTTTCAAACTACACTTTTCACCAACGAGTTCACAATCTATCAAATACCACGATCACAAAAAATGAGCAAGACCTTCTCGAACTAGGCTTCAAATACAACATGCACCCCAATAAACGAAACATCATAAAACAATTTGAAAGTCTAACCGTAGACATCGAAAACGTCATGAAGACAACTCCAACAATTAGCACCAATAAAGACCTGTTAACGTCTAAATTACACGTACACCTACATGACTCTTTGATCAATTACAGATTCAAAAACACAAAGCAAACTATCAAAACGGAAAATAGTTTAAAATCCTTACAAAATACAATTAAAAACAACAACTTAATTATTACAAAATCAGATAAAGGTCAGAGCATTGTAATTTTAAACAAAAAAGACTACATACAAAAAGTCGAACAATTTTTATCTGGAGGAGACTTCAAAATAATAAAAACAAATCCACACAACACATTTATCAGACATTTCAAACAAACTATTAAAAAGTGTAAAGACACCTTAGATTTTTTCAACATAAAAACAACTAATATACTCCCACAAAATCAGTACATACCAAGATTATATGGACTTCCTAAAGTACATAAACCAAATATACCTATTCGGTCGTTACTTTCTTACATCAATTCACCATGTTCAATACTTTCACTAGAATTACATAAAATATTTCACCAAATTACAAATTTTCAAGGTGAATACTCTATCAAAAATTCTCAAGACCTAATAAGCAAACTAAAAAACATTAAATTAAATAACAACTCATTTTTGATCTCTTTTGATGTAACAAATTTATTTCCATCTATTCCCAGTCAAGAATGCATCAAAATATTTAGAAAAACATTATTCAAAAATGAAATACCAACTCACCAAATCTTGGATTTATGTACACTTTTAGGACTTTCTCTAGATCAAAACTATTTTCAATTCAATGACAAATTATATATACAAGAAACAGGACTTTCTATGGGATCAAATTTATCTCCATTATTAGCCGAAATATTTATGAATAACTTAGAAACAAACCACATCATGAACAACATTAATCCATATAAAAAATACATAACCTTCTACTCAAGATATGTTGATGACATTTTCATAATATTTTCTGGCGATCAAACAATTTTAGAAAACTTCTCAACTTACATTAACAATATCCATCCAAATATAAAATTCACATCTGAAAAAGAAGTAGACAAAATTTTACCGTACTTAGATCTTAACATAACAAGGACCAAAGAAAAACTTGAGTTCAACATCTATAGAAAAAAGACAACTACAAATCTTATAATCCCATCAACTTCTTTCAGTCCAAATTCATCAAAAACGGCAGCTTTCAACACTTATTTTAATAGACTTTTCACAATACCCCTTTCAAAAAATAATTTCAAAACAGAATATAAAATAATAAAACAAATAGGCCTAGATAATGGTTATACCTATTATTTTATGGATAAAATTTTCAACAAATTCCTTTCAAAACACACAAGTAACCAAATTAAAATAAAACCAAATAAAATATACAAATGCTTAACATTTCTTGGATCAACCTCTTACAAAATAGCTAATATATTTCAAAAAAGCAACCCACATATTTCAATTTCTTTCAAAACCAATTCAAATTTAAAACAAATTTTAAGTAGACCAAAAGATTTTTTACCAATTGAAGATAGATCTGGTGTTTATGAATTGAATTGTCAGACATGCCATGCAAAGTATATAGGTCATACAGGTAGAAAATTTTCCACACGAATAGGAGAACATAACAGAGATATAATCAAATCTAAATCAATTGGTCTCATTGGTAGTAAATCACATTTTGCAAATCATATCATTTTAGCGAAACATAAATTTGATCCAAATACAGATGTTAAATTTTTACACCAAACAACAAAATATAACCAAAGAATACTTTTTGAATCACTAGAAATTTTAAAATTAAAACATTATCGAAATTACCAATACCTAAATGAGCAAACTGAAGATTTAGAAGGAGCCAAAACAATTAAAATTTTACTAGATGCTGAGTACATCTACCTTAATCAATAATAATCAACCTTTTTCAAATCTTCTATTCTCAAAATTTAATTTATAATAAACTGTTATCATGTTATCTTGAACCAACTGTTTTTCATGTCAATTAAATTAATTATTACTTATGTCAATTGAATTAATTTTTGACGAATGTCAAAAAATTTTACTAATTTCTCCAAAAAAGAAAATATTTTACATATTATACAGTAAGCTTTTATCAAATTTTATACCAATTTATTTCATACAACTAATTACAGAGCCCTGACGATGCCGAAAGGCGAAACCGGTTGGTAAAAGAAAAATAGGAAAATTGTGGTGTAGTTTCAAGATTATTTCAATATATACCTTCTTGATTTTTTTTGACACAAGCAATTCGAGTTTTCTCTCAATTTAACCAACGGTTACGAAAAACGTTGTTCGACACACGAGCGCTGAGTTTTTTCAGGCCCTCAGCCTCTTTTGCAGCATTCGGCTACGCCTCATGATGGCAAACAAGGCTTCGGGCCTGAAAACGCGCTCTTGTATCGAAAAATACTATTTTTCACTACTAGCCGTGAAGTACATCATTATTAACTTGTTCCTGAACTGAGACGGCGATTTTCTAGTAGTAAAAAAAATACTATATAAACCACGGTCGAGAAAATTATTATAGCTTCAGCGCCTTATATCCCTCAGCTGCGCTTCGGGATCTAAACTGGCGCTTCAGCTATAATAATACATTCTCAACCTTGGTATATAATATACTAATTTTCTATTTCGCGCTCATAAGAAAGTCATTTTGATACACAAATGACGTCATTCGCGTATCGTAAGAAGCTCCATTTCGATACGCGTTTTTCAATCCCAAATGTTGGCAATATCAGCGAGCATGACATCGACATGACAGCACTTACTAACAGAAGAGACAACTTAGGTGACATCACTTCGCAGAAGGGGTTTATTTCAGAAAAATCCGGCTCATTTCTGATGATAAACTGTGCTTCCACCATCAAGAGGGATTCCCAACAATTTTGTTAGCAGAGGAACATATTCTACATTTTTTGATGCTAAAAAGCATGTAATAGTTGCAAAATAGAAACAAGTGAGTATGCCTTCACGTGCGAGAGTCTCGGTAGCGCATTTTCTCAAAGAGGCATATTATGAACGTAAAGAAATTTGCTTGAAGGAGAAAAACCATTCCTTGCCCACTTTCTTCATTCGAAACTCATTGTAATATTTTGTTATCAGAATGGGGTACTTGCCAATTGAATAGATTTGAATGAAAATTCCTTCACTCATCAATATTTTTTTGTTTGAGGGCGGGATCTGAGAGCGGCGACTAATCAACAGTAGTCTATTCTTTCCCATTTTTAGTCGGCTATCCATATAGCGAAAGAATTAGATCGCTATGTTTTCGGGTTTATGTTTTCCATTTATCTCTTACTTTGAGGGCAGCGTGTGGGGGTGGCAGCATTCGGCAAAGTAACTGTTGCACAGTTTGAGTTAAGAGTTTCTAAATGTTTAAGGAAATATGACAATCAGTGAAAATTGTGAAAGTTGCATTTTTTGTTTGGGGGCGGGAGCTGGAGGCGGCGACTAATCAAAAGTGGCCTATCTCTTCCCATTTTTAGTCAGCTATCTATATAGCGGAACAATTAGATCGCTATGTCTTCAGGGTTAAGTTATGCATTTATCTCTTACTTTGGGGGCGGCGTGTTGGAGCGGCAGAGTTTAGCAAAGAAATTCTTCCACAGTTTGAGTTTGGAGTTTCTGAATGTTTGAGGTAACATTAAAATGTAAATCAGTGGAAATTATTGAAAGTTGCACTTTTTTCTTTTGGGGGTGGAAGTTGGAGGCGGCGCCATAGTGGCGGGGTTAACGGCCAAAAATGGAATGATCTGTGCATTTTGTGATCAAAGCATGAAATTTGGCGTACGTGTTCAGAAGACCCTCCTTTGCAATTTCAGATGTGGCGCCACGCAAGATTTCGCACCAGAGGCACTGTATTGCGGTTAGCATACCTGCTAGGGGTAAATTCTGCTAAAATGGTTCCTGTCCGTTCTCTGGTACCGCACTCGGTATTTTTTAGTTCTGTTTAGCTAAAACTACATGTAGAAATGAGTTAGGAGTACATTTTCACAAGTAAAGTTCCAAATGCTGCCTTTATACGGTGTTTTAATACATTTTAAGGCCAACTTTGTTTTAGTACAGGAAACATGGTAAAAAAATTGCCAAAACCTCGGCAAAGATATGAACGTACTGAAAATTTGATATTCTGTTCAGAATTAAGTGCCCTACTACATATCTAAAAGTGCCAAAAATCGCACCCCGGGGCTTCGAGTTATTGGAGGGGGGTGAAAAATTGCAACTCAAAATTAAAGGTATAGAACCCGTCAATCCAATGGATACAAATACGTCGTAGCTCGACGCATCACATCCCGTTGATACAATTTTGGCACGAAAGGTGTCGATCATTGTTGTAGGGGGGTCGTAGGGGAGGGCGAAACTCGACTGGGTGGCTCTTTTTCTTCCTGGGCCATGAAGAATCGATCACGACAAGATTGGTATCTTTTCCGACTAAATTCAATGTCCTGAACTTGAATCCGATGTATAAATTTGGACAAAAACAAGTTCAAACAAGTCAACTTGAGAAAACCTGTTTTTTCTTTGACAATTTCCACAAAACTTTTTTTTACTGTTAGAGGCATTCATCTTTGAAAATATTTTAGAGGCCATTAGATTGAACTGTATTCTTCACGAAAATCATCCATTCGATCTGTAACTTTGTTTTTCGAGATAGAAAAAATTGATTTGAACTTTAGTCGGCACAGCCCGTCGTCTACTACTGACCAGAACACTACACCATGCATCTTTAAATAAAAACAGCTCAAACTATCTGGAAAATTATAACTAATCTTTGAAAGTTCGAGGATCTGTGCAGAACTGAATTCCCTAAAACATAAACAAAATCGTCATAAATCGCAATGCAGGGTATTGAGTTATTACTTGATGGTGCATGCTGTAGTGTTCTGGTCATTAGTAGACGCCGGGCAGTGCCGACTAAAGTTCAAATCGGTTTTTTCTATGTCGGAAAACAAAATTACAGATCGAATGGATAATTTTCGTTAAGAATACAGTTCAATCTAATGGCCTCTGAAATATTTCTATAGATGAATACCTCTAACAGTAAAAAAAAGTTTCGTGAAAATTGTCAAAGAAAAAACAGGTTTTCTCAAGTTAACTTGTTCGAACTTGTTTTTATCCAAATTTACACATCGGATTCAAGTTCAGGACATTGAATTTAGTCGGAAAAGATACCAATCTTGTCGGGATCGATTCTTCATGGCCCAGGAAGAAAAAGAGCCACCCAGCCGAGTTTCGACCTTCCCCACGACCCCCCTTCAACAATGATCGACACTTTTTGTGCTAAAATTGTATCAACTGGTTGTGATGCGTCGAACTACGACGTATTTGCATCCATTGGATTGACGGGTTCCATCGGGTTCTATACCTTTCATTTTGAGTTGCAATTTTTTACCCCCCCTCCAATAACTCGAAGCCTCGGGGTGCGATTTTTGGCAATTCTAGATATGTAGTAGGGTACATAATTCTGGACAGAGTATCAAATTTTCAGGACGTTCATATCTTTGCCGAGGTATTGGCAATTTTTTTACCAAGTTTCTTGTACTAAAACAAAGTTGGCCTTAAAATGTATTGAAACAACGTATAATGGCAGCATTTGGAACTTTGCTTGTGAAAATGTGTTCCTTACTCATTTCTACATGTAGTTTTAACTAAACAGAACTAAAAAATACCGACTGCGGTACCAGCGACCGGTCAGGAACCATTTTTGCAGAATTTACCCCTAGCAGGTATATTAACCGCAATACAGCGTCTCTGGTGCAAAATCTCGCGTGGCGCCACATCTGGAATTGCGGAGGAGGATCTTCTGAACAAGTATGCCAAATTTCATGCTTTGATCACAAAATGCAGACCATTCCGCTAACCCCCCCACTACCATATCAAAAGTAGCCTACTCTTTTCCATTTTTAGTTAGCTATCCATATAGCGAAAGATTTAGATCGTTATGTCTTCGGGTTTATGTTTTTCATTCATCTCTCACTTTGAGGGCAGCGTGTGGGGGGGCGGCAGCATTCGGCAAAGTAATTGTTGCACAGTTTGAGTTGGGAGTTCCTAAATGTAAGGGAAATATGACAATCAGTGAAAATTGTGAAAGTTGCATTTTTTTTTATTTGGAGGCGGCAGCTGAAGGCGGAGGCTGATTTAAAGTGGCTTATCTTTTTCCAATTTTAGTCAGCTATCAATATAGTGGAAGAATTAGATCGCTATGTCTTCAGGTTCATGTTTTACATTTATCTTTCACTTTGGGGGCGGCGTGTGGGAGCGGTAGAGTTCGGCAAGTTTGGCTCAATCAGTAACATTTATGTAAGTTGTACTTTTTATCGTTTGGGGGCGGAATCTGGGGGTGGCGACTAACCATAAGTAGCCTATCCTTTCCCATTTTTAGTCAGCTATTTATATACCGAAAGAATCAGATCGCTATGTCTTCGGGTTTATGTTTTTCATTTTAAACTGATTGGGGGCGGTTTTTAGCAGTTTTTTCATGTCGGCGGCGCATATTGAAGACGGAATGTTTCTTGGCTTACGTTTATAAGTGGCAACTATGTATTATTCAAAAAATGAGAGCACCAGAGCATCAGGTCTGGTAGAAAGTGCAATATTATGTTATTTCAAGTTTATTGGGGGCGGTTTTCTCTATGTTGGCGGCGCAATATGGACATCCAATATAGCCTAGCCCTCCTTTGGAAGTGGCAGCTATATGTAACAGCGAAAAAATTAAAAAGCTAGGTCGTCTAGTTTGGGAGGAGTTCGAGGAACGGACGGACGGACCGACGGACGGACGGACGGACGGACGGACAAAGCGGTTGCAATAGTGATTTTCATCAAGATGGAAAATGCGCTAAAGATTGTATATAATAGCTGTATTACACTACACAACTTCTTGTACAATCTGTCAGTTGAACAATCAAGTTCATTGTTTTTTGACACTATTTTGGCAGATTGTACAAGAAATTGTACAAGAAACTGTGTAGTGTAATACAGCTATAACACACGTTTTATAAGACCTATTGTCACTCGTCAATTGAATCGTATTGTCACAATTGCGTGTGACAATACGATCTCTTATAAAACTTGTATTGTATTATAATATACTATTTCGTGCTGCCATAACGGAAAATGACAATATACGCTTGGCGTCCCGCACTGTAATATTCAGAAAAAGATCTAGAGCGGCAAAGTAAAAAATACACGTGAAAAATAAACTAACCTTGCAAAATCATTCACAACTCTAAAGAGACCACATTCCCAATGTTATAGCTTGAAATTTTCGGTGTTAATTAGTTAAAATTATAAATAATCACTTTGAAAATTGACATTTTAGACTCATTTTTTTAACAGCTGTCGATACAATTACAATTGCAGAATGATTTTTGACGTTTTGTGGCGCGAACGTTTAAAAGTGATTAATTTATGCCATTTCCTGTGTTTTGTCGTCACATAAGACACTAGAGCTCAGGGATTTCGGGATTTTTGGAAGAGGGTCCTTCTAATTGGGGAGCGGGAGGGCGGTTTTAAGCAAGAAAATCAAAACATAGGACGCAATTTTCCACATCAACATTTGACAAAGAAAAATCTGCATCTGGTAGGTATATGCCTCGTGATGCCTTGGTGATGAATGCCAGAAGTACCAACTTGAAATTTATTCCATTGATTATTTTGATATGATTTTATTTATTTGTAATTTTATTGAATGCAGCATGAAAAACGATGTATGCTACTCGCGCTGAAAACGGCATAGCATAACTCTCTTACATGCTGCATTCACGTTCGTTATGCTATGCCCGGTTTTTGGCGCTAGTAACATACTAAACTGAGATCACGTGAATTTTCAAAGTTTCTGATACAGCCTTGTCCCAAAACACTTTGATAATATATTTATGCCCCCTTCGTAAGATCCAGCTACAACCTTTGCATCAGTGGTGAAACACTTTTCAACAATTTTGTTTATCGTTTTGAAGGCAGACACAAACGGAATCACGCAAAGTCTCGCGCAAAGTATACTTCCACATTTTCTACGGATTTCCTGCTGATCATTAAGACCGTCGCTTTCCTTTAAAAGTTTCCGACAGTTCTCTTCAAAAATCTCATGTTGGTAACTTTTGGCGACCAGATTTAGACTTTAGTTCCTTGGGCCACGGCAAAACTTCATCACACCCAAGTATCGGCACAAGACCATTCCAAAACAAATGGTTCACAAACCCTTAGAGGAGATGCTTCGAAAAGAGGGGGGTCAATTGTGCTGTGACGTTATTTCGCAAAGTTCTTCTTTTTCCCTGCAAAGCAAAATTTTCAATCAATGCGCCTCAAATCTCCATAAGTCTTCAAACTCGTAACCATCTCTTTCTCTTTATTTTCTTCACAAACCTTATTCAACGTAATTTCATCGAGTTCAGCTAGTAAATCTCTAAAGTAATAGAGCAGTACGGACATGGAAGTAGCCGTAGCCGTTTGCTGACCGCATTGATAAAAAGAAGTTTGAATTCTTGAACTATAGGAATTGCATTAATATTGGTCATTTCAATCATCAACTTGATTTAAATTGGTCTAGAAGATGCGGAAATAATTTTAGAGAAAGATGAAAAGAAAAAATACACAGGCAGCAAAAAAGTCATTACATAGATTGAAGATCGATTGAATCAACCAGTTTTAATAGGCTTATGATCTTATCAATGCTTTGCATGTACCCCAGGTGAAAAAAACTTAAACTGCTGGACAACGAAGTTGTCGGTATCGGAAAAATGGTCCGATTTTGAAGACCTTAAACTAATTTTTGGATTTTACGTTCGATTTAGAGAACATAGTTACTCCAGCAATATTTTGATTAGAGGCTTCGTTTTCAAGATATTTGGGTCTAAAACTTTGGAAAACATCTCGAAATTGCCACTTTCAAAGGCGTGAAAATTAGAATCCAAAAAAACTCATGATTTCTCAACAGAAATAGGTTCTCAAGAATTTCTAAGTTGATAAACCACCATTTTTTCTGAGAAACGAGAAGTTTTCAGGGAAAAAAAATTTGAGCTCATTGAACGTGGCGATTTTGAAATGTTTTCCAAAGTTTCAAACTCAAATATCTCGGAAACGAAACCTCTAATCAGAATTTTGCAAGAGTAACTTTTTTTTTGAATCGAACGTAGAATCCAACATTTAGAACAATTTGTGGAAATAGGTATGGAGGTAAAAAATAGGGGAGGAAATATGAAGATTGTCATTATCTACGCCGCTGATTTTTTTTAAACACGTTGCTATTATTCGATACAGACTTATTCCAGTTGCCTTTGTTTCAAATTTGAACAAAATCGGATCAACGGTTCAAAAGTTACGTCAAAAAATCAATTTTAAAAAGTCAACTTGAACACCCTGTAACTTTTTTAGAGAGCATTTTAGGACATCGAAAATATATTTTTTCCTGTTCCATTTTTGATTGAGAATCTCCCCTAGAAGTTTGTAACCGTAATTGCGAATTTCAGATTTAAATCGCGTGCTTTTAGGAAATGATGGGAAACGTCAAAAGAAGTAGACTTTCTCGGAAAAAATATATGTCAGAAACGAATAATAACGGAGATATAGACGTTCGAAGTTCAACGAAGAACTTCAAAAATCGATTTTTTTTTGTCATAACGTTGAAACATCTCAACCGATTTTGTCAAAATTTGAATCGAAGATCACTGAAATAAGTCGGTATCTAACAACAACAACAACAATAACGCGTTCCATCAAAAATTTTCAGGGGCGTGGATAATGAAGGATGCCTCAGCTTTTTCACCCCTATTTTTCCCCTTCAAGTAATTTTTCAGATTGTTTATACTTTTGAATTCTGCGTTCAATTTGCAAGAAAAAGTTACTCTTGCAAAATTTTGATTGTACGCTTTGTTTTCAAGATATTTGAGTTTGAAACTACGAAAAACCCATCAAAATATCCACTTTTAAGAAGCCCTTCAGAAGTGTTTTTTCCTGAAAACTTCTCGTTTCTTGAAAAAAATCATGGTTCATCTACTTAAAACACCTAGAAAACCTATTTCAATAAAGGAATCATAGGTTATCTTGGATTTTAATTTTTTGGCTTTTGATGTGGTGCGATGATGGTGTTTTCGAGATGTTTCTCGAAGTTTCAACCTCAAATATCTCGAGAACAAAGTCTCTTACCAATATTTTGCAACAGTAACTTCTTCTTCCAAATTGAACGTGAAATTTAAAAAAATCAACAATTTACAAAATTACTCAAGAGGGTAACAACTACGGGTAGAAAAGCGGGGGCACCCCCCATTATTCAAGCCCCTGAACATTTTTGATAGAATGCGTTATCGGTGTTTGATACAGACTTATTTCAGTAAGCTTTTATTCAAATTTGAACAAAATCAGTTGAGAAATTCTAAAGCTATGACGAAAAAACGATTTTTAAAGTTTAACTTTGAACGCCTATATCTCCGTTATTACTCGTTTTTGACATGTATTGTTTTGAGAGAGTCTACTTCTTTTGAAGTTTCCCATCATTTCCTGAAAGAACGCGACTTAAATCTGAAACACCCTGTATACTATGAAATATAACGCTTTTCATCAGTTTTCTGGTGTACTTGTAGGGGGTAGAAAAGGGGAGACCTCCCCACCACTTACGCCACTGATAGGCTTCTTGTTTGACAAAACGCGACACATCATTCAATTCAGACTTACTAAGGGAAACTTCGGTAGAGTTTTGAACAAAATCGATTGGATACTTCAATAAAACGATCTATCGTTTTCAGATTGGAAGAGCGGCATCTCCGGAATTATACATTTTCGAGAAAAGCGTTCTGAGAAAGCGTCCATTGTTCAGGCTTTGGCATTCAAGCTCGACTCACCCTGTATAATTAGAAACAATGTTGATGAATTTGGATGGTTACTGCAGAAAAAATTGACCTAAGTCTAATTCTTGATTGATACAACTTCCATATAGGATGTGCACTGTGCAACTACTTTACCACAAAGCTCCGCCTGTACACAGTGGCGTATCTAGGGTAAATTGCGCCTAGGACAAAACATGGAAATTGCGCCCCTGGATTAGAAACCCTGGAAAATGCGCCTCAGGCAGTTTTTCTGAATTCAGGTGGGCCAACGACAAATAGAGCCCCCACGTGTGATCCGTCCCCATGCAAAGTTGCTAGGCAACCAGGGCTGTCACTAGGCAACATCACCTGGTGAACTGTTCCCTGGTTCCGAAAATAGGGTCCCTGTTATAGGTTATACCTAGATCAGATGTCAGATGAAAAAGTTGAAAGTTGATCGTCTGTTTGAATGTATTGGTTTTGGTTTTCCCTCTTTCTCTGTTCCCATTTCGCTTGTAAATTATTGCTCACACGAATTGCGCCCAATAGTTCAATTATCTTCATTATCCAGGGTGTCTCAAAACTCGCGCTCCAGAGAACACTGATATGGTGCCGACGACAATAGGTTCCTAGGAAACGGAAGAAAAAAATGTATTGCTGCTTGCATAAAGGAGTCATGAGTTTCTTGAATTCACCAATCCCGGAGGGTCAATTCGAGGTAAATTTGCAAAATCTAACCCAGTTGCTAAGTTTTGAAAGTAATACCAACTGCCTGTCATTTTGTAATGAATGTTTGGCTCACTGTAACTGTGACACAGCCAGATTTAGATACTTGAACCTGGCAACTTGAAATTGAGGTAACATACCTCAAATGTACAGGTCTGTGATTGGTTAACTTAACTTTGTCTTTTCTCGAATACCATTTGAGGTAGATTTTTTTCCCTCGGTATTACACATCTGACTGCTATCTAGTTTTGCTTCATTTTCTCTGGGGCGTGAGTTTTGAGACATCCTGTATATAATTATATGAAGTTTAAAGAACTTGGTCTTTGATTCGTTTTTCCAATTTTTTTCTTCATTTTTTCACATTTCTATCTTTTCCTCTCATTTGCGCCCTGAGGATTAAAGTGCGCCCATGGCACGTGCCCCACTTGCCCCCCCGTAGATACGCCTCTGCCTGTACAGGGTGCAGGCGTACAGGTTTTAGTCGACAAACTTTGCAGGCTGATAGAGAATAAAAAAAGAAGTCGACTCACTCCAAAAAGTACCTATCTAATATGCATATTATAAAAGTTACAGGCCTTCAAAGTTGTAGAAAAAAATTGTTTTTTTTTTATTAACTTTTGAACAGCTTGACCGATTTTGCTCAAATTTTGCACATATGGTTAACGAATACGCGCCCAGTGATTTCTTGAAAAAAAATCTGTCAGAATGACGCAGTGCCGTAGATATGGGGGAGTACTAAACACTCTTACCCCCCTACTTTCTACGCCATTGGATATTTTGGAGAAAAGTTGGAAGTACTGAATTCGGCGTTCAATTCTGAAGAGACAATTGGCGTGTCATTGCTACATTTGGAGCAGTGGTTTCGGAGATATTTGTGTTTGAATGTTCAAAAACACCGGATTACGCAAATGTTTCAAAATTCGAGCCAGCTTTGATCCATTCACTTTCATTTTTTTTTCAATTTGAAATTATTGGTCCATAATTTAGCTCATGAGAAATTGAAAATTGGTTGTGGAAATTCATAATTTCAGTAACAATTGAATATTCACTAGGTATCTATTCACTTACTGACAGTTGGGAAGTTTAGTAAGAACAAGAACCAAAGGCCCTTTGTTTCTTATTGGTCATGTTACTGAAATTATGAATTTTCACAACCAATTTTCAATTTCTTATGAGCTAAATTATGGATCTATAAATTGGAAAAAAAGTTGAAAGTGAGATCAAAGCTTACACGAATTTTGAAACATTTGCATAATTCGGTGTTTTTGAACCTTCATACACAAATATCTCCAAAACCGCTGCTCCAAATGTAGCAAGGACACGCCAATTTTCTCTTCAGAATTGAACGCCAAATTCAATGTGTACTTTCAACGGTTTTCCAAAATATCCAGTGGCGTAGAAAGTAGGGGGGTAAAGAGGGTTAGTACCCCTCATATCCACGGCACTGCGTCATTCTGATAAAAAAATTTCGGGAAATTACTGGGGACGTGTTTGTTAACCATATGTGCAAAATTTGTGCTAAATCGGTTGAGCTGTTCAAAAGTTATCAAGAAAAAAACAACTTTCTTCTGAAATTTTGAAGGGCTGTGACTTTTTCAATATGCATTTTAGATATGTACTTTTTGGGGTGAGTCGACTTCTTTTTTATCCTCTATCAGCCTGCAAAGTTTGTCGGCTAAAACCTGGACCACCCTGTATACTTTGTCGTGAAACAAACGTTACGAATATCGGTTACTTAGATACGACTTTTCCAGTAAATTTCGAATACCTGCTCTATAAAAATTTACCCTGTATATTATCTATTTTTCTTCATGAAGTGCTTTCGGCCATAATTTATGATTGAAACTCCATTTTCACTTGCGTCTAGCGACGGTCTCAATGTACCTATACTGTATATTTATCTACCTACCACATTTTGCATTTATAGGAAGTGTACCTACTTGAAGCATAGGTACTTGATGGAATGCGGAATGAAACAAGAGCACCAGAGCAAACGTGGATGAAAAGGAAGTGCGCCATGGAACGTTGCCAAAATGTCGACGAAGCGCGATGCCAAAAGCGACGCCGCCTTGATGATGAACTTTTTGCGCTACACGCTATCAACATGCGCTGTTGCCAACTCGTTCTAAATTTAACGCAACCCATCACCATGCATACTTTTTCAACCATAAACTTTTCCCAAGTGAATCCGACTGTTTCTCAAAATGCGTGTTAGTTTCGCAAAAAACTACACGAGAGCGAGTTATATTGAAGCAAGGGCACCCTGTATAGCAATTTATACGATATGCCTACCCCAGAAACTTGCGGCAAAAGCTTCCCCCCGGCGTTCGCTTAATATCTGTTCGGTATTGATCGGACGCGCGTGCCGTGCCACCCCCCACGCTCTCACCCCCTCGCCGCCGCCGCCTTTGCCCTCCAACCCTCATTATTGCCATCCCTCCCCTATCTACTCAGCTTTATCATCCACTTGCTATACACACGCACGCACACTTCCACTATCGAGGTGTACCTTGGCGCCGCAATTTTGCATTATTTTTACGCAGCCCCCATTCGCTTTCCCTTTTGGGTCGAATTTTCGCATCTCTACTCGCTTTGCTCAGGCGTCGCAGACCGACGCCTCGCGTCGAAGGGAGGGAATGACATTCCGCAAAACGTCGTCGTCTCTCCGCGGAGACTTTGGCCGAAGCTGATGGATAATATTGCTGGAGACGATCATCACGACGATGATGCGTCGAAATGATTGCCGACGGGTGACGTCATCGCCC
This sequence comes from Anaspis maculata, assembly GCA_949128115.1. Taxonomy (NCBI): domain Eukaryota; kingdom Metazoa; phylum Arthropoda; class Insecta; order Coleoptera; family Scraptiidae; genus Anaspis; species Anaspis maculata. The sequence continues at coordinate 40,367,691 of OX421967.1, forward strand.
AGGCAAACGCAAGTCTGGATGTTATATCGCGCGTCGCGACGCTGCTTTGTGTTCGGGGCTGAGAGAGCGTCGGTGTTGGCGTCGTCTTGGCAACGTTTCACCCTTGGTTATTAAAAAGATATGTATTCGAGGAACGGAAAGTTCTCGAGTAATTATTCCAATTTCGGATGGAAAAGCCGTGCAAGTTGCGTGGTACATTCAACTTTTTTTCACGGCAGAGTATAAAGCAAGGCTGGGGAGGTAGGGTTAGGGTGAGATTAGACTGATAAGGGTGTACCCCACAGGGCGCTGATGTCAGTCAAATGCAGAGTTAGATTCAAGCGCACTTCTCCAAACGGAAAGTTTCTGTCCGTCTGTCCGTCACAGCATCTAGTTCTAGACGGAAGATTTTTTTCGAACATTTCGATTCCAATGAGTATAGCTCATAGCCTTGCGACCAGAACTAAGAAAAATCTTGTCGAAAAAACGACAAACAATTACAATAGTAGCAATTTAGTGCGGCGCGGTGACGTCGACGAAGGAGGTAGTTTATATCTCGACACTGTCAATAATTACAATTATTATTAATTTGTCAAACATAATGTCACAGCTCCGAAATCTCTTCACATCATCTTCTCCGCCTCCCAACTATCGTTCTCTTCTACCTTCAAGTCTACCTTTTCCGCTCTCCTACACTTTCTTCCATTTTATTTTCCATTCTTTATCGTTCATGATAACTAAGGTGACCAACTTCAAATGAATGAAAATCAGGACATTGAAAAACTAAATAAAACAAAACACGTGAAAGGGTAAGGGGGGGTCTAGGGGGCGGAGCAAAATACCCCGTTTTCCAAAAACTTTACCAACATGAAAAATACAACTATTCCTGGGAAATAATAAGAAACTCCTCTGAGCTGTGTCTGGGATAAAAAAGGAGTGAAAAAAATCGCCGTCAAAAAAGAGAACAAATGTTCTCTTTAAAATAGACCTTCTGGCAACTTCAATAATAACACAAAAAATTTAAGTGTGATCATTAGAAATAAAATTTCATATGTAATAGAAAGAACACAAAATTAAACCTTCTACTTCGTTGGTAGGTTGTAGAACCTACTTGCGAATATAAGGTCTGTTTCTCTGTACTGCTCTGCTCTAACTTACTCTGGAGCGCTTAGAGCAGAAAATAGAGCTGTCTGATTTGTCGTTACTAGGCAACGTCTGCTCCGGAGTAAGTAAGTTAGAGCAGGACAAAGAAATAGACCTATAATGTCAAGTGTACCTAATAGGCACAGGAATAGAAGTATGTGGAAGAAAAGTGGTAGGGTGATGATGTGGGAGAGGGGTGAGGTGGTGAATTGCTTGATATTTATGCGGTAAATTTAAAATGAGGGAAACTAGGATTTTGTTTGAAATCAGAACAAATCAGTATTTTTGCCTAAAATCAAGACAAATCGGTACATAAACGTAAAACAGGACAAAGGTGTAAAAATCTAAACCTGTCCTTACCAAATCAGGACGGTTGGTCACTTTAATGATAACAGGCATCATCGAAAAAGGCTTCGACTTCGAAAATGATATCTTCATCAACTTAATAATCGAACAAAATCCAGATAGGTATCACGAGCAGAACTGCCGCGACGCATTTAAGCAAAATTGGATACAAGCTCCCCAAGACATTTTCAAATTCTTCGTGAAAAAAGAAGCAATCATTTTTGACCTAATAAAGCTATACAGGGTGGCCCAAGGAAAACAGAACAGAGGGGTTTTCGGGCATTTCACCTTATTTTTTTGAGAACAGCTCGGACAGGTCGATTTTCACACCAAGGGGTACATCTGAAACATACATTGTCAAATTTATATATTCAGCCCCCTCACCCCCACCCACCCCAACTTCGAAGTTTCAAATGACACCACCCACCTTGCGATACATCAAATTGAAGAGAATTAAATTCTCTTTCTGAATAAAATATTTCTTCAACTTCCAACCCTACTCCCCTTTTTCCTAAAATTGTCTGAGTTTCCAATGTAATATTCTTGACCTCCTAATTCTCTTCAGTACAGTCAACGTCATCCTGGACAGCATCGAGAGAGAAAATTTTCTGTGTGAAAAGTGCCACCCAAATTCACCCCTTCACTCCCCCACCCCAACTTCAAAGTCTAAAATGACACTTCCTCCTTTGTGATGCATCAAATTGAAGGGAATTGAATTCTCTTCCTGAATGAAATATTTTCAGAATTTTCAAAAAGCCATTTCCCCCCTAAAATACTCAGAATGTTCAATTTATTAGGGGAGGAGTTGAAAATTTGAGAAAAAATTGTTTTCAGAAAGAGAAATCCATTCCCTTCAATTCGATGTATCACGCAAAGTAGGTGGTGTCTGTTAAATTTTGAAGTTGGGGTGAGGGAGAGGAAAGGGGTGAATTTGGGTAGCACTTTTCTCCACCAAAAATTTTCTCCTCTGATGCTATTCAGGATGACACTGATTAAATTGAAGAGAATTAAAGGATCGACAATAGAAAATGGAACAGTCAGAGAAATTTAGGAACATGGGGGGTGGGGTTTAAAAATTTTAAAATATTTTTTTCAGAAAGGTAATTTGGTTTTCTTTGATTTGATGTATCGCAAAGTAGATGATGTCATTCGAAATTCTGAAGTTGAGGTGAGTAGGGGTAAGGGGGCTGAAGATAGAAATTTGCCAATGTATGTTTCAGATGTCCCCCTCTGAATCGACCTGTTTGAGCTTTTTTTCAAAAAAATGAGGTCAAGTGTCCGAAAACCCCTCTGTTCTGTTTTCGTTGGTCCACCCTGTATAAGAAAGAGTACATCACCCTCGCCATTTGATATTGGCGCAGTAGATTTGGACACGTGGCAAAATACTGCAAACAAGACCCTTGCACAGTGGTCTGGTCAAAGCTGAAAAAAACAGACAAAAGTCGTTTAGACGCGTTTTGTTATTTTGTTACAAAATTTTGCAGGCATGTGAAGAAATGATTGGTTCATCATTCTCTGAAATTTCAAGTTTGTAGAATAATTGTTGTTACCTCCAAGACGTTCCAAAGATCACACTTTTGTGTGGCAGTAATTTTGGCGCCATCACAGCATTTTGTGACTGAAGTTGTTCTGACAATTGTGCTTTTCACAGAGCAGAGATGACCACACAGTTTTTTTTAATGTTTCCTTGAAGCATTTCCTTCGATTTCCATACAAATTTAAATGAAGCAGATGTTGGTATGTCCCAAAATGATTTTTTTTTTGCAGACGCTGTTTGGGTGAAAATATTTTCAAGTATTTTATGTTTGCGTATAGATCCATGGAAAAAGCCCCATGCGCGATGCGACCCCGCCCTACTTTTTTCTCAGTTGAATAGCTACATCATTTCTGATTCTTCCCTGAAAAAATCAAATGTGACCACTTGCGACCTTGGGAGGAACAGTTTCTATTGCAAGGAGGTGCACGCTTGATCTAAAATCGGAAATATAATTTTATAAATATGCATCTGATGCTTGGGGGTACCCATACATATGTTAATGAACGTTATAAAATTTGAAAATCAAAAACTGAATTCTATCAAAATAAAAATCTTCGATGAATTTGATGATCAAGAGAAGAAACATTGATACAATAATTATTGACTAACGTATGGTCCGAAAGTTTTGGATTTTTTTTTTAAAGCTAATAACTTTTTTTGGATAGTTTTAATTTTGTAACTTAATATTGCAATAACTAGCATCATCTTTAACAATACCAAATTCATATTTAACATATTGAAGATGGGCCATTATTTTTGATGGCTCTCAGTTTTCTTCTGCCACGTTCGATCAGTCTCTGGACAACACCAGGATTAATTTCTCTGAGCTCCTGCCTCCCAATGTACCGCAAGCTCGACCAATATAAGATTTTTGGTGAGTATTGAGTAGTGTTTCGGGCGAGACGAGACGAGACGAGATTTAGATGATCTCGATCTCGATCTCAGAAAATCTCGAAAGTAACGATCTCGTCTCGATTTTCCGAGAATCTCGAGAATAAGATCTCGATCTCAATCTCGATCTCGCCGAGATCTCGACGAGATTATTAAAGAAAGATAAAACAAGAAGGTTTGTTTGAAGACAAATTGATTTTTGTTTTACCATCCTTCAACCATATTTCTAGGAAGCTTGTCATTTGAGTCACTTCTGATCCAATCCCTTTTCCCGAATTCATACTATCCAAAGTCAATTCCGATTCTTGATCCTTCTAACCTGAACCTTCAGCTTAATCAGGAGCCCTCATTTTCCAAAATCGGTCAATAACGAATAAAGTTATTACCGAGAAATCAAAAGGTTACATATTTGATATCACCCTGTTATTGGAGGCGATAGACCCAAAATTTCAAAAACCGTCTCGAGGTATGGGAACATATCTCCCCTGAAACACTTGGAAAAAAAACAAAAATCATTTTTTGTGGATAGAAAGCTATTCAAACTTTTCGATTTTTGAAGTACAGGGTGTTCACGATAAAATTCACCCCCCCCCCTCTAGGAGATTCACCTTTGAAATATTTTGAAAAACTAAAAACTTTTTCTCAACGATTCTTCCCAGGAATCTCGAATCGATCGTCCAAAAGTTTTCAATTGGTACCGTATACAGGGTGTGACATGTAACTTTCTTATTTCAAATGCAACACCCTATATTTTATTACGTCATTTGATGAAGCCTTTCTTTCTGATTACAAAGATATATAACATTTATGATTTATTTTGACAAGGAAGCTGTCAAAAAAATAATAAAATAGGTGGTCAAATATAGATTAAAAATTAAAAATTACGCGACACCCTGTATTAGGAACGAATTAGACCATTTGTCCATGCAGATATGAATTTTGCAGACAAAATGCTACGAGAATAACTTTATTTCAAGTGAGCTTGTAGAAACCAAAGCCATCTTGCCGCGAAACAAAATTATTTGACTACCTATTTTATTATTTTTCCGACAACTTACTTGTCAAAATAAATCGTAAGAATCATATATATTTGTAATCAGAAGAAAAAGCTCCACCAAATAACGGAATAAAATATAGGGTGTTGCATTTAAAATAAAAAAGTTACATATCACACCTTGTATACGGTACCAATTAGAAACTTTTAGAGGATCGATTGAGGGTCCCTGGGAAAAATCTTGGAGAAAAAATTTTTAGTTCTTCGAAAAATCTTGAAGGGGAATCTACTGGAGGGGGGTGAATTTTATCGTGAACACCCTGTACCTGATTGAGCACCGTGTCCGCGTATAATTAATACGAAAGACCTGCACCAAAAATGGCCTATGACAAGTTGTAGTTTACTACGTGATCTGATCAGTAAATAAAAAAATTATTCAAAATAGTTCACTCATTCAAAAGTTATGACACCTTGAATGCGAATGCAATTTTTGGGTGGCCCACTTCAATTGGTGCGCAGTTTATTTATAGATGGCGCTCTTGGGTTTATCGAGATCTCGACATGATAAATCTCGTTCTCGACCTTGAAGGTTACAAGTGATCTCGATCTCGATCTCGTCTCGAAATCTCGACGAGATCGAGACAAGATCGAGATTTTTCTCGTCTCGTCCGAAACACTAGTATTGAGCAGGATAGTATACGACAAGGGATGGGAATCTGCAAATGAAGACCAATTACGGCGTTGCATTTTTCAATAACATTAGGGAATTTCGAATTGGAGAAATTGATACAAAAAATTATGGAACATGGCAGAAGAAAACTGAGATCCATCGAAGATAATGGTCCATTATCAATATGTTGAATATGAATTTGTTATTGTTATATATGATGTTGATTTTTGCAATATCAAGTTAAAAAATTGAGACTATTCAGAAGAAGTTATTAGCTTTGAACAATTTCCCAAAACTTTCGGACCATACGTTATAGTGCAAAAAAGATAGATTTCAACCTCGGAAAAAATATGAACGTCCTGAAAATTCGGTATTCTGTTCGGAATTGAGTGTTCTACAACATATCCAAAATCGCCAAAAATCGCACCCGGGGGTTTTGAGTTATTGGAGGGGGGGTAAAAAATTGCTGGTAAAAATGGAGGGGATGGAACCAGTCAACCCATTGGATGCGAATACATTATAGTTCGACGTATCATATCCCATTGATACCATTTTGGCACAAAAAGTGTCCATCATTGTTGAAGGGGAGTAGTGGGGGGGCGAAGCTCTGCTAGGTGGTCCATTTTCCGACTAAATTCAATCTCCTGAACTCGTATCCGATGCGTAAATTTAGATGAAAACAAGTTTAAACAAGTTAACTTGAGAAAACTTGTTTTTTCTTTGACAATTTTCACGAATTTATTGTTTACTGTTGAAGGTGTTCATTTCCAGAAAATTTTCAGGGACCATTGAATTGAAGTGTATCCTCCACAAAAATCATCCACTCGATGTAAAATTTTGTTTATCGAGTTTGAAAAATCGATTCGAACTTGAGCCGGCGCGGCACGTCGTCTATTACTGACCAGAACACTACAGCATGCAGCCTTAAATGAAAACACCTCAAACTATTGAAGAAATAACAACTCATCTTTGCAAATTGGAGGATCTGTAAAGAATTGAATTCCCTATAACATAAACAAAATCGCCATGAATCGCACTGCAGGGTTTTGAGTTATTTAAGGGGAGAGGTAACAGTTCATAGAGTATGAATCCTGTCAAAGTGTTATTCTCCTCCTCGAATAACTCGAAATCCTGCATTGCGTTTTATGGCGATTTTGTTCATGGTATAGGGGATTCAGTTTTGCACAAATGCTCCAATTTTCGCAGATGAGTTGTTATTTCTCCAATAGTTTGAGGTGTTTCCATTTAAAGGTGCATGCTGTAGTGTTCTGGTCAGTAGTAGACGACGCGCCGCGCCGGCTCAAGTTCAAATCGATTTTTTAGACTTGGGTAACAAAACTATACATCGAGTGGATGATTTTCGAGAAGAATACACTTCAATTTAATGGTCCCTGAAAATTTTCTGAAAATGAACACCTCTAACAGTAAAAAACAAAAATCGTCAAAATTGTCAAAGAAAAACCAAGTTTTCTCAAGTTAACTTGTTCAAACTTGTTTTTATCCAAATTTACACATCAGATACGAGTTCAGGAGATTGAATTTAGTCGGAAAAGATACCAAACTTGTCGTGATCGGTTCTACATAGCCAGAAAAACAAAATGGACCACCTAGCAGAGCTTCGCCCCCCCACTACTCCCCTTCAACAATGATGGACACGTTTTGTGCCAAAATGGTATCAATGGGATATGATACGTCGAACTATAATATATTCGCATCCAATGGGTTGACGGGTTCCATCCCCTCCATTTTTACCAGCAATTTTTTACCCCCCCTCCAATAACTCAAAATCCCCGGACGCGATTTTTGTCGATTTTGGATATGTTGTAGAGCACTCAATTCTGAACAGAATATCAAATTTTCATGACGTCCATATTTATTCCGAGGTTTTGCTGATTTTTTCACTATTTTTCCTGTACTATTAGTCATCATCATCCGACGACGTATGATCACTTCCAGACAATACTGAACTATCATCAAAAGCCGCATTCGGAGTGGAAGTAGAAAGACCCCGAATTCTCTTGTCGATGAAGGTGTTTCAGGTAGTTTCAGTAACTGTGTGACTCCAGAACTAAGTGATGAGCTTCTCTTCTCAGGTAACTTTCGAAGTGAGGAAATAACTGGATCCGACGAAATGAGAAATCTGTTCAATAAATCTGTGTTTCCGAATATTCTCGAGGATTTTCTTGTATAGAATTCTATATATCTCTTCAAATCTTTGTTCCTTGACTCTTGGGCTTCTTCGGACAGTTGTCCGATCGGCAATAATGTAGATTTTATTATTACGGAACCATAGAGCAAAATTTTGTGGATTGATGCTGGCATGTAGAACCACGGATATTTTTCGATAAACAATCTTGCTGTTTCAACAGCATACTCGTCGTATTTCTCGCAGTTGATGTCATGGCCACAAGAAAGAGTTTGCAATATTATAGCGAATCTTTCTAGCAGGTTTTGATCGATACCAGTTATCGAGGAACAAACGGTGACGTTTTTGAAAAAAGTCCTGCTTGCTGAGCAACTCATTTTGGATCAATTTCTCTTTCTCACTTACTGTCTTCTTGTTTTCTTCCCCGCGGACTTGCGAAGTCTTCACATCAAGCCAATAAGACAGGTGCAATACGCATTCGAAAAATCTAATCCACGCATGGACTGTGAAGAGGCCAAATTGGAAGGTCTCTTCACGTGCTGGCTTGCTCAAAATCAAATCGATTTGATTTATTTCCTTCGGAGTTGTCTTGCACACGTAGCATGTTTGCGCTGAAGATGTATTCGTCACAGCATTACAGACTTTTCCGTGTATCATCGTCATAACCAAGACGTGCGTTTAGTGTTGCCGTCTAGAGTTAGACTTTCTAGACTCTTGTCTTGAAAAGGCGTCAAGACTTAGACAAGACCTCTAGAAACTCTTGTCTTGAAATTTCTAGACAAGACAAGAGTAGGGCTGTCAAGATCAAGAGTCTTGATTAGACTCTTGAAAAGGAAAAATTAAAAAAAAATCCGATATATTCCTCTCCGCTGATGGTTTCTATTTTCTACTGAATGTGTGATTAGATTGGAGATTTTTTACAGAGTTTGTTGACAAGATAAAATAACATAAATAAGAGTGAAGGGTATGACAAAATGCTATTCAAAACTATATTTACTTGAAATAAAAATGATTGCAAAAGGTTCTCATGCTATTTTTCTTTTATTTGTTGAAATCAAAGTACCGAAATCACTGCAGACGATATAAAATATCTCGTCTCAAAAGTCCCTCCTTTTTTCAGGAAAAAATTTAGGAATTTGGGAGTTTAAATTGGGAGAATGACGAAGCAATAAACCTGTTCTGCGCTTGCGCACTAGGCAGGCCATCATGTCATCATGCATCGACCGTTGTTGCCATGCTGTGTCTGATAGGTAGTCTACAGTTCATGAATATTGAAAAAATTAGGAAAAACAAAACAACACATAGAAGCATCTTTCTGTATATTGTGAATTTTATATATATTTTATATATCAGAAGACAATTTGATTTTCGGTTTGTGGTGGCAGTTCACTATGAATTTATCAATTTTGCATCAGAGGACGGGAAAGCGTTGCCAGAGAGATGCCATGTCGAATTATAATAATGTCTTGTGATTATATTTTCATTTTCACATGACATCTCCCCCAGACTCTGTAAGTCTCTACTGTTTTTTCCGGTCCTTATGAGAAAGTTTCGTCCAAGTGATTTTTTTTTCAAGGACTTCTCCAACATCTCCATTCCTACTTTTCCAAAAAATACCTGCGCCTTCTCAGATCGCAACTTCTGAGAAACTAGGTAGCTCGATGAAGCTTCTGGTAAATAGCTGTGAACAAAGTGTTCCTTGCCAATAAAAGGAGAATGATTCAGACAACATGCTGCAGCCAGATATCCTTCCAATGTACCAAGGCAAAATACCGATCAGGCTGGTGTTTTTTCTACAACTTGAGTGAAGTTAGTCTTTTTGCCGCGTCAGGTTGACACAAGCGGGAACCTGACACAGGTCTGCAATTAATCGGTATATTTTCGACAAAAATATTGGACCACGTCTGCACCACGACATCTGGGAACTCTGGGTCCCGCTCAAACCCAATTGATTACATTTCTTTGTCCAGCAGCAATGTTTCGAACACCAAACAGCAAAATAATATTGAAGTTGATTGTTTAACTTTTTCTTGACTGTGACTCTTTCGTTGACTGTTTCTTGACGTTTATGGCAACCTGGTATTGTTCTTGGCTTGTTTATTCATTCGATTGGAGCCGATGGACTGCGGTGAGTTGAATTTCAATATCCTTTCCCGCTGTCAGATTTTTTGAGTACTTTTTTAAATGAACGGTACTTGACTATATTTATTCAGGCATCAACCTACGGCTATATAAAATCGTATCTTGTTATTTTATATAAGACCTCATTGCAGAAACACGTCTACTAACAGATCGGGGGTGGAGGTGGCAATCTTTTTTTTCAGCATTCACACCAATGATAAATTTCAGTGTCAATAAAAGTAGATCTTTGTTTTGAAATTTGAATTTAATTATACTGTAGAATATTTCATTAAAGCGCAGTCCCTTTTCAAAGGGTGGTCCTTGCTCCTCACAGTTTCTCTGTTTCTCTTGCTAGAAGATGTTAATATTGGAAGAAGGGGTTTTTTAGTGATTTAATTTCAAGAGTCTATCTAGACTCTTGAAAAATTTCCATCAAGAGTTAGAGTCTTGTCTTGAAATTTTGAAATAATCTTGATATTTCAAGACAAGACAAGAGTAGGGCAACTCTTGTCTTGTCTTGTCTAGACGGCAACACTACGTGCGTTATCAAACAATTACGGCCACTGACAATCTTTTGCGTTGGACGAAGCTCATTGATTTGATTTTCTATATGATTATTTTCTTCTATTGTCAATTGTAGCGTTTCTTTTTTGAACTGAAATCTAATCGGTCTGCAAAACCGTGTCGAAGAAGGCCTAGGATTCTTCCACACAACGACCCGTCCTTGACCAGGCATCTCCGAGTATAATTGAAGAAGAACCAAAGAAGTGAGAAAGAGCTGGTCGTCAGTCGCATCAGGTGATCCTGAAAATTCCTGCTTATATCTCGAATGTCCAGTGCTGCCATCGCAGCCCCATTAAGAAAACAGTTTCAAATTCGCCAGTGCTTCAGAAGAAAGTCTTCAACGACAGGTTGTTGTACTTCCAACAGGCGTTCACCTGTATGATTCAGTAGCTCTTGTGAAGAAACTTCAGCTGAAGTTTCGGTAACAATGCGTGAGTTGTCTGGAGGGTAACATCTGGATATACCTTGTTGAAGCCTGTGCCAAGATTAGTGTTGCCGTCTAGAGTTAGACTTTCTAGACTCTTGTCTTGAAAGGGCGTCAAGACTTAGACAAGACCTCTAGAAACTCTTGTCTTGAAATTTCTAGACAAGACAAGAGTTGGGCTGTCAAGATCAAGAGTCTTGATGGACTCTTGAAAAGAAAAAATTAAAAAAAAAACAGATATAGATATTCCTCTCCGTTGATGGTTTTCATTTTCCACTGAATGTGTGATTAGCTTGGAGATTTCTTACAGAGTCTATTGACAACATAAAATGACATAAATAAGGGTAAACGGTATGAGAAAATGCTATTCAAAACTATATCTTCTTGAAATGAAAATGATCGCAAAGGGCTCTTATATTATTTTTCTTTTATTTGTTGAAATCAAAGTACCGAGATCACTACAGACGATATAAAATATCTCGTCTCAAAAGTCCCTACTTTTTTAGAAAAAAATCTGGGAATTTGTGAGTTTAAATTGGGAGAATAATGAAGCAATAAACCTGTTCTGCGCTTGCGCACTAGGCAGGCCATCATGTCATTATGCATTGACCGTTGTTGTCAGGCTGTGTCTGATAGGCAGTCTACTGTCCATGAATATTTTGAAAATTAGGAAAAACAAAACAACACATAGAAGCATCTTTCTGTGTATTGTGAATTTCATATACAGGGTGTTTCCAAAATGGTGTTACAAACTTCTAGGGAAGATTCCCCATCAAAAATGGACAAGGAAAATATATACCTTTGATGTCCTAAAATGCTCAGTTGAAAAGTTACAGGGTGTTCAAGTTGACTTTTTAAAACTGATTTTTTGACATAAGTTTTGAACCGTTCAACCGATTTTGTTCAAGTTCTCACCAAAGTTAACTGAAATAAGTCTCTATCGAATAATAGTAACGTGTTGGAGAAAAAAGTTCAGAGGCGTAGATAATGGGGGCTGTCCTCATATTTCCCCCCCTCTTTTTTACACCCCTAGCTATTTTCCCAAATTGTTCTTATTTTTTTATTCTACGTTCAATTTAGAGAAAAAAGTTACTCTTGCAAAATTTTGATTAGAGGCTTCGTTTTTGAGATATCTGAGTTTGAAACTTTGGAAAACATCTCGAAATTGCCACTTTCCAAGGCCAAAAAATTGGAATAAAAAAAAACTCATGATTTTTCAGCAGAAATAGGTTCTCTTCAATTTTCTAAGTTGATAAACCACTATTTCCTCTGAGAAACGAGAGCTTTTCAGGGAAAAAAAATTGGGCTCATTGAAAGTGGTGATTTCGAGATGTTTTCCAAAGTTTCAAACTCAGATATCTCAAAAACGAAGCCTCCAATCAAAATTTTGCAAGAGTAACTTTTTTCTCTAAATTAAACGTAGAATAAAAAAATAAGAACAATTTGGGAAAATAGCTAGGGGTGTAAAAAATAGGGGGGGAAATATGAGGACAGCCCCCATTATCTACGCCCCTGAACTTTTTTCTCCAACACGTTACTATTATCCGGTAGGGACTTATTTCAGTTAACTTTGGTGAGAACTTGAACAAAATCGGTTAAACGGTTCAAAACTTATGTCAAAAAATCAGTTTTAAAAAGTCAACTTGAACACCCTGTAACTTTTCAACTGAGCATTTTAGGACATCAAAGGTATATATTTTCCTTGTCCATTTTTGATGGGGAATCTCCCTAGAAGTTTGTAACATCATTTTGGAAACACCCTGTATCAGAAGACAATTTGATTCTTGGTTTGTGGTGGCAGTTCACTATGAATTTATCAATTTTGCATCAGAAAACGGAAAAGCGTTGCCAGAGAGATGACATGTCGAGTTATATTGATGTCTTATGATTATATATTCACATGACATCTCCTTCGGACTCTGTATGTCTCTACTGTTTTTTCCGGTTCTCATGCGAAGGTTTCGTCCAAGTGATTTTTGTTTCAAGGGCTGCTCCAACATCTCCATTTCTACTTTTCCAAAAAAAGCTGCGCCTTCTCAGATCGCAACTTCTAAGAAATTAGGTAGCTCGATGAGGCTCCTTGGCAATAGTTGCGATACAAAGTGTTTCTTGCCAATAAAAGGAGAATTATTCAGACAACATGCTGCCAAGGCAAGGCAAGGTACCAAGGCAAAATACCGATAAGGCTGGTGTTCTTTCTACAACTTGAGTGAAGTTAGACTTTTTGCCCGCGTCAGGTTGACACAAGCAGGAACCTGACACAGGTCTGCAAATAATCGGTATATTTTCGACAAAAAAAATTGGACCACGTCTGCACCACGACATCTGGGAACTCTGGATCGTGCTTGAACCCAATTATTTACATTTATTCGTCCAGCAGAAATGTTTCGAACATCAAACAGCAAAATAATATTGGAGGTTGATTGTTTAACTTTTTCTTGACTGTGACTCTTTCGTTGACTGTTTCTTGACTTTCATGGAAGCCTCGTATTGTTTTTGGCTTGCTTATTCATTCGATTCGAACCGATGGACTGCGGTGAGTTGAAATTCTATATTTTTTTCCGGTGCCAGATTTTTTGAGTACTTTTTTAAATGAACAGTAGTTGACTATATTTATTCAGATTCAGGCATCAACCTACGGCTATAAAATCGTATCTTGTCATTTTATCTCGCATTTTATATAAGACTCCATTGCAGAAATACGTCTACTAACTGGTCGGGGGTGGCGGTGACAACCTTTTCTTTCAGCATTCACAGTATTCACACCAATGATGAATTTCAGTGTCAATAAAAGTAGTTTTTTTTTCGAAATGTGAACTTAATTATACCCAAGTAAAATATTTTATTGAAGCACAGTCCCTATTCGAAGGGTGCTCCTTGCTCCTCACTGTTCCTCTGTTTTTCTTGCTGAAAGATGTTTATATTTCTGTCACGTGTTTTTCTTAGAAGAAGGGGGTTTTATAGTAATTTGCTTTCAAGAGTCTATCTAGACTCTTGAAAAATTTCCATCAAGAGTTAGAGTCTTGTCTTGAAATTTTGAAATTATCTTGATATTTCAAGACAAGACAAGAGTAGGGCAACTCTTGTCTTGTCTTGTCTAGACGGCAACACTAGCCAAGATGGGAAAACATCGACATATTTTTTTTGAAGGGCACCTCTGATAACTGAATATTGTTGTTTCGTTAACTGTGCCTCCATTAGTATTGATAAAGCTTCGTCTTCCGTGAACCGCGTTATCTTTGCAGATTGTGCTTGTCGGGAAACTTCGCGATATTTTGTTGCTCTGGTTGGACTTGTGAAAACAACTTCGGAAATCATTTGAGCTGCGACGCTTTTTTCTTCCATCTTGAGGCCTCTTTGTGCAGCAAAAGCCAGTTCTTCGGTTTCAAAAGTCACGTCAAGTTCTTCGGCCTTTCTCAGTTTAGTTCTGGCACATCCATGAGAGAAACTCACTTTTGGACGACCGAAAGTACGAGCTGATGAGGATGACGTAGTCGAAGTTGTCTGTAGTGATTCCTCCGTATCATTTCCATTGTTGTCCATTTCAGCTTCAGACAGTGTGTCACCAGTACCGTATCCTGAGAAAACTTGTTGATCAAGCCATATTTGTCAAATTTCTGCAGAAATTTTCCATGATTTCTGGAGAAATCATCCATTCTGAGAAAAACATGGCTGCAAAACCGGCCAACTTCTTTTTTCAGAATCTGTGATCTCTCGTCATTGGGTAGTATTAATAAAAAAAAAGCATAAGCATTTGCTTCGATATCACAGGCGCTGCTAGGGAAAGTCTGCTTAGCAACTCCTCAAAGATCTAAGCAAATACTTATGCTTATTTTTTATTAATACTGCCCATTATCTTCAATGCTGAACAGATCAAGCAAGTATTCGAACAAAAGTTCTTTTTGCAGTGTGCGTCCTTTCGTGTTGGTCCGACGAAGAAATTCGTGAAGTTGCCTTCTAGTCAACATTTTTTGTTGCCAACTTCAAACTCATACGGAAGCGTAGAAGGGCCATGTGTTTTTTTTCGTATTAATGTCGTCATTTATTGAATGCCGACTTTTATTCTCAGCAAATAGTGAATGCCAACTTTCAAACCCAGCATTTAATAAATGCCGACTTCTGAACTCAGCATTTATTAAATGCCGATTTCCTAAACTCAGCATTTATTAGATGCCGATTTCTAAACTCAGCATTTATTAAATGCCGACTTATAAACTCAGCATTTATTAGATGCCGACTTCTAAACTCAGCATTTGATAAATGCCGACTTTTAATCTCAGCAAATAGTGAATGCCGACTTTCAAACCCAGCATTTATTAAATGCCGACTTCTAAACTCAGCATTTATTGAATTCCGACTCTTAATCTCAGCATTTTTTAGATTGCAAAATTGTTGGAGTAACGAGATTTGCAGATTGCAGGAAACTTCGACGCAAGAATAAGACACACACCTGCATAACTGGCGGAGGAGTCGTACATCGAGATTGCTTTTCTTGTACCGGACTGATTGTAATACTGTATTGGTTTCCGTATCGACGAGTAGGTACATAAGTACCTACCTGTTAGCTATATGGTGACGACATCAGGTAGTTACTTGAGCATAAAGTTGATGAAATAAAAACAAAAGAATTTGATCAATCTCAGCTGATTAACAGTTGAACTGAGTCATTCAAAAATTTCGCTTCTCTTCTAATAAGAGTATCTCGGAGAAAATTAGCCCGTCTTGAAAAAGACATTACATATTACTTCAAAGAAGTAATCCAAAGGAAACGGGCCGACCGAGCAACAATCATCGAAATCCAACAGACACGTGCTTCGGATCTACTTGGGTCCTCATCAGTGCCGGAGCATTTGAACGGAGCTGTGCTCGGCGATCTGAATATCGATATTATCTACAGGTTGTTTCAGCGATGATAGCAAAAAATTTAACTGTGGATGGATCCCGTCAAAATATGACGAAAACCTATACATGGTGTTCCAGCTAAAACAATCCAGCGCGATTTCCTCAGAAAATATCAAGGCAACAAAAAAAAATTCGATTGGGGGAAGTCTGACCTTTAAGCTTTTAAAGGCTTTTAAGGGGGCGTCGATGCTTGTAGGTGCTTTAGTTTCCAAGAAAATGCAATTTTAATCGGGCGAGTCACAATAATTCAAAAATTCATGCCCGACAGAACAAAATACTTCAAATGAACAAAAATCCTCTTTCTTTGGGCTTTTATTGATGTGTCGCTGATGTCAGTACCTGATCCAGTAAGTCAGATATTTTGTCTCACAGTCCAGCAACCACAATAATCGGAGCTCATGACGTGACCGATCACACACTTGTGGATTTTAACATCAGCCAGTATTCATTGCTATGGTGAGTCCAGGCATGGTGAGTGAAAAAGTCCTAGGAACGGCCAGTCTTCAAATCAACAAGTGTGTGATCGGTGACGTCATGAACTCCGATTATTATAGTTGCTGGACTGTAAGACAGAATATCTGGCGTTCTGAACCAGGTACAGACATCAGCGACACATCAATGGAAAGCGCAAAGAAAGAGAATTTTTCTTCATCTGAAGTATGTACTTTGTTTTGTCGGTCATCAATTTTCGAATTCTTGTGACCCGTCCGATTGAAATTGCATTTTATTGGAAAGTAAAGCACCTACAAGCATCGGCCTCCCCTCAAAAGAAAGCTAAAACTTCAGGCTTCCCCCCAATTGAAATTGTTTTTTTGTTGGCTTGATATTTTTTGAGCAAATCACGCTGGATTGCTTCAGCTGGTACACCCTGTATACCATTTTGCAAAGTTCGGCCTAATAACAAAGATACAGCCCTCCAAACTTGACTTTTTCCGAATAAGAAAAATGTGTAACTCAGTGACGTTTTGATCAAAATAACTTAAATTAGGAATAGAGTGATTTGTCAAAACTATCTACCGACCTTCAAAATTTTGAAAGAATACAACCAATAGTGTAGGGATTATTAGGGTCAATAATTCAGAAGCATCTGAAGAAAAGTTGACTCAAGGTGACCCCTTATAACTTCTACGCCACTGATTGGATTCTTTCAAAATTTGACAGGTTGATAGACAATAACCACAAACCAGTGTATGCTGAACTAAAGCTAAATTTGTCGGAACGTTCCTGACAAATGTTTGAAATCTGAAGAAAGTGAACTTTGAAGGGTTCAAGGGTTGTATCTTATTTGTTATTAGGCCGAACTTTGCAAAATAGTTCATAGGTTTTTTGATGCATCTGCTTCACTGATGGACTGTGCTCCTGAATATCGCAGCTCACAGCATACCAACATGGCACATCATCAATGGCATTTATCAAATGCTGAGTTTGAAAGTCGGCATTTAATAAATGCTGAGTTTAGATGTCGGCATCTAATGAATGCTGAGTTTAGAAGTCAGCATTTTATAAATGCTGAGTTTAGAAGTCGGCATCTAATGAATGCTGAGTTTAGAAGTCGGCATCTAATGAATGCTGAGTTTAGAAGTCGGCATTTAATAAATGCTGGGTTTGAAAGTTGGCATTCATTATTTGCTGGAATTAAAAGTCGGCATTTAATAAATGATGACATTAATACGAAAAAAAAAACACATGGCCCTTCTACGCTTCCGTAAACTCACTAAACCAAATACAACAAAATCTCAACGATTACGGCTGAAATATACGTAGGTATAATGTGCATGTGTACGAGTAAACGATTTGACAGCGTTTTTAGGTACCTACTACAAATAATTGTAGAGATAAGATGAAGTAAAAAACTCCCCATTCTTTTTTGTTCGTCAATACCTACGAGTTAGTAGTAGGTACACCTACCTTTTTTGTTATTCACTTGAGGGCAAAGCAACAGATGAGTGCATGAAGCATTTTTTCAAAAATCTTATCATTTCAAGTGGTACCAATTCTCACCATCATGCATATCTTGTAACACACTTGCCGTTTTCGGTTTATTTTCAAGGAAAGTACCGTAACTTTAATGTGATTTCAAATTAGCTAACCTTGAAAACTACCTTGGAAACGGGAAAATATAATTTATACAAAAACTATCAGTCCTGTTGACCCATTTCAAGTGGAAAAAAATAGAAAAATCACCCCCCCCCCCCCAAAAAAAAAACATCTCCACTTATTGCAATTTTTTTTCCGGTACGAGTACGAATTCCATGATTTCAAACTTGGTCAAAACAAATTTGGACTTTTGTCCAATTTTTTCCGCTTTCGGCCCACTGTGATGTGCCTTGCTATGCTGTCATAAGTGTGGCGGCAACCACGAGGCCAAAGATTGCACCGATCCGAAACTGAACTGTGTCAAGTGTCAATTGCTTCAAAATAAGGATAAGCATCAGAAAACACTCCGCAAAGGCTCCGAACTGCCCCTGCTACAGAAAGAAATTAGAACAGATCAGAAATTATACCAATAACCATTGCGAAATAGCCATGAACCAAGGACAATAGCAGATATGATAATGACAATGATTGGATAAGAATACATTGGATAAGAACATGGAATTTTGATTGAAGCGTCCCTCCGGGGAAGGGGAAGGGGGCTAACTTAGGGGACCGATACCGAAAGGCCTTCAGATTGTATCTACACCTCAATTTTTTTCTTGGTCGCTGGGCCGCTGCCGACAAAAATGGTTTGCGGTGCTTTATAAGATGGCAAAAGCAAACCCAAGAGGCACACAATAAGATATTTGAAAGCTATACAAAACGAGCAAATCAGGGGCTTCATCAGGGCTTCAAATGACGGGAAGACTGATGGAAGATACTATGGGGTCCTGGTAGTCCTGGTACCGAACCACACAGGAAAGTCGCACACGCCGAAGGATACTAGAGTCCCGAAAGTTACAACGAAGCTTAATAAAACACGAGGGTTCATCGAAGCTCCGAACGACTCTTGAAGAACAAAATATCGGGGTTCGCTTTTGCCTTAAACATCACAAAAAGACACAAGAGGGGCACACCTCTATTTGCAACATCGTGTGACCAGTTTTAAACTTTGATACTTTTTATTCTTTGACAGATGATAGGTGAAGAAATGCTTTCAACTATTTCCAATATCAATACACACGGGCCTTCCAATGACATATCGCATGAAGTTTGATTCCGTGAGATGAACTGTCGTTTTTTGATAATGACACTTTCGTTTTGACAGATGACAGCCAAAACATCAACGTGTTCACAATTCAATATGTTACAAAAAATTGTCGGTGCAGCTTTCTATTACAGACGACCAGAAGTTGCCATACTTTATACAAACCAATTTCTTGCACTTTTTGTTATTGATAGCGACATGAAGCCGTCATCTCTGCCACAGGCGGAAAATTAGTATGCTAATTAATTATGCTATATAGTCTGACTTGAAAGATCATTTTCAGGCGATTTCCAGTCTGTTAGGACTTGTTTCTGTATATTTGCTTAATTTTTTTTGTCTCTGGCGCCTGTACTGACAAATGTGTCATTACAATGAAGGACCCGAACTTCAAGAAGATCGGAAAACGAAACACGCGTCAGGAAACATTGCCGAATGTTCATAGGGTCCTTTTCTTGGCAGACCCTCAGAAATCGCCTCCTGGAATCTTCCGCATTTATTTGGGAACACCTGTGCTCTTAAGATACATTTTTCAAAACCAGCTTTATAATATAGGCGCAGGCGGTCATAAAATTCAGAACCCGCCGGTCACTTTTACGGTAGGTACTAAATTCAGAGACATCACCTGTATTTTCAAACTGAATTGCTTTCATGCAATTCATTGGCGATGATCTGCATGCGAGGAAAAACCAAAAAGAGAGATGGAGAATTAAAGATTATGAATGGATATGAGAAGTTCGCTCTTATAGTTCATTTAAAAGTCATCATCGTAACCTGAGGGCGCTTATGCCTCATCCACGGGCAGACCGCAAATTACATAGGCGGCGCGGCTTCTTTTCGCTGTCCTTTTTTATCATCATCCTTTTTCTCCTCTTATTTTCCTTCTGCTTCTACTTATTCCCCTCCTTCTTCTTCTTGTTTCTTCATCACCATGTACGTGCATGAGCACACAGACGGCTGTGATGTGATGTGCATAAAAACCGAGATGAAAACAAAACAAAAACGAACGAACAAAACACACACCTGAATTTATTACAACTACCTGCCTACTCCGATCCGAACGGGCGAATAATGTCCCCGTTTTAATTCAAATCGACGAATGATAGCTTGGGGTGATTGCTTCGCCCGACGACAGGTGTGTGTGAAATTTTACGACAAAGGCAATCGTTTTTTACTTTAATTGCTCTCGTTTCTTTTTATGTTATTATCGATTTCGTCTTTTATTGCTGAATAATAACTATTATTCTCCCTTGACCTCTATATTGGAGTAATTACCATAAAAAATCGCTCAATAAATTAATGTAATAAGTTCATAATGGAGGCTATTACTCTTTGCGGGCGCATAGCTCACTGCCAATCGAAATGGACTACTGAACCATTTTGAACAGGTTGATGGCTATCAATGAATTTGTATCCCATTAAATGTGCCAGTTTTTTTAATATGGCAAAAAACTTAAGAAAATTCGACGGCGTGGAAATATTCTGCGGTCGATAACTGACATCGTCCTGACTGGTCAGTAACTCTTTCAGTGTGCTGGTTGGTGACGGCCCTTAGATAAAATCAAGCCAAAACGCGGCAGCAGCAGTACTGAAGAGAATGGAACATGAATGCCCACTGCCTAGTGGCTCCAGTGGGAATGGAAGAACTTCCTCAGAGTCTCTCATCAAATCTAATGAAATTAATTATGGAGTTGGACTGATTGACTGATTTTCTCGACATGCAACTTCTCCATTTCGTGTAACCTCTGCACATAACGATTTTGACATTATTCATCGCAAGGGGAAGTCCCATGTAGTACCTGATGCACTTTCGAGAGCTATTGCTTTGATTGATTTTCGGGATGAGGATTGTGATCGCTGGTATTCAGGACTTGGGTCCAGTATGTCGGAAAACCCACAGAAGTATCCGCGTTGGTCTGTTCGTGGGGGTAAAGTATACCGGTTGGTTGGTTCAGATCGGCCGAGTCTAGACCATGAGGCTGATTGGAGGTTGCTTGTCCCGAATAAGCTTCGGAGAGCTGTTTTTCTGGAGTGTCATGATGCCCCGACGGCAGGTCACTTAGGGTTCTTCAAAACAAAAAGTAGAGTTTCTTCTCAATATTATTGGCCAGGAATGAATAGCGACATCCGTAAGTACATAGGTTCTTGTCAAGTTTGTAAGGCTCAGAAACCCGAACAGCGACTTCCGCATGGAGAAATGCACGCGAGACGCATCACCCGGCCTTGGGAAATAAGTCTGCACCGACCTGGTTGGTCCTCTTCCGTTATCCTACGGCAAAAATCGTTACATTTTGGTTGTGGTTGATATGCTCACGAAATTCACCTTGCTGTTTCCTTTAAAGTCGGCGACAGGACCTGCAATTGTCAAACATATAGAGTCGGATGTTTTCATGGTTTAAGGGGTGCCTGAGCGGTTAATTTGTGACAACGGAAAGCAGTACATTCCCAAGCTTTTCAAGAAAATGGTCTCGTCGTATGAATGTAAAATAGTGTATACTGCCAACTATAGTCCTTCTGCTAATCCGACCGAGCGCGCAAATAGGGTAATTAAAACGATGATCCGTTCCTACATCACTGACGACCAGCGATCATGGGATGAAAAACTAAAACAAATAGGGTTTGCATTGCGTTCAGCGGTACATGAAGTCACCGGATATAGCCCCGCCTATTTGAATTTTGGTCGTGAAGTTTTTGCATCCGGCAGGCAACATCCAGTAGTGAATGCGGATGGCGAGATTGATTTTGACGGTCGGGAGGCTCTTTCGGAACATGTTCAGGATCTTCAGAATGTTTTTGTTACAGTGAGGGAACGGCTGGACAGGGCGTATAAAGCTAGTTCAGAAAGGTACAACTTACGAAGGAGACCCCTAAGGTTGGAGATGGGACAGATTGTCTGGAAGCGGAACTATACTTTGTCTCAAGCGGCGGAATATTATAACGCGAAATTGTCTCCGAAATTTGTGAAGTGTCGCGTTTTGAAACGTGTCTCAACTAACGTCTATGAGCTCGCGGAGCTTGATACGGGTAGATCAATCGGGAACTGGCACATTAAAGACCTAAAAGTTGATTAGACTCCAGTTAGTCTCCCAAAAGACAATTCTTTTTTTTTGTTGTTGTTTTTTTTTATAAATTTTAACATAGGGTGGTGACTGGTGTTACGGGTTTTTGGGTTTTAATATATAAATTAGGCTGATAGTGGGTAGATAGTTTTTACAAAGTTTCGTTTTTCTAAAGTGCCGTTATCGGTCAGTTCAGCGCAAGGCCTCCAACGCTCCGCAGCGTGCGCTTGATGTAGGGAACTTCTTAGGTAGAATCCGTATTTCGGAAAAACGACAAAAGGTCGAATTTTGAAGTTTACCCCCCAGTTTTTGAAAAGGTGCTTTTTGAGAAAGTTAAGGAGGCCCTAGCACCTTTCGAAGAAATCGTCTGAGGACGGATTAAAGTGGCACAGTGGCTGTTGTTGGAGGTACCGTACTTTATCTGTATTTTTTTGTGGAATGTCGACATTCTTTTGAAATTCATTCTAGGTCTTGTTTTCCGTACTGTGATTTGTAATCCAATACAAGCAAGTTGGTTTTTCGGCCAACATAAATCGAAGCAAAAGTGACGACGCCCGAGACTCGAAACTACCCCGTTTGCGATCGCCACAGCGATCCTTGCCGTTCGACCCTGTCTGATACGCACGATTCGAGGAATAAACGAAATTGAAACAAAGCACTAGGACCGTTTTTCTTTCGTCCCTTTGGAAAGTTCGTGGTTTGAAGCCAAAGGGCATCATTGAAGATAAATCACGTGGCGCCCGCCAATCAACGATGACGTCCTGAACTTACCCCGCCCAGAGCTAGTCGGTGCCACCGGCCCTGGACCTTTATCCTGGTCATAAGGACTAGAAGAGGTAACACTATAAGGTGCATTAAAAAAAGTACTAAGGGAAGGGTGGCTTGGGGTTGAGGAGTTGACGATTTTGACGAAGTAACGAGGAGTTACTGTTTTTAAAAATCGACCTGTTCGAGCGTTTTCTTTTGGAAAAAATATGGCAAAAAACTATGAATTTTGCTCCGGACTTTTGAGTAGCCCTGGGGTTCCTCAAAACTTCATGGTGAAGCGTTCGATCCAATTTTCAATGGTGGATCTGAATACAGTTTTTGACAAGCCTTCCAACGAGCTCCCCCAAGCCATAGGGTGCCATAAAAAAATACTAGGTAAGGGTGACTAGGGGTCAAAAGGTTGACGGTAGACCATGACACGTGTCTTAGAAAAACGGCTTGCCTTTTTTAGAAATCGACCTGTTCGAGCGGTTTTCTCGAAAAAAATGTGGTACAAAATTATAAATTTTGTTCCGGACTATTAAATAACCCTGTATATCTGGCCTGGAAACTTCCGTCAGTGGTGCCTAGCTTAGCGAACGATTCGCTAAAACAAACATCGAACTTTCGAAGGTACGAGAAACCAAAAGTAAAGCAAATACAGTACAATAAATCAAAGTTTTCACTCCGACCGACATCCAAAACTGGACTAAATCGGCGCGACAATATTTTGTTTTGTTTTACTCTGTAGTCTGTATGTGTATAGGCCGTAAATCTCTTGAATCTATAAATTAGCACTCGAGGCCGTACCGACCAATACACACACAAAAAACAGGCATCAGGATAATATAGCAGGATTACTGGCGAACATTATCATGCCTCATCCTGCATAACTATAATACATACCTGCATAACCTGTATTGGCCGTCCGGCAGAGGCCGATCAATAAAAATACCTGGGCCGTCTATTATACCAGTCCCCGTGCCAATTAAATATGGATAATATTATAGGTAAAACTCCCGCGAGACTGGTTTCTTTGTTTTGCCACTTTTTTTTCTTATATTTTTGTTTGTATTGATAAGACTGAGTATACTTTGCTGATGTAGAATAAAGTGTGCGGCATCAGACCGTGCGTTTGTTTTGTAGATTTGCTCAGATGACTAGACGCTGAAGGATTTTTCTAGCACTTCAGCACTTTTAGTCCGCTCGACTGTCTTTTAAGATTAAGAGCTTAGGATGGAGATGTATCAATCTTAAAGGAGACCACAACACAAAAATCGAGTCTATATTTTAATTGACCAACTTATGGGGAAGGTAGTTCAAGAGTATACGGAACAAATCAAGTTTTCTATACGAGTCCGATCAGCCGATAAAACGTTTTTAAAATATTATCGTGACGTCACTTGGAAAGATGTTTTCACCTAGATTTTCACCTATCACGTTCCCATGGTCTTGTTATTGCTGTTATTGTCGTTCTGACAAACGTCATTGTCTTCAAACAATCAGTAATAATAATTATGACAGGCTTGAAACCGTCGTCATCTCATCGGCAACGAAATCAGGTACAGGTATTCCCGTGAATAGCTATAGGTAGCCCGTGAAAACATGCCCCTCTGACGTCATTATCGTTCTTAATTATAGCCCCAGCGCCCGCCACGAGACAAGTAAATTTACAAGACCCTGTGCAATCGTTCTAGTTTTTTCAGCTCTTTCATCTGAGACCGACTTGTATTTTCTGTTGTGGTCTCCTTTAAGGCATGAAGTATAAAGTGGCTCTTTACTGACTAGTCCATTATAAGAAAATGAAAAAAAAAGCTCCACAATCGTCACGATTGGAAAACCGAAAAACTTTGTTGTGTTGGTACGAAGCTAACGTTATCGCAACTAGTTGTGTAAGATGTGTAAGATGTGGTATGTTATCAAAATCGTACGCCTGTAGCTGTAAGGACCAACGAGAAAGCCTTCCTAAAGGATTCTGAAGCTTATGCAACCATATCAGAGACGCATGATCCGTGATAACCTTGAATTTAGCTCCTTCAATATAAGGACGATAAGTCTGGATTCCCCAGTGCACCGCAAGACGTTCTAATTCGGTAGTGGAAAACTAAGACTCCTGCGCCGTGAGTGCTCTACTTGAATAGGCTATAACTTTTTCCCCGTCGTCAAAGTCTTGGGTAAGGACACATCCCAAACCAACGGTCGATGCATCGCACTGAAGTACGAATTCGCAAGCAAAATCGGGGCAAGTCAAAATAGGTGCTGAGACAAGACATTATTTCATCCTGCGAAAAGAGGCATCACACTCCGGAGTCCACGAGAAAAGTTGATTTTTCCGAGTCAATTTATTGAGCGGAGCAGCAAGAGTTGCCAAATTCGGAATAAACCTCCTATACCAGGATACCATCCCTATGAACCTACGCACTTCCTTTGCTCTCCTAGGTGTTGGATAATTTAACATGCACTCAACTTTGGCTGGATCGGTGTGAAGACCGTTTTTGTCTACTATATACCCTAGATATTTCTACTCTGACTTCAAGAAATGACATTTTTCGTGATTGAGAGTGAGACCGGCAGCAGATAACTTAGACAAAACTTTTTCCAACACTGTGACATGTGTTTCGAAATCAGAAGATGCGATGATAATGTCATCTAAGTACACAAAACAAAAACCCTCTAATTCTGAACCTAAAACGTTATCTATAAATCTTTGCCAAACACCAGGAGCACCCTGCAGTCCAAAAGGCATACGCTTGAAATGAAAAAGTCCTCGAGATTGAACCGAAAAAGCAGTTTTTTCGCGACTCGACTCATCAACCTCAATTTGCCAATATGCGCTCTTGATATCTATAGATGACAAATATCGAGCGTTTCTTAATCGATTCAAAATCGCATTGACGTACGGCAAAGGGTAAGCGTCTCTCTTTGTTACCGCATTGACTTTTCTGAAATCTATACAAAAACGGAATTCACCTGTAGGCTTTTTGACCATAACCACCGGACTCGACCACGCGGAATTTGACTTCTCTATCACACCCATTTCCAACATTTTATCGACTTCATCATGGATTATTTTTAGTATGTACGGCAAAACGTTATAATACCTTTGTTTTATAGGCGGGCTATCTCCAGTATCGATGGTAAGTTTGACACCTCGAGCACATCCCAATTCTGTTTCCATTTTCTGAAAATAAGCAGACACCAACGACTCGACACGTTTCCTTTGTTCCGAACTCGGCATTCCAATAGCGGCACACTGCACCTCTTCATCATGATATCCAAAACTCCACGTGTTATCGGGAAAAGATGGAACTATATCCATATCTTTCCAAAAATCGATACCCAATACCAACTCTACATCTATATCTAAAACTAAAAAACACCTTACTAATTTCGACTTACATCCCAGAACTATTGGCAACTCTACCAATCCCAAAACCTCACAATTACTACCATTGGCCACATTCACTGCACCTCCCCAACTCCGAACATCAAGATTAAATTTTTTAAGCCTAGCCCAACCAGAACCCTCCACTACGCTGTGTGAAGCACCGGTATCCAAAAGACCGTAGAACTTTTGATCGAAAACAGTAACCTCCACATATGGCCTAGGATCTTTATCCACCGAGTGAAACATCTTTCTCAAGTTATCCCGCTGACGCTCAACACGAATACAATTGAGCCAACCTTGCCACGACGGGTCTCTTACGATCGTCGGTTGTTCGGACGACCGTTTCGCTCGTTTTTTGCACTGCATGGACAGTTATTCTTGGTGACATCTGGCTTACCGCATCTGAAACAAAAAGCCCCGCGTCTCGGCTTCCTACATTCGGAAAAACGATGACCGGCCATTCCGCAGCTCCAGCACCTTAATCCAGAATCATGGCGATGCTCTGAAAAACGAGGTCCAGAATTACCCTGGTCCTCCGAACCAAAAGAACGCGCATTGGCATCGCTACAGGCCAAATCCGGTTCCAGCAGATGAACACGGTGAGAAGGCGTCTTGAATCTCGAAGCTCCGGACAGATCACGAGCCGATTCTAAGGTTCTCAGAGTCGACAACAGTTCACCCACTGTAGTAGCCCTACTACCTCCAGCCTCAATTACACCCAAGTCGCGAATAAAAGAAGGGGAAATATTTCTACGCAAAATAACAAGTTTTTCTGACTCTATCGGAGGAGCTGGCAACCTATTGAAAAGATTAATCATGCAAGAAAAAAATTCGCCGACCCGTTCATTAGGTCCCTGAACTCGAGCGCGAATCTCATCCCATAGATCGGTGGCATAATCAACCGGCAAAAACTCGTTACGCAAACCCTCAACAAACTCTCTCCAAGTTCCCATGCCAGACCTAACAGAACGGTACCACGTCAGTGCACGACCCTCAAGCAAATCTATGACAGAATGTTTCAACTCTTCCTCTGTAACACCGCGAGCAATTCGAAACTCCTCGACCCGTTCCACAAACGCATTCACACTCATCTCGTTCCGGTTACCCGTGAATTTCAAGTTCCATTTATGAACCGGACTAGACCCTTGACGAAAACCTACGGCAGACTGACCCGTAGATGGCTGACTAACATTCGAAGTACCCGCACTCGCAGTAGCAGGAGGAGCACTCAATGACAAATTATCAACCGACGTTTCGATCGTTCTACATTGTTTAGCTCCGTTATGAATACTCTTTCGAATAGCTTGGTCTTCCGGACTTCCAAGTCTACTTAACCGAGCAAATAAGTGGCGTAATTTAGTGTCAACAACACGGGCTTCATGGCAAGTGATGGACAAGAAAGCGCTGGAATTGGAAGTAACGTACTCATCCAACTCGATGGCTTTCTTGTTGCAAATATCGACTTCGCTGACAATATCGGGTGTGAAAGAAGCATGAGTGACGACCTGACCGAAAACTTCAGCGCGCATCAAATTTTTAAGCTCTCGCCGCATAGATGTTACCGTTTCGGCCAGTACATCATGAATTAATTCCTCTCGATTCAATCGTTGAGGATCCATTTTCAGCAAATAAATACTAACAACACAAATCACAACAAATGTAGGTATTCCTAGAGTATCGAGATGCAGCAAAAACAACGAATGAACTGAATATAATCACCCACTCATAATAAATTCCTATCTAATATACGCAATGCAAAAATATTATGTAGAACAAAAATATCCAATCACTGTAACAAGAAATAAACATCTACCTAACAACCTAACAAAATATATAACAGCATGCCTACAATCTAAAAAGATAACAACAAAGATAAACAATACAATAATTCAGCGCAACCGAAGCAATTTCGTTATGAACGTTTAGGTATACGTTCCCCCTGTAATGATGACTTTATTCGACGGCGATTCAACACGAATTTTCAAAAACACCAATCGCCTTTCCAAACTTTAAAAATAGCGTAGTAAATAATAAATTTTAGCTTGAATATTTGAATGAGATAATGAATTTATAAACGCTTAAAATTGAAACTGTACTGTTATGAAAAACACTAGGACTTGATAACACTTTTTAGTGACAAAAACTACCAACAATAAAATTTCTCAATCCACCGGACTTTTCGAAAATCAGCCCCACGTTCCGGGCATCAAAATCCTGGTCATAAGGACTAGAAAAGGTAACAGGATTTTTTTTTTTTTCGTTTCAAAACCCGTAACAATGGCTTTTGGAGGCTCGTTGGAAACCTTGTCAAGAGCTGTATTCAGATCTACCGCATTGAAAATGGTTGGACGCTTTCCAACGAGCCCTCATAAGTCATAGAGAGCGATTAGAAAAAAATACCAAGGGTGGCTGAGGGTTGAGGGGTTGACAGTAGTCATGACACGTATATCATGGATAAACGACTCACCGTGCTCAAAAATAGACCTGTTCGAGCGGTTTTTTTTCGGGAAAAATATGGTAAGAAATTATGAGTTTTGTTCTGGACTTTTGAGTAACCCTGAGGTCCCTCAAAATTTCATGGTCAAGCGTTCAATCTAAGTTTCAATGGTAGATCTGGATACAGTTTTTGACAAGCTTTCCAACGAGCCCCCCGAAGCCATAGGATGCCATTGAAAAAAATACTGAGGGTGGCTAGGGGTCAAGGGGTGGACGGTAGATCATGACACGTGCCATGGAAAAACGGTTCGCCCTTTTTAAAAATCGACCTGTTCGAGCGTTTTTCCCCCAAAAAATATGGCACAAAACTATTAACTTCGTTCTGGACTTTTGATTAACCCTGTATGTAAAAAGTTCCTCAAGATGCTGATAAGATAAGATAAGATAAGAAGCTCTATTGCCCAACAACACAAGTTATACAAAGGACTAGCTGTCACCGGCGCCGGCAAGCCGTCGCCTGGGTGACAGCATTGGTTGAAAAGTAGCCAGGGAATTTGTTCCACTGACACCGGACAAGTGGGAAAGGAATTGTATACATGATGATGAGTTTCCGTTGTTTCAGGAAGATGTCAGGTTTTCCCTTGGCGAGTTAAGTAATTTCATGCATGTCCGTCGATAGTGTTTTGGTCAGATGAAGTTTTCCAAGAGGCGTAAGAAACTGATTGTGTAAGAGTAACGTGCGGCTTCAAACTGCGAAAATGTCAAATTTGACAAATGCGTTTTGATAATTCATCCTGACTAAGTATCTTTTCAGAATCTCAATATAATCTGTTGAAAAAAACAGGGTGTAAGAATCTCAATCAGATCGGTTGAAAAATGCAGAAGTTCAATATGGCGCCCTCTTGAAACGTCAAGAATCAAAATTTGACAGATGCATTTCCATTGTAAACCTCAAGTGGGCATAGGTTTGAAATCCCAATCAGATCGGTTTAAAAATGCAAAAGTTCAATATGGCAGCCTCTGGAACGGCAAAAATCAAAATTTGACAGATGCATTCCCATTGTCAACTTCAAGTGGGTATAGGTTTGAAATCTTAATCAGATCGGTTGAAAAATGCTAAAGTTCAGTATGGCGCCCTCTTGAAACGTCAAGAATCAAAATTTGACAGATGCATTCCTATTGTCATGAACATGACGGAAGGGCCATAACGAAAGGCTCATCCCTTGAGTACGAAATATTTTATTAGGTATAAATTATAATAATTCATAAGTCGCCTTCAGCCAAAAGCAACGAGCTGCCACAGGAAATGCTGAATGCTGCAAGGGCAGCACAATTCTTAGTTCTGCTAAGAACTAAGAATCAGCACAATTCTTAGTTCATAACCGCCGTGGTATGCCGGAATCACCAAGCACGAGGGAACGTGCATCGACCTGATTGGTCGATTGGGATTAGACTGACATACGCGGGCACACGGGGATGGATTCATGAGGATTCTATGATGATCTCTCGACGGGTTCGGTGGTAGGAAGAAGTACTGCGAGTTGAAGACAGACTGTCGGTTCAAGGGACTGAGGTTGTGCCCTCAGTCCCGTGGTTGTAACTGTCATGTAAGTAGTGTGATGTGGAATTATTTTATAGTATTTATGTAGCATGCTCGAGTTCCATTTACCTTCCCGTTTCAGCTGTGCAAAACAATAAGTAAAGAGTGAGCCTTCAGTACACGAGTAGCAAAGGGCAGACCCTCTTCTCTACTCGCGACACTATTGTCAACCTCAAGTGGGTATAGGCTTGAAATCCTTATCAGATCGGTTGAAAAATGCAAAAGTTCAATATGGCGCCCCCTTGAAACGTCAAGAATCAAAATTTGACAGATGCATTCCCATTTTCAACCTCAAGTGGGTATAGGTTTGAAATCTTGATCAGATCGGTTGAAAAATGCAAAAGTTCAATATGGCGTCCTCTTGGAACGTCAAAAATCTAAATTTGGCAGATGCATTTAAACTGTCTATTTCATGTTGGCATGAGTTCAAAATACCAATCGGATCTTGCGGTAATGATGATAGAAATGTCATGTAACTACGAGAAGAGACTGTCAATAAAGTCACTTGAGCGAGTCGCAAAAATGGGCACTGTTATAACATCAAGTGATTGTAATGTCAAGACCAATTTATTTACAAACAAAAAAGTGACCTTGAAGTGAAAGACATCCACTGAGAAATCAATAATCACAAATGACAAATGCATTTCGATTGTCCATCATGACCGAGTCTTTATTCAAAATCTCTATATTATAATCTGTTGAAAAATATAAAAGTTCGATATTCGGAGCAACATGGCGCGATTTCCGCATTCGTCATTAGATTTGCTCGAGAAAACGTCCATAACTGTCAACATCATTGCAAATTGCAACGTAACCAAGAACCAAGAGCACCCGCGAAAATGTGCTTGCTTAAGCGCTCGCCAAAAATCGCCCAATATGACTGCTCTGACAAATGTGACAATTGACATTTGCCAATTTCACAAGTGCAGCGCCAGCAACGAAGCTTGTATTATGAGTCAAATTTTGAAAAATTGGACAATAAAAGGTCCGAACAAAGCATGCCAATCAAAACGTGAATCCTTTCTGGAAGTGCAACCACAAAGTCCCCTGGAATCAACACGGATTTTCTACAAAACAAGTCGCGGCAAGATTGTTGTGCAACTCGCCACGGAAAGTGTTATGGACAACGAGAGAAGCCCCTTCCTCAAAATGTGGAGCCTTTAAAAGTCGGCCTCCAGTGTGAAAACTGTGAGTACCTTCCCCAATCGCCTTTTGGTTCACCCAAGTCGCCTGTATTGGTGAATTTTCCCCGTCAACACCGGAGCCGGCCCACGAACCGTGTTTTGATTTTTCAACATTTTTCGGCACAATTTCAAGAAAAGCCACGCCGAATGGCCCGCACCAGACGACAGTGGGTCCCCGAAACCCCTCGGTCGGCATTTCATACCAAATTTCTTGAAATTCTGCCCGAAAAGCCGAGTTTTCGTCGCAAAAGGTATCAAGAAATCTCGGACGAGTTATTTAAAATGACGATTCCCTGGAAAAAATTGGAATTGATCATGAATTTTTGAAAAATCCTCTCAAATTCGGCAGTAATTTTGGAAATTTCCCATCGTCAACTTGCACTGCGGTTCGTTTGTGAATTTAAAGAAAAAAATACCCCGCCAAAATCCGACGTCTGGTTTTCACAAATTTCGTCCAGCCGTCGCTTGGTTTTCACACCGATTAGGATACATTGGTTGGAAAACAAACAATGGTGACAAGTACAAAATGTACACACACCTATAAAATATGAAACAGATTTCAGGTCAATGAAGAAAGTCAATGAACATAAATTATAAATTACAATTACAAGACAAAGGTCCGTGTAGCTGATGATTCTACAGCTTCGAAAAGTTTTCAAGATAAGTAATTCTCAGTTTCTTTAGAGTAAAAAATAATCAGATCTTATTACATATTCCAATTAAGAATATGTTCCAGGCTGAAATCAAGAAGTATTCACTGCAACTTCGCCTGCTGTATTGTGAATGAAAAATGATAATACACAGGGTGATTCAGATTGAACCTACGATGCTTTTGGAAAATATTCCTCTCGTTGTTCCGATTCAGAAAATTATCACGGAAATTCACCGTTCCCCTTTCGTTTAGAGAAGAGCTTCGCCAATTTCCTCTTGATAAAAGGAGAAGCATGGATATACTGAGTTGATACCCGCCATCGCTTGTATTTGTCAATGCACATATTTGTCAAACGACTCAGAGTTATGGACTTGATCTCAGTAATTCGAAATTGACTTGAACGGAAATTCTGAAATTATCTCGAGAAAACTGGCATTACTCAGGTAAATTCAACTTTTCCCGTGAAATCTCTCACGTGATTGGCCAAGGCAAAAAACCACCGCAGAAAATGGCGTTGTTGATCATGAATCCACCTTTGGGTATACCTACCTACACTCGGAATTTTATGGAGTTGGTTTATTTGGAAATTCTCACTAAAACTCAAGATTTTTGGCCTTGTCTCGAAAATTCAGATTCAAGACTTCAAAATTTTGAAGTTATCTTCCGAATTCCAACTTTATCTCAAAATTCAACTGAATAAGGAGTCAAAATGCCAAATCTATTGATAAGACGCGGCTTCTCCTAGAGTTCCAATAAGTGACGAATATTCGGTCTTGGAGCGAACAGCAGCACGTGTGGACACTTGAGCAGGTTCCAGGTCAAACGTCCAAGAACTCTCACGATGTGCCTCCCAAGCACCAGCCATGCGGTGCGTCGCTTTTTGCACCCAAAAAGTCAGCGAACACAGTATACACCATACAATCACCGTCATGTAATTTGAACCTTGCGCCGGCGCGGCGTCGGGATTGAATGACGCGCAGGCGCACCGCTCGGATGTAATTGTGCAGACTCAAGAGTGAAGATGCGAAGTCATAGAATCACGCTTACATAGCTTGCTCAGCTCTTACCAATGACTCTTTCTACGTATGAACGGTATCGCAGCGCCCTCTTTCAAGCATCTCTCTACTTTTAATACCTATCTCCATAATTCGATTCCATGGCTTTGATTGATTTCTCTCTGGTTTATTTTAGACGCGCATAATGCAGTGGGTTTCAAAACTGTTTGAGGTATTCTTATTTGAACTTTCCTGAACCGAGTGTCATGTTCAAAATTGACACCAGTAAAAACAACGAGTGGGGATAAGTGACCAATTTTTAGAGCGAGTCACGAATTAGCATAATTTATCTTTGAATTTCTAGGTATATAGTTTATTACATAGGTATTATACTAGATATTATACTGTACTTGTTCAACTAAGAACTTAATTGATAGGTGTAAGTACTAGATAGGTGAATGGATTGGTAAGACTCGTTCATTAAAATGGATTTGACAATGACGAACAGAGAACTCTCATTATTTCCTCGTTTCCTTTACTTATTCACGGACCAACGTGCGTAAATAACGAACTGTGCCGCGCACTGCATCGTTCGGCTTTCATTTATTCCGGCACCGACACGGTATCGTGATTTCTTTCAACTTGATGATGGAATTCCTCAGCGAAGTCTTATACTCGCATAGCTGGTAGCTATATGCAGTGTACCTGATGTAGATCTCACGTTTTCTATAATCCGGAAAGATTGTTCAACTTTGTAGGTATAGACAGGCACTCACTGTAGTTATGGTCTGTTCAGCGATAGAACGGACTTTTTTCAATTTCAGTGATGTAACCTAAAGCAAATAAAAGCACCAAAGACTGTAACATTATGGGCGCGTTTGGAACTAACATTAGTTTTGTTCGGTTGGTAGTCTTACTCGGCAAATTATTCCTACGCCAAGCCAATGGCATTACATTCAGCAAGTTTGACACTTACGTACGATTTCTAACCTCCATTTCTCTATGATGTTTGTTATTTTTAGTCGGCTCGGCTGTTTCAAATTTCGCGGGTAACGCTCGGGACTATTTTTCAAGCGTAGGAATCTGGTGGTCTTTTCTATGAGTGTATAGAGTATACCTAAAGGTAAGTACCCATTTATTTCTCCGAGGCGTTCGTCCTCTGTGATTACTGATAATGGTGGTTCACAAAAAGATTTTTAGGCTGGAAAGTACTTATTTGCAGGATTATGCCTTTCACAGATCAAATTCACACTTCTGAAATCCATTTTTAAACTAACCACATTCTTCCATTCCAAACTGAAGGACTAGTGTCGTTTTCACATTACGACATAGTGTGAAATACCTTGCATTTTTATACCGAGCATTGCCACTTTGCATGCTTGTTGCTCAGATTACCCTTGACCAATCTGGATGTGATCGTAATGGACATTGTCAGATTCAATTTCAAAAGTGAACTTGATATTATCATGCAATGAGTTGAGATATTGTAAAAATGTGTGTAAAATGCTATCATCTCCATTGAACAATACCAGGCAATCATCAAGGTATCTAAACCAAAAAAGGATATTATCTTTGAATGGATTGTTGTTGGTTATGTGATGGTTCTCTAAATTTGACATGAAAATTTCCGCTAGAAAAGGGGACAAATTTGAACCCATTGCTAAACCAGTCTTTTGTTTGTAAAAATGATTGTTAAATTTGAAGAAATTTTGTTCTAAGTCCAAGAAGTGAGCAGATATCAAGAATATTATATGTCAACAAGTCAGATTCGAAAAGATTATTTCTGACTAGGAAAATGCATTCGTTAGTAGGAACACTAGGAAATAGATTAACAACATCAAAGGAAATTAATCTACTATTAGGTGGAACAATGTAATCTGCAAGTTTTTCAGTTAAATCAAACGTGTTTCTTAAAGAACCAGGGTTATTCAAGTGACAATTATCTCTCAAGATGGAATTCAACCAAGAAGATAATTTGTATGTTGGAGAGTTTGTGAAAGAAACCACAACCAAGTCTTTTTGAATATGCCATCTATCGTAAACCTACCCATACTGACACAATAATCCCTATTCATTCATGTCATCCAATAAGCCATAAACACTCAACGTTCAATTCACTCTTCCATAGACTTTTTGAAATACCATTGTCAAACGATAATCTAAAAAAAGAATTTGACATTATCAACTGTAGAACTCCCGAAGAAAACATCAGCCACAATGGGGTACTTGCCCAAAAAAAAAATTATTAGCTTAATCGATAGTATGGTCAAAAAACAAGTTCTACGTGTAAGGTCATCGCGAAATCATTCTGAACCTATTCAATCGCACCTTCTCTGAGCTTTCAAATGAGGTATTGCATACCTTTTACTAAAGGGGTGATTTCTGGGCGTAGTTTCAGAGAAGGTTTTGTACTATCATCGTAGAAAACACTATCATTTCAATGAAACGGTTAGTAAGCAAAAGTTCTTTCAACTCGTAAACAACGCATCAAGGTAAAGGCTATGCGATATTGAAGGGGTAGTTGAAGGGGTAGTTGTCCTGTCTCTGTCCCTTAAAGTCAAGGGGTGTGGGGTCATCGTGGTATCCTTATTTCAATCCAATTATTGATGAGTACTTTTCTTAGGCCTTTTAAATGAAGCATTGCATATTTTGGTGTGAGACGGTGTCCCAAAAGGGGTAGTTTCTAGGGGATGTGGAGGCTCAAATGAAAATATTCGTAAGCAAATTCAATATGGACGCCGTTTGAAAAAAAACAGTGTCTTTATTTCTTTTCCTTAATCAGAAAGTGCATATTTCAGAAAATTGAGCACAATTTTTTGAAAAAAAAAATTAGGGTCAAAATTTTAAGACCGTTTAGGCATAATGATACAACCTTTCAAAAGCAGGTGATAGAAAAAATCTCGGACTTTTTTTTCGAAAGTTGTACAAGGTGAAAGGATGCCCATATCTGCACGCTCTCCGTTGGCACCCTGTATATGACAAATTGTGCAATCAAACTTATCATCAATACCAACACTCGATAGTCAAAAAAAAAGATCTTTCCTCACATGCCTGAATTTCTGGAATCCGTCAAATATTTTTCGAGCTATCTCAATTTGAAAAAGGCACCTAATTTTTAGGTGTTGCAGTTCAATTGTCAAGCAGTTTAGTATTCGTCATACCAAAAATTCTGAGATACCAGTGGTCGTCAGTCCATGACACCGGTATTCGTCAGAGTCGCTGAATAGTATGCTTACTGGGTAATATAGAATACGTAGGTACTATCAAATTGTTTGAATTCAACTTGGAAGATTTATTCCTCAAAAAATTGCAATAAAAAAAACAATGGGCCTTATGAATAAAGATTAAGCGATTGCTTCTGCTTGATTTTTGTTACTAGAAAATTTTCAAAAAACTCATAAACTTCAAGAAAGTCAATAATTTAGGTTTCACTGAGCATTTGAGTAACTGATTGAAATAATAACGTTGGTTAAAAGTCTCATTTCCAAATGTTTCTCCGATTTTTGCTTGTAGATTTTAAGCAAAAGCAATTGCTTAATGTTTATTCATGAGGCCCAATAACCCATGGGAGAATATAAAAAAGTCTCAAGCTTAACTCTAGCTTTGAGTGAACGATTTCACTATTCATCACTTACGGTAGTGGTCGTAGGTAAACATATGAATTGCCATACCTAGTAGTAATGTGCCCATGGGCGCAAGTGGGATACACTGGGCAATAGGCAATATACAGGTGTCCCAGCTCAAACAACTCAGCGCGATTTTCTCAGAAAACATTAAAACAACAATTGAAAAATTTCAATTGAGAGGAAGCCTGACTTTTTGGCTTTCTTTTGAGGGGGCGCTGATGCTTGTAGGTGCTTTAGTTTCCAAGAAAATGCAATTTTAATCGGGCGAGTCACAAGAATTCGAAAATTCATGACCGATAAAACAAAATACTTGTGAAAGAAAGAAAGAAAATCCTCTTTCTCTGGGCTTTCCATTGATGTATCGCTGATGTCTGCATCACCTGGCCAGTAAGCCAGATATTCTGTCTTACAGTCCAGCAAACACAATAATCGGAATTCATGACGTCACCGATCACACACTTGTTGATTTTAACATCAGCCAGTATTCATTGCTATGGTAAGTCCAGGTATGGTATAGGTGAAAAAGTCCTGGTAACGGCTAGTGTTGAAATCAACAAGTGTGTGATCTGTGACGTCATGGACTCTGATTATTGCGTTTGCTGAACTGTAAGACAGAATATCTGGCTTGAGAGTCCTGAGACCTCTATTTGTGACGTTTTGTAGCTATCAGATTTTGACGTTTCAGGCCAAAGTGGCGCCCTTGTATTTTTTTGGGTTAATTGAAGCCCTATCGGCTCCCTGGTGTCCACGGTATCTTGGAGCCCACTGAGCCCCCCCACGTTCTTTAGTTTTCAGAACTCTTGTGCCGTCAGGTGTACTTTGTGTGCATTTTATTCAAAAAATTGTTATCTAAGACATACAAATTTTCACACTGTTGTTTGAAGAAAAAGCAAAGCTATTAATTTTATGAAAATAATTTGGAGGTTGTCATTCAAGAAAAATGACGATGTCATCGTAACTCAAAAACAGTCAACAGAAAAAGTTTTTTCATACAGTATAGTGGGTTGGGTAAAAACAAAATCGACCTGTTTCAGGATTTTTTCGAAAAAAATCAATAACGGAAATATGGATTTTGTGCAGGAATTTATCACCACTGTAAACAAACAACAATCGACACGTTACTTGAACGTTACTTCGACGTACCCGTGCTTCCTGGGATATCCAATGTCCGGTTTCAACGTAAAATTCGAAAAACATCTTTTGGACAATGCTGATTTTTAGTTGAAGATCGAAAGTAAGTAACGTATACAAGGATAAAAAAGCTGATAAATAATAATTGATAATGGAAGAACTATATATCTTGAGATTCAATGGCCTTTCGGTGATGAATCAAAACTCATCGACGGGTAATGTTAGCATATAACGTTTGGATTTATTTCTCATTGTTTCACGTCTATAGTGTGAGACATTCATGTGTTGTTTTGCTTTGTAGAATTTATCGGCGCGATGGAAGAATCATCAGCAGACGAAGCCACACAAGAAGAAATCCATCAAAACCAAATGCTGAACTTCAAACTGAACGCTCAGTTCTTCTTCCTGAGTTCGTCGCGAATTCTGGGTAAGCTCCTGAAAAACGTGTCTTTCATGGATCGTCATGTTCAACTGGAGTTTTTGAGCTTCAGGAAGGAATTCGAAAAAATGCAGACAGATTTCACCGCTGTGGATTTCGATATGTTCAAGCAGGAGGATTTGGCACAATTCGTCGGGAAGCTGAGTGGTGAATTCTGTGCATCCACAAAAAGGCTTGAATATTTTCGCAAAGTCATCGACCAAGGAATGACTTACCGGATAGAGAAGGATAAAGCTCATGAAGCGGAGAAAATGTAGCTCTGTCAAAACAGCAATTTTAGTTAAAATTGATTTATTCTTAACTTTCATGTAGGTATCATGTATGGTGATGCTCACCTCCTTGATACTTCTAGATATTTTTTTGTTATTAATCAGTTTACTAAAATATACATAAGTGACAAGATACAAACGATTATTAATAGTTAAGAAATGGTGAAGAATAAAAACAAAAAGTAAAAAGTTATAACAATAAAAATATATAAGTGATACTATACCTACACAATAAAAAAAAAATTGAATAATTATTATTACATGGAAAACTCAGAAAATCAGAATAGCCGAAACAGTTTAGGATGCTCGGTTCAAGGTATCGATAAAAAGTGGAGAATAATTACCTCAACTACGATTCTTGTCATTAGTCAGTGATCATGCGTTTTTCCAAAAGCAGTAGCTCCTTTTTTATCCATATGATCAAAATATTCAACTCCTGAACTAGCTGGATTTTAAATTTACTAAGAGGAGTTGATTGATCAGGATTTAGCCAGACCCACAACGCAAATGCAGGTATATTGATACCCGGTGCCTGCGCTGGTCCATTCTTGACTGATCTGTCCCTGTCTACGCTGGCGGTAATTCCCTCAACATTACCGTACTGCCGGTTGCGAGCGTCATACTCGGAGAGGCTTGCTCAAGGTCACCCGAAAAAATTAAATCTCCTGCGATGACAACAATGGCAAAATGTCTGTTGAATTTGGTCTTGGCTATTTTACGCTTCTTGCAGTGCACCCTCGAGTGCACCTTATTGTCAATAAATTCTGTATGAAAATGTTGACACTAGAACGAGCTCAGGAGGATAGAAGCTGATTGGGATCAGCTTAAGTGAAGTCAGTCAGTACTTCTTCTGCTACCTGGAGAAGAGAACTCCTACCTGCCAGACCAGCGTGATATAACACCACATCAACACCAAAAACGCCGGTTCCGCTCCGATTCGACAAGTTCCAGGACGCCTACCACTGACGAAGCATCAGGGAGAAGCTTCGGATATCAATATTTGATATCAAAAAAGACGTTTTTTTTTTGGAATTTTCATGTATTGCATGTCTTATCATACCAACCCTGTACTTGTTCCTTGAAGTCAAGGGGTGATTTTTAGGGAGCTGTACGTGTGGGGTCATCGTTGTATCCTTATTTCAATCCAATTATTGATGAGTACTTTTCTTAGGCCTTTTAAATTAAGCACTGCATAATATGTTGTTGTTTGGAGACGGTGTCCCAAAAGGGGTAGTTTCTAGGGGATGTGGAGGCTCAAATGGAGATCTTCGTAAGCAAATTCAATATGGACGCCGTTTGAAAACAAACAATGTCTCTATTTCTTTTTCCTAATCAGAAAGTGTATATTTCAGAAAATTGAGCACAATTTTCTGAAAAAAAAGTTAGGGTCAAAATTCCAAAACCGTTTTGGCAAAATGATACAACCTTTCAAAAGCAGGTGATAGAAAAAATCTCGGACTTTTTTTTCGAAAGTTGTACAAGGTGAAAGATTGCCCATATCTGCACGCTCTCCGTTGGCACCCTGTATATGACAAATTGTGCAATCAAACTTATCATCAATACCAGCACTCGATAATCAAAGAAATGATCTTTCCTCACCATGCCTGAATTTCTAGAATCCGTCAAATATTTTCCAAGCTATCTCAATTTGAAAACGCACCTAATTTTTAGGTGTTGCAGTTCAATGGTCAAGCAGTTTAGTAAGCCAGACATTCTGTCTTACAGTCCAGCAAACACAATAATCGGAATTCATGACGTCACCGATCAAACACTTGTTGATTCTAACATCAGCCAGTATTCATTGCTATGGTGAGTCCAGGTATGGTAGGTGAAAAAGTCCTGGTAACGGCTAGTGTTGAAATCAACAAGTGTATGATCGGTGACGTCATGGACTCTGATTATTGCGTTTGCTGAACTGTAAGACAGAATATCTGGCTTGAGAGTCCTGAGACCCCCACTTGTGACGTTTTGTAGCTATCAGATTTTTCCGTTTCAGGCCAAAGAGGCGCCCTTGTATTTTCTTGGGTTGATCGAAGCCCTATTGGCTCCCTGGTGTCCACGGTATCTTGAAGCCCACTGAGCCCCCCCACGTTCTTTAGTTTTCAGAACTCTTGTGCCGTCAGGTGTACTTTGTGTGCATTTTATTTAAAAAATTGTTATCTAAGACATTATATATATTCACACTGTTGTTTGAAAAAAAAACAAAGCTATCAATTTTATGCAAATAATTTGGAGGTTGTCATTTAAGAAAAATGACGATGTCATCGTAACTCAAAAATATTCAACAGAAAAAGTTTTTTTATACAGTATAGTGGGTTGGATAGAAACAAAATCGACCTGTTTCTGGATTTTTTCGAAAAAAATCGATAGCGGAAATATGCATGGATTTTGTGTAGGAATTTATCATCACTGAATACAAACAACAATTGATACATTACTCGAACGTTACTTCGACGTACCCGTGCTTCCTGGGATATCCTATGTCCGGTTTCAACGTAAAATTCGAAAAACATCTTTTGGACAATGCTGGTTTTTGGTTGAAGATCGAAAGTAAGTAACGTATACAAGGATAAAAAAGCTGATAAATAATCATTGATAACACAGGTCAACACCAATTTTGTGCCTGGGATAAGTATACCGAATTTCTGTAGCTTAAGTCAAATAAACATGAAAAAAAAATCCCATGAAAAAGTTTGCTTTTGACATATTTCGAAAATGACGGTTTTAACAATTCACTTGTTGAAAAAAATTTGGGAAAAAAATTTTTTTTGCTCTTTTTATCAACTTCAACACAAAATTAATACAACCTAATTAAAATAAATCAGAAATGAAGTCCTCGACTCTTCCTATTATGATCATGAGAACTTTAACATTTTTTCATTTTTTTCGGCATTTTTAATTTCCTACAAACGTCAAATAAAACACTTGACTATCGTTTTTGCGACTCCAGGGCACTCTAGACTCTGATGTAGATGACACATGAACGTCAGAATTCCTCTCCGTCTTCCTATAAACTGATTTTCCGTTTTTATTCATGATATGAAATCTGTTTCATTAGTACCTACCAATATTACAAAAGCAAACTTTAATGAGAATGTGGGTATTTTTCCATTATTTTGACTCATAACATTCAATAAAATCATAAAATAAACCCAGGCACAAAGTTTTTTCTTCACTTTGTTGACCTGTGTAATGGAAGAATTATATATCTTGAGATTCAATGGCCTTTCCGTGATGAATCAAAACTCATCGACGGCTAATGTTAGCATATAACGTTTGGATTTATTTCTCATTGTTTCACATCTATAGTGTGAGACATTCATGTAGGGTTGTCAGACGTCCCGATTTAGGCGGGCTTTCAGTGGAAAGGAAGGAATCCAAAGGAATCCAAAGCAAACTGATGAAAATATCGACTATGACACTTGTTTTGTTGACCACTATAGATCATCTGCAGTCTCCTGTCTCGCGAAAACAGGCGTCGGGAAGCAGAAACTGATGAAGATTACCGGCCATTCAAACTCCAATTCGATCAAAACGTATCTTCAGCTCGATACCAAAAATCACCAGAAAATCATTGAAAAAAATAATCAAAGCAGTACGACGAGCACCACCACAACAAGCGTTACCACCGCAGTTGCTACAAATTCAGATGAAGAACTAACATCCGCTGCACCCCTATACTTGTCCAACACTGTAGATAGTGGAGTTTCTTTCAGCAATTGTAATTTCACTATCCAAAAGTGATTTGGTTTCTATTATGGTTATCATCATTTTGTTAATAAATCTTGAAAAAACTTTTTTACTTGAAACTAGTGCCTACAAGCACTAGTGAAATTTCGCTCAATAGCACCAAGCGGAACTGTCGATATATTCAATTTTTTTTTTTCAAATTTACATTTACAATGCTGCATCAACCATTGAAGGTTATTAGCAGCTCACTTGAGTTACTGAAGTGTGACGTACGGGTTAGATGGAGTCAAACATTTGGATTTCTTTCAGGAAAATTAGAACTTTATCATATTTGTTCGGGTCTGTAAGAGTTGTTGGAGACTCTGCAACACCATATAGTGATCTGTGATTATGGTGGTTTGGGCAATGGTAGAGAATATGGTCGATTGACAGATGGATGTCGCAGGTTGGACATTTTGGACGATCTTGCCTTGACAACAAAAAAGAGTGGGTAAGTCTGGAGTATCCCAGTCTCAACCTATTGAGTTTAACTTGTTCGTTTCTTTTCTCCGGGCAGGTGAGAACTGTACAGATAAGTGGTTTTGTTTTTTGAAGATAGTGGTCTTTTCGGTCCCAACACTGCTGCCAGATACGAGATATACTGACCTTCACATATGTTTTGAGGTCAGCTGGGGGATTAATTCGACAAATTGGTAGATTGTTCGATGATGTTGCCTTTTTGGCCAGATCGTCAGCTCTTTCATTACCATCTATTCCGATGTGTGATGGTGTATACATAAAAACTATTTTGTCAGCCCTATCGGACAGTTCGTCTTTTATTGTTTGTATAAGGGGATCTCGTGGGTGAAGATGGTTCAAGGCCTTTAGTGAGCTCAGAGAATCTGAACAAATAATAAAATTTATTTCAGGGTGTGTTCTTGTGTAAATCAACGCTTGAAGTATGGCATAGAGCTCAGCTGTATAGATAGTATTGTAGTTTTGGAGGCGAAAGGATTGTTCAGATGTTGGGGTGATTAGGGCAGATGCCACTTTATCGTCAATTTTGGAGCCATCGGTGAAAATCAGTCTGTGATTTGGAAAACCATTGACTATTTCAAGGAAATGAGTCTTGATAAGAGTGTGATTTGTTTCAGCTTTGTCAAACCTTGTAAGATCAAGGATCAATTTAATCTTAGAGTGTTTCCATGGTGAGACCGAGGAGTTTTGCCAAGGAAGAGTTTCA
This sequence comes from Anaspis maculata, assembly GCA_949128115.1. Lineage (NCBI taxonomy): Eukaryota > Metazoa > Arthropoda > Insecta > Coleoptera > Scraptiidae > Anaspis > Anaspis maculata. Next base: position 40,411,026 of record OX421967.1, read on the forward strand.
GGGATAGTGAAGTTGATTTCTCGTTGGATGCAAGCGACTCTTTCATGAACTGGTGGAGCTACACTCCCGTTCAAAGTGATTTCAGGCCTAGTTGGGAACACTAAGTCACGACTCAGGCTTTGTGGATTTGAGAGGCTCTTTATAGCGAAGTTCAGGGTGGATCGTTTGTTACGGAGTTCGAGAGGGGGCTCGTTCACCAACGCTAGGAGACTTTCCACCGGAGTGGTACAAAACGCTCCTGTTGCTATTCTGATAGCCAATGATTGTATAGCATTGATGGATCTGAGGTACGATTTTTTGGCTGTCATGAAGGCAATTGCTTCATAGTCAAGTTTTGATCTTATAAGACTGCGATAGATCATCAACAATGTTCTGGTGTCTGCTTCCCAGGTGTGGTTAGACAAAATTCTCATTAAATTTAAACCTTGGTGGCATGATGTCTTGAGTTGTGATAAGTGTTGTTTCCAAGATAGCTTCTGGTCAAATGTAACGCCTAAAAATTTGGTTGATTCAGAGAATTTTAAGCTTCTGCCGTTCAGTCGAAGGAGAGGGGAGCTTATTTGTTTGGTCCTACTGAAGTTGATGCAGGTTGTTTTTTGCGTAGAAAATTTAAAACCTGATGTTGAGCACCAGTTTTCTATGTTACGCAATGTTGCTTGAAGGATTTCTTGCATCGATGTAAGATTTTTTCCTCTCAGGTATATCACCAAATCATCTGCGAATAGACAACAGCGGACTGGAGCTTCAATGCGTGTTAATATGTCCTTAATTGCTATCAGGAATAGGATTACACTCAAGACAGAGCCCTGGGGAACACTGTTTTGCGGTTTCTAACTGTTGGAAAAACTGTTGTTGATTTTGACTTTGAATGACCTGTTACGTGAAAATTTTTGGATTAACGCCAAAATATTCCCCTTTATGTTCCATTCTATCAGTTTTTTGATCACATGGCGAGTCCAAGTCATGTCATAGGCTTTTTCGACGTCAAAGAAGATGGCCAATAAGTTTTGTTTGGTTGCAAAGGCCTGATGTATCTCGGATTCCAACTGTATTATGTTGTCAGTGGTTGAACGGTGTTTTCTGAAACCATTTTGGGCGGGATGAAGCAAATTATCTTTATCCAACTGCCAAGACAAACGTTTTGTGATGATGCGCTCGAAGGTTTTGCACATAGTGTTGGTCAGAGATATTGGACGGTAGGAGCTCTTTTCATCACTTCGTTTGTTTGGTTTCAATAGTGGTATGACAGTTGATTCAGACCACGCTTTGGGGAAAACCTGAGTTTGCCAAATCTTATTGTAAATGTCCAAGAGTTTGGCTTTACCTTTAGCCGTTAGATTTTCCAAAAAAAGATAGGGGATATCGTCGGGGCCAGGGATAGAGTCTTTGGCTGATTTGAGCGATTCGTCGAGCTCTGATAATGTAAGGGGAAGATTGATGTGATGAGTGTTGTCAAGACAGTGGTCAGTTACTTCTTGCATTTCCCTACCTCTTTTATATTGTAAGAAATTTTGGTCGAAGTTCAAGTCACTTGAATTTGTACGAAAGGATTCAGCCAAGACCTCAGCGATGTCAGTTTCGGATTCATAGATTTGATTGTTATCCTTGAGTATTTTTATTTGAGGGCGGTTGATGGATTTAAGTCTCCTAATTTTGTTCCAGACTTCCGAGATTGGGGTAGATGACGAGATAGTAGATACATAATTTTCCCAGGATAGCTTTTTACTTTTCTTGGTGATATACCTTGCCCGAGCCCTTAATCTTTTGAAAGTTAGGAGATTTTCAGGGGAATTATTTCTTCTCAGTCTGTTGAACGCATTTTTGCTTTCTTTTATGACGTCTGAACATTCTTTGTTCCACCATGGAACAGAAGTATGTTTTTTTAGGGCAGTAGACTTACCTATAGATTTGTGAGCTGCAGTGAGTAGGATGTCAGAGAATTTTTGGATTATTTGGTCAATGTCAGGTTAGTAATGTGCACCAGGTCAAGATCATGCTCTACCTCATCAGAAAATTTGGTCCAGTTTGCGGTTTTTAGTTTCCATTTGGGGTGGTGATTATTTAGATCGTTGGTAGAGTTTATTTGGTCATTTCTTATTTTAATGGGGTGATGGTCACTACCATGGAGGTAAGGGTAGGTTTCCCAAGACAAATAAGGTGTGAGGTTTGGAGTACATAAAGTGAGATCTATCAAGGGCACTGAAATTGCCAGTAAACGAATTAAACCTGGTAGGAGAACCTGTGTTGAGTAGGGTGAGATTAGAGAAGTCAAGCCATTGTTCTATAATTTGACCCCTATGATTTGTCGAGGAAGAACCAAACAATGTATTATGGGCGTTGAAATCACCCAGTATCACACATGGAGTGGGGATCTGGTTAAAAAGATCATTAAGTTCTTGTTGGTGGATTTCTCTGTTTGGGGAAATGTGGACATTGCATATTGATATTCGGGATTTAAGTTGTATTTAGAAGGCAACCGCTTCAAGGTTTGTGTTGAGATCGATTTTTTGAGAGTGATAATTTGTGCTAACGTATGAAGCTACTCCTCCACTCGATCTTTCTCTGTCTAATCGGTGTTTGGAGAAACATTTGTAACCTCTGAGACAAGGATCGCTTTTTAGATGTGTTTCTTGTAAGCAGATTATGAGAGGCTTGTCGTTAGCAACTAGGAGTTTTAATTCTTCCAAATGGGTATAGTACCCATTCAAGTTCCACTGTAGAATGAAGAAAATGATTTCATTGGTAGGGTGTGGGGGGGTTAGTACTCGTCTTGTTGGGAGTCTTGAGAATTGAGAGAGCAGGTGCTCAGGCTCAAGGATCTGCTCTTTCCTAGTTCATGTGTTGTCATTTGACTTTTGATCTTTTTATGTATACGGGTGAATCTTGTTTTGGCAGCCTTGTTTGGAAGAAGAGGGTATAGATCAAACATCATTTTCAAAAGGGATTCATCGTCAGTTGCACATCGTCTTGCCTCGCTAAGTGGATCAGGGTTTCCTCTACAGTTTTCCAGAAAACCTTTGAAGACGCTATATGTCACAGGGAAGGATTTAGGTTTTTTTTCTATGTGTAGTTTGATAGGCTCCATGTCCAAATCTAGCTGTAAAGGTTCAGTTGAATTAGAAGGTTTGGGTTTGTCCAAGTTGGCTTCGGGATCTGCTATTCGTGGTTTTTTTGGCTTATTTTTCGGTTTTTGGGAGGGGTCAGGTGTTTGTAAAGCATTTTGGCTTTCAAATAGGTCTTGGGAATTTTGGATTGCACCGTCCACCGGCGGCGAATCTAAGCTTTCTGAAGGAGCTGGGCGCTTATTCCGTTGATCCTCAGTATCCATGGGAGTTTGAGATTCTGTAGATTGTTGGGCAGAGCAAGAACTAGATATATGTCCTTGACGACCGCAAATGAAACATGTTAGGTCGTCATATGTCAAGAATATGCGATAATTGGTGTCTTCAAAATTTATTACCAAGGAAGGTGTCAACTGGATTTGCTCATCGGGTGTGACGTAAACATGCCTTCTAAAGCTCAAAATATGATTGAATTCATCTTCTTGGTAGCCTGCTCTCAAAAACGATATTGATGACACGAGCTTTAAACCTGTATCTTTCAATGCAGCTTCAACAATTTAGTTGGGGATCGATGGGCATACATTCGATATTATCACTCTTTTTGATGGAGTGATCAACTTCCTTATACCTATGTCAATGCCGTTTATATTTATGGTTTTGTATTTAGTCACCAAGTTTTCCACCGCTTGGACGCTCGAGAGGTACATGCACACACGGTCATTTGAAATGCGAGAAGCAAAAATTATATTTTTGGGTCCTACGATTTTACCTATTGACTTGACATAATCGAGTCTAGAGAGTTCTTCGTTGACGTTCATGATTATTGCTTGCTCTTTTTTGGGGTAATTTGTTGGTGGACGTGACTTGGCGGCATTGACATAGGATGATGAAGATTTTGCAGGTTGTTGTGGAGTATAATTTGAGGTAGATTCCATGGTGTTAATAGAGAGAGGGGTACTCATGTCGGTAAATCTGAATTTATCAATGTATAATTGATAAATATACACAAGGCAGGTGCGACACTGCTAGGCGCAGAGCGCCCGGCAAAAAGCTGGCTTTTTCAGCGATAAGACTGGATGGATACTTCTCACCACGTTTTCAGCTATTAAACCTGCATCGGGTGAATTTTCCAGAGTATCAGCTACTCCAGGTTACTCCAGGTGCTGCATTTGTTGATTATTGGCAGTCCATTAGCACAAAAAACAACAACAAACACGCGGAATTAATGATTGTTTAGAGAGCGCACGGGAACACGTATTTACACGGATATCTTATCGCACTTTTTTCATATTCAATTTTGATGATCGAAATATGCCAAATGATGTGTTCCAATTGGTTAGTTTTTGGCAGATGACAGATGAGTTGAATAGTCACTGAAATTGGGTGGTGAAACGACACGTAGTATATGTTTTCGACGCCGGCGCCGGGCGGGTCGGGTATGCCACTCAACAAACGAACTGAAGAAGGGTAAAGCACACCAGGTTAGGAAAAACAGCGAGAACAGTGGAGTCATGGCAACGGATAAGAATCCTACTCGTCAATTGTGATGTTCAAGTGTCGAAATGGAAAATTTGATGTGAGTGAATCGCATTCGCATTCTTCCTCACCTAGATCGCCTCAGAGAATTGCGGAAGGAAGAGAATGGTGGTAGTATGGTTACCGTAAAATGTGCAGTTCCAGTCGACCTTTATCGCACAAGCAATAAATACTTATATTCTTGTAATAAACAAACCGTCGCAGATTTCAGAGCATGACGCAAGAAAACATTGATGGAGGTGCTAATGTGCCATTCGCTAAACATGGGTTCTGCATGCAGGAAACGGGGTGATGAAAGATGGCTTCGGATTAAGTACAGGAGACGGGGACACACCAGGCAGCCTAGTAATACAAGCACGTGTTTTCGGCGGAGAGAGAAGCATGCGGGGTGGGGTGACAGATGTTGGCAGATGTCAAATTCGATGTTTGACGGTGCGTGTTGCTTCGATTGCCCGTTAGTTAAAATTGCCACGGGTGCGAAAACTTGACCTGTTGCAAAATGGATGAGAATCGAAGCTGCACCTAGTCGTTGAGGTTAAAGTTGTGATTTTTTTGTCTTTTATTGTAAAATTCCAAGGCGTCTCTCCATCTCCATTCTCTCAGCCATCTTGTATAAAATTTTGGTTCTCTTCTTGAAGTTCCTGGAGTAGTGTGGCATGACTGCTATCGTAAAGGTTTCCTCCAAAGCTGGAGTTCTGTTTGTCCCTGAAGTGTTCGCATCCTCTTTGCGATGATCCTTCTAGTCTTACCGATGTATGTTGCTTCGCAGTTGTCGGGAGCCCTCGCTTTTTTCTTTTAGAGTACGTGGCAAGGAGCTCTTTACCTAAAAGTTTAGGCAGCCTTCGCATGTGCAGCTATCGAGCGGTTCCTCCGCCAATTTTGCGGGTTTGTGGCTCATTCTCATGTCGGGGTCTCCGAGTTTGTGGCCTATAATACCCTATAGTCGGAGTCGCCAGACATAGCTTCCATATCGTGAGTCGCACAAAAAGTCACGACCTTTCAAATTTGACCACCGTCATGGTATGCAGACACTGATCATATACGGGAGATGTGGGGTGTAACGCCGGGGTGGCAGCCAGACAAGATGGTGTCAAGGCTGTTACAAGATGTATTGAACGTCATCGAGGTGAATGGTACCAATGGGGCCTTGCACTGCCACTTTTACACACCGAGGGCGCCACGACCGTTGGGGGCAAATTCGACGATTTTGACGGCGTTGACGTTTCAGCGACCGACGTCCGTCATTTTATGTCTTGATTTGAAATTTGGATAACCTCTGTTTCTTGCTTGATGTCTCCAGTCACTGTCAGTTACTGGTCAAACTACTCAAACTCCCCTGTTTTTCGCGTCGTTACGGCCGCTTTATCAAAGTAGGCGCCCCCTACAGTAGTGGCGACCTCACGTTGAGTTTTTCAATTGCAAGGCCCCATTGATACAAACTCTATGGGACTCTGGGGGGCGGTTGCATTCAAGACATGTGATTTCCAGGGCTGTTACCTCTTTGAATTCATAATTTTTATTCAAATTGTGAAGCATTCAAAGAATAAGCGTTTTCCAATACATTTTCAAAGTTTCACAGTAATACACATTTCTTCACGATTGACGTTGTGCCCCAATGTGCACATGGGTGGCTCAATTGTTCCCAGGAGCCAAAAACAGTATGAAATCGCCAGTTAATGCCTGCTTATGAACGGTAGCTATGAATCTACAATAATCAAAACATTATGTTAAGTATATGTTCACGTTCACGTTCACGTTTTAAATTCAGTAAACGCAATTATTATATTCAAATGAATTAAAATCTGACGGTACTTCGTCGAAAATAAAGTGACAAGATGGGGGGGGCTACGGCTATGACTGATGGCACCTGCAAAGCTTTGGTGCGGAACTATCAGCGGCCATTAACCGTATCCTCCCAGCGCTCCAGCTTGTCACTTTATTTTTGTTCCAAAAAGTTATTCTACTGAAAATTAAAAGTGAACGGGCTATAGATAATAAACATTTGATCAATAACCGTGTCCTCGCAACTGCCATCATTGGCCATCGGCTTAAAGCTTGGCCCGCTCTGTGTTTTTCTGCTTATTACCGCCATAACATACGGCTCAACGTCAGATTCTAAAAATAGCTGAACATCGCAGTCCTTGAACTATCCGCAGCACACGCTACTTCGCTCTCGCACTTACCCACTCGCACACACATACGCGCCGAATAAAACGCTTATCATTTACATCACGGCTCTTTCTTTGAATAATTCGATCATAATAATTAATTCGATTTAATTATCGTATAGTAGTCGATGCGAAAACCTGCGACGACTGCTTATAATACGAGGACGTCGACGGCGATAACCGGTCGTCGGGTGGCCGTGGAATAATAATTGACAATCACCATATCATCCAACAACAACGCACACATACAACACAGTCGAACACACCATAAGCGAATCAAGATAGCGCATACAAAATGTGTGTTTGTTTTTGTTGGGTATACAGTACACGCATCAGGTTGTCATTGAAACAAGTGCAATTAAATTGTTTCTGCTCTATCAAGCGCGGCAAAAAGTACGTGGTTGCTTTGGCGCATTTTTTCTTGTTGTGTTTGCAGTACTTACCGTCAGTTCCACAAAAAAGATGATCAGCGATCAAGGCTGATTGCAGATTAAATGAGCTTTTTTCTGCTAAATGCTAGGCGATTACTCACAAAAAATGCCTGAAATCTGTACTAGACCATAGAGTAACTAGACCCATCATATTTTCATTATTGAGGGATAAACCAGCATTTCCATTGATCAGTCAGCTACAAATTGACAAACAAAAATCGCGAATCAACTAATCTCGTATTATCTGTTTTGTGGAACCCACGGTTTGTACTTCTTAGTTTAGTTATAATATGTACTTGTATATCTAGTGGCTTTCTTGAGAATGAGAACCTACTCTGTGGGTATTGTTCTAAGAAAGTTTAAATATCGAATAAACTATTCGGCAAATAAACTTTGCGCAGGAAATTAATTCCTATTTTCTACTTGTAAAGTCAAGATTCGGAAGAATAATAATTTTATCAATTTTTCGAAAAGTCACTAAAATCGGAGCTTCAGGTAATTTCAGTTGTTCCCTTTGGAATACCATGAACAAATTAATAGGTTTTTTGCGAAGGTTCTCGGATTTCTGATTGATGACTTATTATTGACAATATACTGGCGAACAAATTCGCCATTTTGGAGTCATTGTGTATAACATGTGTCATGAATCAAATTATTTTTGTTCAAGTAGGTACCTACTTATCTACTTGAGATGTTGCTAGAGAATAGAGCATATACACGGAGAGGATAATGCTCTCTTTTTCTTGAATGGTATACTTACATCAGCTATACTTATACAAATACCGGATACATAATGAAATACCCTATCATAAAATTCGATAATCAAATAATCATAATCAAATTCATTTTATGATTTACTTATTTATTAAAACAAATAAATCATTTTTCAAAATTTCCATAAATATAACAACTTAATAAGGACACAATTATAATTATTAAACAGCGACAAGTGGATGCCAACCCCTCAAAGCGAATCCTCCCAGTTTTGCGCTGCTTTCTCCATTTTCCTCACTGCCGCCAACTTGACCTTCCTATCCATCTCTTCAAGAACACTCACCAGCTTCCTCTTGCATTCCCAGAATTGACGTTCCACCTCGCCGCCGGCCGCGGCAAACTCTGACAGATCGGGAATCGACTCAGATCCCGAGGACATCCGCGCCGACACCTCCAGGCAGCGAATTGTGTTAAAGTCCTTTTCGATGTCCGCCATTTGGTCTTCGAGCTCGAGACATTCCGATTTTTCTTCGTCTCTCAGGTAGTTCAAGTTTCTGATGAGTCGTTGCAGAATTTTAGATGAACCGGTCATGAACAGGTGGGCTTTTAGGCTGAAGTTCACGACGAGGTGTTGGAAGCGAAGCCGTTTACTTTCGGATTCTGTTTGGAATCGATCCAGGACATCTTCTGCAAAGAAACAGAAAGAAAATTATTGGAATCGTAATAATGTCCTACCAAAGCAAAGCTAAGTCAAGGTTATGGGTAAGAATTTTTTTCAGCGCATTTCAAGATAAATTTATCACAATAGTTGAAGTGTTTTGAGTTTTTATAGATCACACAGGTTAAGCCATAGGTTTGGAAAAATCGGTTTTCTACAAAAACACATGCAGAAGATTTTCGATGGGAACGAATCATGGGCTTTTCGTTGCTCTACATTAGTCTAAGAATCTCTGGAACTCTTTGCAAGTGAGCATCAGGTGTTTTTGACGAATACGGTTTTTTCAATTTTTGCGAAAAAGATCTGTTTCCAAGTTATTTCAACTTCAACTCAACTTCATCTCTAGCAGAGGGGGGAGTCTCGCTGAATCATCCTGTACGTACGTAGGTACTATATATATTTATTATGCTTGAAAAAATTAATACATGACTGTATAAATTATGTAGGTGGGTGTATAAAAGACATGAATTACTTATAAGTTATAATAATAGATATGAGTGATATAGTTAATTGTAGTTGCATTGTATATGTATGTATGTATGTATGTGCATATATAGAAAAGTATGAATTGTATGTGTATGGTGTATACGTAGGTACTTATACAGGCTGTCTCGAAAGTATCGCGTTCCGAGTCCAGAGCGATAAATGGAATCTACTCAAGAATACGAAGAACAAATTCAAAACCAGTGAGTATGCCTTCACGTGCGTGAGTCTCAGTAGCGCATTTTCTCAAAGAGGCATATTGTGAACGTAAAGAAATATGGTTGAAGGAGAAACACCATTCCTTGCCCACTTTCTTCAATCGAAACTCATTGTAGTATTTTGTTATCAGAATGGGGTACTTGCCAATGAAATAGATTTGAATGAAAATTCTTTCATTCATCAATATCTTTTTGTTTGAGGGCGGGAGCTGGGAGCGGCGACCAATCAACAGTAGTCTATTCTTTCCCATTTTTAGTCGGCTATCCATATAGCGAAAGAATTAGATCGCTATGTCTTCGGGTTTATGTTTTCCATTTATCTCTTACTTTGAGGGCAGCGTGTGGGGGTGGCAGCATTCGGCAAAGTAACTGTTGCACAGTTTGAGTTAGGAGTTTCTAAATGTTTAAGGAAATATGACAATCAGTGAGAATTGTGAAAGTTGCATTTTATTTGTTTGGGGGCGGGAGCTGGAGGCGGCGACTAATCAAAAGTGGCCTATCTCTTCCCATTTTTAGTCAGCTATCTATATAGCGGAACAATTAGATCGCTATGTCTTCAGGGTTATGTTTTACATTTATCTCTTACTTTGGGAGCGGCGTGTGGGAGCGGCAGGGTTTGGCAAAGAAATTCTTCCACAGTTTGAGTTGGGAGTTTCTGAATGTTTGAGGTAACATTAAAATGTAAATCAGTAGAAATTATTAAAAGTTGCACTTTTTTCTTTTGGGGGTGGAAGTTGGAGGCGGCGTCATATCAAAAGTAGCCTATTCTTTCCCATTTTTAGTAAGCTATCCACATAGCGAAAAACTTAGATCGCTATGTCTTCGGGTTCATGTTTTTCATTTATCTCTTACTTTGGGGGCGGCGTGTGGGGGCGGCAGCGTTCGGCTGAGCAAATGTCGCACAATTTGAGTTGGCAGTTCCTAAATGTTGAAGGGAACATTTCAATCAGTAACATTTGTGAAAGTTGCACTTTTTATCGTTTGGGGGCGGAATCTGGGGGCGGCGACTAACCAAAAGTAGCCTATCCTTTCCCATTTTCAGTCAGCTATTTATATACCGAAGGAATCAGATCGCTATGTCTTCGGGTTTATGTTTTTCATTTTAAAGTGATTGGGGGCGGTTTTTAGCAGTTTTTTCATGTCGGCGGCGCATATTGAAGACGGAATGTTTCTTGGCTTACGTTTATAAGTGGCAACTATGTATTATTCAAAAAATGAGAACACTAGAGCATCAGGTCTGGTAGAAAGTGCAATATTATGTTATTTCAAGTTTATCGGGGGCGGTTTTCTCTATGAAAATGAAAATGCGCTAAAAAAAATTGTGACGTTTATTTTTGAAAATATGGGGGGGGGGGATCAAAGGATGGGACTACGCCCCCGACTATTTTCATCATTTAAAGTCATTTTGAGGAACTGTTTACGATAGACTAAACAGACAAAATGATCAATCACCGGGTGTGCACTGAATTCCTGTTGAGATACAGGGTGAGTCATAAATCACAAACATCCAGTTTTCTTCAATTATTGCTGTGAATTTTTTCGTTGACTCCTTTCGTTTTCATAGAAACATTTTTGGTGGCGTTTTGAAGTAAAATGAATTTTTGAAATTTATGATTCACCCTGTACTTACAATAAATCAAAGTTCAGTGCACACCCAGTGACTGATAATTTTCACTGATTAGTCTATCACAAACAGTTCCTCTAAATCACTCAAACTTGCAAAAATAGAGAGGGACGAAGTCCCACCTTTTGGCTCCCCATAATCTTCAAAAATGAACGTCACAATTTTTTAATATTATTTTTTTGTGTTTTTGGGTTAGTAGATTCCATAGTTTTTGTTCCTATACATAGTGTTCTAGACGCATGTGCAACTTTTGATTAGGCAACTTGTGCTACATTCGAACAAACTGGAAAATTTGTGTACAATATGTTGGAAAACGTTGCGTTTCTTATCAAATGAGTTGTTTTCAGTGTAAAATAGTTATTAGGAAGCTAAATGGTGAATGCTAGAGGGATACGAGAAGGTTCAGCGAGCGATCAGGCCTTTTTGTATTATTTTATCATCAGGTTAGGCAACCCATGTTACATCCGAACATTCCGAACTGACAGTACTGTACTGACACACGTGCCACAAACGAATAAACCATGTAAAAATTGAAGCAACAAGTCTATCGTTTACCTTAAATCGACGGACACTTTTCTCTGATGTATGTACTCTGATGTGATGACTTTTCTCGGCCAAATATTTGAGGTTAACACATGGCACATGGCACGTGGGACGTGAGTTTAAAACATAAACAGAGGGTGAACGGTCAACGAGCAGGCAACCAGTTATACAGTCCATACTCGGATCAGAATCTCACCACAAATTTTCATCTTTAATATCGAAATATATGAAAAATCAAGCAACCATTTAGTTTCTTGCTTACTTTCCTAGCAAAATGTTATACTTTTACATGCCCTAGCACAAATTTTGACGCATTCCATGCATCCATTTGGTAACGGTCATGGTAAAATTGATCATTTGTTCGAAATTATGGTCTGATCAAATATACCGCCATTACCTATACCTGTCCACGCCGTCGCAGAAGAGCCCAATCTGTATAGGAAGAAGAACTATTTACCGCTCTGGACTCGGAATGCGATACTTTCAAGACCTGTATAATGTATATACCTACCCTGTATATCCTCGTATTCAACAAAGCTGCAATATGTTTATGTCAAATCAGGGTTTCCCACAAAAGTAACCAAAATAGTTCAAAGGTAGATGAATTCTTTCCGAGGCAAATCAAAATTTTTATCCAAAATTCCCATTCCCGGATTTATGTGTTCACCCGAATAGCTCAATTGGCCATATCTCACGAATAGATCAATAGAATCGATTGAAATTTTGCAGGTATATTCCAACACAAAGGGCCTTTGTAGCGCCGTATTTATGGGAAGAATACAGGACCGTACTCAAAATTTCGTTTTTTGAATTTCTGTTGAAAAAGTATGCTGTTCGTCATGCTGTATAGATTTTTTTTCCAAATTCTGATTTCATATATTCAGAAAGAACATGAAAAATGCTACAGAATGTGATTTTTGAATTGTTTGGCACCATTCAGCTGGTTTGAAAAATAAATTAATAACAGAAATTTTTCAGATTTTTTTTTAATTTCAATTATTTAAATCAGTCAAACGCTACTCCAGATAGTCACACAAAGTCATTATTTTGATAATTGTGGTGTTCTAACTAACCAAGGATAATTTTCAGGAGAATTTTCTGGAAGCATGAAACAAAAATGTACATCATCCCTCAAGCTATGTCGGTTACTTCGTGGCACACCCCGTGTAACGATTTTACAAGAGTTTTTCTAAAATATGGAAATAATGAATTCTTATTGCATCGGAAAAAAGATATCCGTAATCTCAAAGTGGCGTAACGATATTCAACCTTTGTTTGTGCAACCCTGTGTGAGGAAGTAAGGACCAGTTCATAGAACCCCAGTTACATTGTGACCGTATAATACGGCCTTTTCATAGAAATACCGGACCTGAAATGAAGTGAACCACCCCGAAACTATGTTGACACTCGTGTTGACATAACAATATCTTGACAAAACATTTTCCCATTTTCAATTTTTTTGCGGGGGCTTGATCGTGTTATCTTCAGGCTACATGGTACCATCATAGATTACCTAACTGTTCATCTTCTTCTGTGCGATATACAGGGTGACAATGGAAGGCGTGCAAAAATAATGGCTTTAGCGAAGTATTGTTTTGAGAAAACAAAAATTCAATTAATTCAAAGGTGTTATCCTATGTCAAAATTGATCAAGGGGGCCGTATTTTTGCCGGCAAGATGAATAATAGGCTACTTCGTTTGGGCAGGTGCGCATGCTTGAAGGCTCCAAATTTTGAAAACTTTCGTACACCTGTCAGTTGAATGACAACGCTGCATGCTCTGTCTAGCCGCCTGACCAACAACTGGTCCCTGGCTGTCACTTTTGCACATACCGTGAATGCATCTCTTCGTAGCTTCTTTGAACTTCCTTCTCGGTACAGCCATTTTCAACAGGTTCTCTTCTTTCGTCAAAACATGAGCAAATGAAATTTAGGTCAGGTAGAAACGAGAAGTGTGATCATAATTGTCACAAGTGACAGTTGGCGCCGCTGTCTTGTTGTTTTGAGCGCTGTTGCCATTTTCGTTGTTCCTGAACTTCCACAAATGATCATTGAACTTAATTTCAACGAAACATTCCCTTTGAATATAAAAAATGATATCTAACATTCAACCAAATTATTTGTGGAATTTTAGGGGCACTACAATATTTTTTAGTGTTAATTTTCAATATCGGTGTACGAAACTATGAAATTCGCGCCAGACATGCGCACTCAAAAAAACCGAAACGAAGGGACCTATTCACGTGGTATTGCTACATGGCAGCAGCCGGTCGCAGGAGTGCGGAAACAACTGAACTCTAAAAAATGTATTCACCAAACCTTTCTTTTGCCTCTGATTTTTTGCACTTACGGCGCTACTGAACTGGGCGTGCAACATGTTAACCCCGTGAAGAAAATACTCAGCAATTTTTTTTTTTTTAATAATAACGAACTTACCAATTGGAGATCCTGGTTCCGTTCTAGGCAATGTCGTAGTCATCTCTTGTTCGTGGTTTTCACCCACGATCCTTGCATCAATATACGAGTGCATTGTTTAAATTACTTCTGGATTTTGTTTTTTTCCACCAAAAATCACTTTGACACTGAACAAGCTCTGGTGACTAACTTTGTATTCTTGTTATTCGGATGCACTCTGAACTTGTAATGAAATACTCGAGAAAGGTATTTGCGAGAACTATAACTGAACCGAATTTAAGTTTGAACCGAACTAGATGATGGGAAGAGGGCATCCAGTGACTCACTACGTTCTCATACAATATTGTAGGTTTGTATTGTTGTGAATAGGTGCCGCAGGTCTACCAATAGACTACAACCAGCAATGGTAACCTTTGAAAATGGAGTTCCCTACAGTTCGTTCAAATTTCCCCTACAATTCCCCTACATAGCTTTGAAATTTGCCGCCATTTATCCCTACAATTCTTTCACACCCCCTCCTCATTCCTTTCATAAATATTTATATAACAAAAAAAGAGAGTGAATGAAAAATAACGTAGTATTACATAAATTGTTTTCAATATTTAGAGTTGATAAGTGGTAAATGATATCAAAAAGTAATGAACATAGAGCTTTTAATAAATAAAATAACACAAATAAGGAACAAAAAATAAATATAGCCACCTAACGGCCGCGGACGCGGCGCGGAGTGCGGAATAGCGAACAAGGACAAGAACGACGCTGCGTTGACAGTTGGTTGACGTGCCCGTCACCGGTGCCCGATTGGTCGGTTCATATTTGTTGCCAACTCTGCAACTTTATTACTCAACTGGTGGGAAAATGCTAAAATTATGTGAAATCGATGGTTTTCCCATTTTCCCCTACAAAACTTTGTTCAAAACGTATAATTACTAAATTTTCCCCTATAAATCTCCCCTTGAAAAATATTCCCTCTGAAATCCCTACACCTCAAAAATGCATCAACTTTTTCCCTACAGTTACCATCACTGACTAAAACAAACAACTGTAAGAACATTGAAAGCCCCTAGGTACTCGGATAGGTACCTACTGACCATGCATCTGAGGGCGTGACCGGACAATTCGTCCCGCGGACAATTCGTAGCGGACAATTCGTCGCGGACAATTCGTCCCGCGAACAATTCGTCCCGCGGACAATTCGTCTCGCGGAGAATTCGTCCCGCGGACAATTCGTCTTACGGACAATTCGTCGAAATAGTTGTTTATACAACAAGGGACTAAAGTGGATTTTTAATCCCGGGGGTGAAGTTTGTTGCTCAAGGGCCCTTTGGGCCCGAGGGCAACAAATCACCCTAGAATTCTACTTTAGTCCCGCAAAAGTGGGAGCAAAGTTGTTGTTATCGTTACGGTATTGCGAAAAATAATGTTTTGCCCTTTGTCTTAACTTTAACAAGTCCCTTCGTCTTTCCTCGTTGCTTTTCGAACTTAAGTGAGCCCCCTTATTCCTTTTTGTAGTATTTGGAGCCCTACTACGCAACCTGGTTTCTTCATGTCTTTGGAGCTCTGCTCAGTCCCCTTGCATCATTCCGAGAATTTTTGCTAGTACACCAAGCTTTGGGAGCACCAGTAAGCCCCCTTATACTTTCATGAGATATTTGGCCCCTATCGAGCCCCTCATCTTCTTAGTGTAATTTTTGAGCTCTAATGAGTCCTCTTAAGTTTTTCACTGCTTTCAGATTTCCATAAGGCCTCTTTTTGCAGTCTTGTGTTATCAAGAGCTTCACTGGGCCTCCTTATTCTATATTCAACGTAACTTGAATCCCTGCTGAGCCCCCTTGAATTTTCCATGAATTCCGGAGCAGCAAGCAGCGTTATGCCGTCATGGCATGTTGAAGCCCTATCAGGCCCTATTGTGCCTTCAGGTGTAGTTGGAGGCCCGTTGAGCCTCCTTATGTTTTTTCATGACTTTCGGAGTAGGTACCAGTAAGCCCCATTTCGCGTTATTTTGTTATACAGAGCTCCATGGGGCCCCCTTGTCTCTTCAATACCATTTGAAGTTCTGTTGGGCCCCCTCGCACTTTTCCTATAGGCTTTTGGAGCAGTAGTAAGTCCCTTGTGCCTTTATGTTATATTCGATTCTAATCCCTTGTTTCTTCAAATATAATTTGGAGCCCTAATGAACCCCCTTAGAGCCCCTTGAGCCCCCTTGTGTCATAAATATCATTTGAAGCCCTACTAGGCCCCCTTGCATTTTTCCGTGACTTTCTGATTTTTATTGAGCCCTGCGTCATTTGGAGCCCTAAGGAGCCCCCTTGTGTGTTTTCGTGGCTTGTGCGTTCTTGCATTGCTGGAAGCCCTAGTGTTAGTCCCTTGTGCCTTCATGTGATATACGGAGCCCTGTCGGACCCCCTTGTGTCCGCAAGTGTATAGTTTGGCGCCTAGTGAGCCCTTTTGTTTTTTGTCTGGCTATCAGAATTCCAGTAAGCCCCTTGTTGCCTTCTTGTGTTATTCGAAGCCCCATTGGGCCCCCTTGTTTCCTCAACGTCTTTTGAAGCCCTGCTGAGCCTCCTTACATCTTTCCACGACTTTCGGAGCAGTAGCAAGCACCTTCTGCCTTCAGGAGATATTCGGAGCCCTATCGGGCCCCATTGTGCAAGCAGATAAGCTTGATTATAAAGAGCTTCATTGGGCCCCCTTGTCGTATTTTCGTGGCTTTCGGAGCTCTATCGGGTCCCCTTGTACCCTTATGTGTAGTTTGGAGCCCTAATCAGTCCATTTTTGTTTTTATTGGCTTTCAGTACTATGCAGTGAGTCCCCTTTTGCCTTTTCTCGTTATAAAGAGCCCCTTGTGTCACCAATATCAGGTGAAGTTCTACGGAGCTTCCTTGCACTTTCCCGTGATTTCTGGATTGTTCATAGGTCCCTTTTGCCCTATGTGTCCATTGGAGCCCTAACGAGCCCCCTCATGTGTTTTCGTGGCTTTCAGAATTCCAGTAAGCCATCTTGTGCGCTTTTGCATTTCTGGAAGCTCTAGTGTAAGTCCCTTGTGCCTCCATGTAATATACGGAGCCCTATCGGACCCTCTTGTGTCCGCAAGTGTAGTTTGGAGCCCTAGTGAGCCCCCTTGGGTCCATAA
Source organism: Anaspis maculata (assembly GCA_949128115.1). Taxonomy (NCBI): domain Eukaryota; kingdom Metazoa; phylum Arthropoda; class Insecta; order Coleoptera; family Scraptiidae; genus Anaspis; species Anaspis maculata. The sequence goes on from OX421967.1 coordinate 40,428,070, forward strand.
GTATAGCTTGGAGGCCTAGTGAGCCCCATTGTGTCCATAAGTATAGCTTGGAGCCCTAGTGAGCCCCCTTGTGTTTTTCCATGACTATCAGAGTTCCAGTGAGCCCCCTGTTGCCGTCTTATGTCATCCAGAGCGTCAGTGGGCCCCCTTGTTTTTTTAATACGTCTTTTGAAGCCGTGCTGAGCCCCCCTACATCTTTCCGTGGCTTCCGGAGCAGCAGTAAGCACCTTGTGTCTTCATGTGATATTCAGAGCCCTATGGAGCCCCCTTGTGTCTTCAAGTGTAGTATGGAGCCCTAATTAGCCGTCTTGTGGTTTTTCGTAGCTTCCGGAATTCCAGTGAGCCCCTTTTGCCTTCTGTTGTTATATAAAGCTCCTTGGGCTCCCTTGTGCCTTTCTGTGATATGCGGAGCCCTATCGGACCCCCTTGTGCCGGTTAGTGTAGTTTAGAGTCCTAGTGAGCCCCTTTTGTTTTTTTATGGCTTCCAGAAACCCAGTCACCCCCCTTTTGTCTTTTTTGATTATACAGAGCTCCATTGGGCCCCCTTGTTGTATTTCCATGGCTTTTGGAGCTCTATCGGGTCCCCTTTGTACCCTTATGTGTAGTTTGGAGCCCCAACCAGTCCACTTGTGTTGGCTTTCAGAGTATCATACAGTAAGCCCCCTTTTGCCTTTTCTTGTTGTGAAGAGCCCTCGGAAGAGCCCCCTGGGCCCCCTTGTGTAACCAATATTATATGAATATCTACGGAGCCTCCTTGCATTTTCCCGTGATTTCCGGATTTTTGTTAGGCCCTTTGTGCCCTATGTGTCGTTAAGAGCCCTTATGGGCCCCATTATGTGTTTTTGTGGCTTTCAGAATTCTAGTAAGCCATCTTGAGCGCTTCTACATTGCTGGAAGCCCTAGTGTGAGTCCCTTGTGCCTTTATGTGAAATACGGAGCTCTATCGGGCCCCCTTGTGCCCGCAGAGTAGTTTGGAGCCCTAGTAAGCCCCCTTGTGTCCATACGTGTAGCTTGGAACCTTAGTGAGCCCCCTCGTTTCCATGAGTGTAGCTTGGAGCCCTTGTGAGCATCAGAATTCCAGTGAGCCTCCTGTTGCCTTTTTGTGTCATCCGTAGCTGCCGCCGTGAGCCCCCTTGTTTCTTCAACGTCTTTTGAAGCCCTGCATGCTGAGCCCCCTTACATCTTTCCGTGGCTTTCAAAGCAGTAGTGAGCACCTTATGCCTCTATGTGATATTCGGAGCCCTCTCGAAGCTCCATAAGGCCCCCTTGTGTTTTCAATATCGTTTGAAGCCTTGCTGAGCCCCGTTGCATTTTTTCGTGGCGTTCGGATCTCTGTCGGAACCCTTTGCATTTGCTTATGATTTTCAGATCCTTTTATTGAGCCCCCTTGTGTCTTCATGTGTAATATAACCCCCTTACCTTCCAAAGCCTTCACTTGCGACGAATTGTCCGCGGAACTAATTGTCCGTGAGACGAATTGTCCGCGAGACGAATTGTCCGCGGGACGAATTGTCCGCGGGACGAGTTGTCCGCGGGACGAATTGTCCGCTACGAATTGTCCGCGGGACGAATTGTCCTAGCACCATCTGAGGGGTACCTACCTGATTGATTACCTAGGGGCTTTCAATGTTACTACAGTTGTTTGTTTTAGTCATGGTAGACCTGCGACACCTATTCACAACCCCACGCTCCCTAGTTCTTTACAATATTGTATAAGATCGTATAGTGAGTGACTGGGTGCCCTTTTCCCGTCATCTAGTTCGGTTCAAACCTAAATTCAGTTTAGTTGTTGCTTTCGCAAATACCTTTCTCAAGCATTTCATTACAAGTTCAGAGTGCATCCGAATAACAAGAATACAACGTTAGTCACCAGAGCTTGTTCAGTGTCAGAGTGGTTTTTGGTGAAAAAACAAAATCCAGGAGTAATTTAAACAATGCACTCGTATATTGATGCAAGGATCGTGGGTGAAAACCACGAACAAGAAATGACCACGATATTGCCTAGAACGGAACCAGGATCTCCAATTGGTGAGTTCGTTATTATTTTGAAAAAAAACTGGCTCAGTATTTTCTTTACTGGGTTAGCATGTTGCACGCCCAGCTCAATAGCGCCGTAAATGCAAAAAAATCAAAGGCAAAAGAAAGGTTTGGTGAATGCATTTTTTAGAGTTCAGTTGTTTCCGCACGCCTGCGACCGCGTGAATTATTCATCTTGCCGGCTAAAATACCTTGATCAATTTTGATAATGCATAACACCTTTGAATTTTTGTTTTCTTAAAACGGAACTTCGCTAAAGCCATTATTTTTGCACGCCTTCCATTGTCACCCTGTATATCGCACAGAAGAAGATGAACAGTTAGGTAACCTAAGATGGTACCATGTAGTGAGAAAATTACTCGATCAAGCCCCCCCAAAAAAATTGAAAATGGGGAAATGTTTTGTCAAGACATTCTCATGTCAACATAGGCAAAATTCCGGGGTGGTTCACTTCATTTTAGGTCCGGTTTTCCTATGAAAAGGCCCGTATTAGACCGTCACAATTTAATTGGGGTATTGTATTCTAAGAACTGGTTCTTACTTCCCTACACAGGGTTGCACAAACAAAGGTTGAATATCGTTACGCCACTTGGAGATTACCTACGGATATCTTTTTTTCCGATGCAATAAGAATTCATTACTTCCATATTCTCAAAAAACTCTTGTAAAATCGTTACACAGGGTGTCCCACGAAGTAACCGACATAGCTTGAGGGATGATGTACATTTTTGTTTCATGTTTCCAGAAAATTCTCCTGAAATTATCCTTGGTTAGTTAGAACACCACAAATATTGGAATTATGACTTTGTGTGACTATCTCGAGTAGCGTTTGACTGATTTAAATTGAAATTAAAAAAAGTTCTGAAAAATTTCTGTTATTAATTCATTTTTCAAACCAGCTAAATGGTGCTAAACAATTTGGAGATCACATTCTGTAGCATTGTTCATGTACTTTCCAAATATGACATGAGATTTTGGAGAAAAATCTATCTAAAAGCATGACTTTTTCAACAGAAACTCAAAAAACGAAATTTTGAGTACGGTCCTGTATTCTTTTCATGAATGAATAGAGCGCTACAAGGGTCCTTGTTGTTGGAATATACCTGCAAAATTTCAATCGATTCTATTGATCTATTCATGAGATATGGCCAATTGAACTATTCGGGTGAACACATAAATACCGGAAATAGAAATTTCGAATGCAGGTTTTGATTTGTCGAGAAAGAGTACACCTACCTTTGAACTATTTCGGTTACTTTTGTGGGATATCCTGATTTGACATAAACATATTGCATCGTTGTTGAATACGAGGATATACAGGGTATATTGGCGAGTAACATTACCGATGGTGGCGCTGCTGATGCGCTTCGCATGTAAACAAACATGTCGGATAGGGCACGGATTGTTGCCCGCGCGTTCAAAAATCTTATCAGTAGTAAGCGGTTTTTAATGTCCTCCAGACGTGAAACGTGGTTAATTAGTACCTATTGCGGTGGAACTCGAAAATGGCAGAAGCGAATTGAGTGTTATGAAGGTTTTCAATCACTGGACGGCCTCAAGCCTCAACGGATTCTCGATGTGTCGTGATGGGATACTGATGGGAGAGGAAATTCTGAAGTCACAACTTCTTGTGTTGTGTGGTTGAAAGCGAACCGAATCAAGCTTCAGTTCAAACATAAACATATTTGGATTGTGTTTACAAACAAGCGCATTGTATGAATCTCCTCACGAGGCAACTGAGATTGTAATTAAAAGAAATAGTAGTAGCAGTTCCTGCGAGAGTTCCTGTGAAATTGGAACGTTTAAATGCACTTGCAAAGCAGGCCAGTCCGGGACATGCAAACATATCGCAGCTGTGCTTCTTCGATGCAGCCATTCAAAGCTCCTATTTTCAGCGACACTTCTCAGGCTTTTCTCGTAGTCATATTTTTCACAGTGCCAAGTTTGTTTGTCATCTTGACTACCCAACTTGCGTCTTTCGCTTTCGACGGGAAACGGTGAAAATGTGACTCTTCTTTTTTCCGGTTTCCACAGCGCGACTCGCACTCGGAAACGCAACAAATTCTCCGCCACTTTTTGTCACTATGACAAAATCACAAATCTTACCACCTCCCATTCTGATGCCACTTTTGCTTGCCAGTCGTCGTACACGTGCCACTCTTATTTAAAAATGCAATGCTTTTGCAACCGACGACACCTAGTATATTCAAGATAATGAAACGTGCGGGGCTCACGTACTTTGTTGGAAAAAATCAACGCCGCGTTAAGTCAGATGTCAGATGGAATCAATTAATGTCACCAAACACCGCAACGCTCATAAGAGCCCACACAAATCTGCGGTTGTTCCGTGCACAAACGTCGTTTACACGTTGGCCGTCAGATGGCGTATTCGATCTTGAAACTCGCCAATACAGGTCCTCAAAAAAGTATTGCATTCCGAGTTCAGAGCGATAAATAGGGTCTACTCACCCAAAAACACAAAAAAAAATAGTGACGTTCATTTTTGAAGATTATGGGGGATTGGAAGGCTCTCTATTTTTGTGAGCTCAAGTGATTTTAAGGAACTGTTTGTGATAGACTAATCAGTGAAAATTATCAGTCACTAGGTGTGCACTGAACTTCGATTTAATGTAAGTACAGGGTGAATCATAAATTTCAAAAATTCATTTTCCTTAAAAAACGTCACTAAAAATGTCTCTTAGTGGGAGCGGTACGCAAAAGCATACCGCATTTTGAAGTGCAGTAACGAAATTTTGCATGGGCGTACTTTATACCAAGACAATCGATTTGACCCGCAGCACTCGATATTTCGTCCCTTAGGGGGCCCTCCAAATTTTCAAGATGCAAGAACTTTCACAAAATGATCATTGAGTATCGTCATGTATGTCATAAGTGAAGCTTACGGGTCTATTGAAAATGTTTTCATCAAATGTCGTCGTGTCCGATTCATTCTTCACATTTGAAAAAAAAATTCTTTCGCAGAGATCAGAAAAATTGCTTTTATTTTTTCTGCTGTGCAAGGAAACGATAAATTCATATGTTTTGTTGCGTTCCCAACTTAATCGCGTTCTGTAAGCCCAAATATGAAGACAATTTTTTCGCAATATCATTTTCCTAAGAAGAGGTGACCTCTTCAGTACACTTTTTTCAACAGCATTTTTTTCAATGTTCCTAGTGGATAAGACTGTCAATTTTCGCTGATATGAGAAGCTTGAACTCTTTTCTTAGTAATTTCCATGCAACATGGCTTCAAAACATACAAGAGAGCCCTAAAACTTTTTTTTTCTGCTGGGCCGTCAAATTTTTGGCATGTTGATTTTGTAGTAGGGGAGACGCGCAAATAAATAAGATCTAGTCTAGGCGAATAAGTTCTACCGGAAAATATACCTACTCACACCTAACGACTCTGCGTTTTGTTGTACTGCAATAAAACACGACATGGAAGAATATTTTCTGTTGAAACCAAATCGCCTGTGCCTGCAGCCTGGATTGAATACTGGTCAGCGTCTCTCCTACTATAAAATCGAAATATCGTAAGTTTGACGGCCCAACAGAAAAAAAATTTTTTGGGCTCTCTTGGGCGTTTTAGAGTCATGTTGCTTCGCAACTAACAAGAAAAGAGTTCGAGGTCTCCATTCCTGCAAAAATTACGAGTGATATCCAGTGGGGACATAGAAAGAAATGCTCTTGGAAAAGAGGTACTGAAGAGGTCACCACTTCTTTGAAAAATACCATTACAAGAAAAATTTCTTTATAATTAGGTTTAGGGAATGCGATTTAGTTGGGAACGCAACAAAACATATGAATTCATCGTCTCCTTGCATAGAAGAAAAAATAGAAAACAGTTTTTTTGACCTCTGCCAAAGAATTTTTTTTTCAAGTGTGAAGAATGAATCGGACACAACGACAATTGATGGAAATATTTTCAATAGACCCGTACGCTTTACTTATGACATACATGACGATACTCAATGATCGTCATGTGAAAGTTCTTGCATCTTGAAAATTTGGAGGGCCCCCATTGGCCCCATAAGGGACAAAATATCGAGTGCTGCGGGTCAAATCGCTTGTCTTGGTATAAAGTATGCCCATACCAAATCTCGTTACTGCACTCCAAAATGCAGTATCGATGTGTTTTTAGGTGTGTACCGCTTGCACTATCTGTAAAAACGAAAAGAGTCCAATCTTGTTGAAAGTTATTTGAGGAACCAATAAAATAATTTACAGACATAATTGAAGAAAATTGGATGTTTGTGATTTATGACTCACCCTGTATCTCAAACAGGAATTCAGTGCACACCCGGTGGTTGATAATTTTGTCTGTTTAATCTATCGTAAACAGTTCCTCAAAATCACTTTAAATGATGAAAATAGTCGGGGGCGAAGTCCCATCCTTTGACTCCCCCCCATATCTTAATAATAATAATAATAATAATAATAGGCTTTATTGTCCAACAACAAAAAGAAGTCATAAAGAGGACAAGAAAAATGATTAAAATAAATAAGTAGCACTACTAGCATATCATAATGAGTGATGCGACAAACAATGCACACAAATAAAAACAAAATACAGCACAAGAATAAAGACAAGGGAAAAGCCCACTGTCCTGAGACAGATCTAGGCAACCTGGAGGGCTCGCATAAAAATCAAAAATAAATGTCACAATTTTTTTTTAATTTGTTTTTCGTATTCTTGAGTAGATTCCATTCATTGCTCTGGACTTGAAATGCGATACTTTTGTGACAGCCTGTATAAGTACCTACGTACGTACAGGCAGGATGATTCAGCGAGACTCCCCTCTCTGCTAGAGTTCTACCCCTTGAAGTTGAAATAACTTGGAAAAAATGTTTTCCGCAAAATATTTTCTCGTCGAATTTAAATTTGATAACCAGGATTTTCTATACATTCCGCAGTATACAGGGTATTAAAAAAAATACTTTAGTCTTTTTTGACAATCTGATTTTTTTCCGTTTTCAAATTATTTCCAAGAAAATTTGAATTTTCCAGCTGAGGCGTTCAATAAGTCAAAATAGATGTAGCGGTGAATAAATGCATATTTCAATTTTTTTCCTACCACTCATATACAGGGTTATTCAAAAGTCCGGAATAAAACTCATAATTTTTTTCCATATTTGTTTCGGAAAAAACGCTCGAACAGGTCGATCTCTAAAAACGGCAAGCCGTTTTTTCATGACACGTGTCATGTTCTACCGTCAACCCCCTAACCCCAAGCCACCCTTGGTATTTTTTTTTTCAAATGGCACCCTATGGCTTGGGGGGGCTCGTTGAGAAGCTTGTCAAAAACTCTATTCAGATCTACTATTGAAAATTAGATCGGACGCTTCACCATGAAGTTTTGACAAGCTTTCAAACGAGCCCCCACAAGCCATAGGGTGCCATTTGAAAAAAAATACCAAGAGTGACTTAGAGTTAGGGGGTTGATGGTAGAACATGACACGTGTCATGAAAAAACGGCTTACCGTTTTTAGAAATCGACCTGTTCGAGGGTTTTTTTCGAAATAAATATGGAAAAAAGTTATGAATTTTATTCCAGACTTTTGAATAACCCTGTATGTATAGAAATACAAACCAAAAGGGGTTTTTTGAACTTTTTACTGTGTTTTGAGATTTCATTTGCCCTACGCAGTGAGTCGTGAATTTTAGAAAACCGCATCCGTCAAAAACACCTGCAAAAAGTTCCAGATATTCTTAGACTAATATAAGCCCATGACTCGTTCCCATCGAAAATCTTTTGCATGATTGCATGTGTTTTTATAGAAAACTGATTTTTCCAAACCTATGGCTCAACCTGTGTGATCTATAAAAACTCAAAATACTTCAACTGTTGTGATAAATTTATCTTGAAATGTGCCGAAAAAAATTCCTATCCATAACCTTGACTTAGCTTTGCTTTGGTAGGACATTATTACGATTCCAATAATTTTGTTTCTGTTTCTTTGCAGAAGATGTCCTGGATCGATTCCAAACAGTATCCGAAAGTAAACGGCTTCGATTCCAACACCTCCTCGTAAACTTCAGCCTAAAAGCCCACCTGTTCATGACCAGTTCATCTAAAATTCTGCAGAGACTCATCAGAAACTTGAACTATCTGGGGGACGAAGAAAAATCGGAATGTCTCGAGCTCGAAGACCAAATGGCGGACATCGAAAAGGACTTTAACAAAATTCGCTGCCTGGAGGTGTCGTCGCGGATATCCCCGGGATCTGAGTCGGATCCCGATCTGTCAAAGTTTGCCGCGGCCGGCGGCGAGGTGGAACGTCAATTTTGGGAATGCAAGAGGAAGCTGGCGAGTGTTCTAAAAGAGATGGATAGGAAGGCCAGGTTGGCGGCAGTGAGAAAAATGGAGAAAGCACAGCAAAACTGGGAGGATTCGCTTTGAGGGGTTGGCATCCACTTGTCGCTGTTAAATAATTGTCATTGTGTTTTTATTAAGTTGTTGTATTTATAGAAAATTTGAAAAATAATTTATTTGTTTGAATAAATAAGTAATGAGATAAATTTGTTTCTGATTATTTGATTATCAAATTTTATGATTGGGTATTTCATTATGTATTAGGTATTTGTATGAGTATAGCTGATGTGAGTATACCATTCAAGAAAAAGAAAGCATTATCCTCCGTGTATATGCTCTATTTTCTAGCAACCTCGCAAGTATAGGTAGGTACCTACTTGAACAAAAATGATTTGATTCATGACCACATCATACACAATGACTCCAAAATGGCGAATTTGTTTGCCAGGATGTTGTCAATAATAAGTCATCAATCAGAAATCAGGAAGTTGGGGAATTCAAAATTTCTACCCTCTTTGTTATATTTTCAACTTTCAAAATTTACTGCTGTGTAGCTAGCCCTAGGTGAAGTGTGACATGAAAAAACGCGTATAAAAAAGAATCGTTCTTCTGAATATAAGTCAGTATCGATTAAGCCAATAAAAAAAAAATAGGCAAGTACCCGATTGCAATTCAGATTAGTCGCAGTTGAATTTCAGAAAGCGTCAATTGTGATTCAGATTTGTCGAATGAATTTCAGGGAGCCTTATTTGCAATCCAGATTAGTCAATTGTATTTCAAAAAGCCCACCAGGCAACGAAGAGAAAAAGTTATGTGAACATTGTGAACGCGGTTGCTTGAATCTGATGAATCACAAAAGACGCTTTCGAAAATACAATTGACTAATCTAATTGAAAATAATTCATATTATCTGAATTACAATTTAAATTGACCTTATCATAATTTCAATTGAACTTTTCTGGAGTACAATTGATGTTTTTCAAATTACACCTGGAAAATCTGAATTTCAAAATGACGCTTTCTAAAAATCAATTGACTGATCTGAATTACAACTGATACTTTCTAAAATAGAAATGATACTTTCTGAATTACATTAATTACACTATGGAAAAGGTGTAAAAGCGTTAAGTGGAAAATTATGAGAGCTTCTTGTATGGAAAAGACTATAGAAGAACACCCGGAACTGTTTCAAATTATTTACGATAGAATTTTTATTCAAGAAACTTCAACGAATCGTCCAGGTACCTACCTGATACAATCAATAGTCAAAATTTGTTGTGATGCACTGATGTACATTTTGGTCGAAGCGTATATCCTTGAACCAGGTCGATTTGCTCGACGGTCTTTGTCTGCAAAACTATAGAAATCCTTGCCAGTTGAAAGTGTAAAACAATACTGTCCTTGGGATTGGGCTTCGAAGCTAAGTTATTAGTAGAGAGCGGATTTATAATTTTTTACATGTTTTATTCGCCAAGTTGGATGCAACTGTCGACTTGCATCTTGACGTTTCCATCTATAAGGAATCTAAATACCAAGTTTTATTTCGCATATAATTTATTATTTTGACTTTTTACCGCATACAATTTGATAGTCCATATAATCGCATATAGCCGCATATTTAGTCCATATTTTTGCATATAACTGAATATTTGTCACTATTTTGGCCATTTTATCTATATTGTGCGTGAAAATCACGATATTTTAATTTCAAGAAAAAATAATTTGAATTTTTCGAAGAATTTTTTTTTTTTCACTTTGATGGTCAAAGTTGGTTGGTTGGTTTTACATGTAAATGTTGTATTTTTCACTATTCTTGCAGCTTATATCACATATTTACTCGCATATATTGCTCTATTTGAACATTTTTACCGCATATTTTGATACTTTTTAAGCGCATATAAACTACATATTTTGGCCTTTTTTACCGCATATAAATCCGCTCTCTAGTTATTAGGTACTGAACTTGTGAGCCAACAAGCAACGCAGCCTGATGGTCGCTTCGAGAGCTACAGGTATATTTTTAAGCCTCGCCAAACGTAGTGGCGGAGGCTATTTGTGGCCGCTTTTTTTTTTGTTTTTTTCCCTCGTTTCTTGTTCCTCGTTTCCCAACAAAATTCACCTAAATCCTCCGTATCTTCCGAACGGTTGAACATATCAAGTTCATTCTTTTGTTAATCGAATCTTAACTATTGCGGGTTGATGTTGATACCGACGACGTTTAAAGATGATCGGTCAAATATAAACAATCTTTTACAACAATAAATCAATTAATCAATAATCTTTATTGCTCTTCTGGTAAAATAACAAAATGTTATGTAGAGCCCGTCAAATAAAAGAGATATAAAAGAGATATCTGAACAAAATGGTAGATATCTAGGTAATATAAGTGTAAAACACGTTAAAATATTGTTATAAATAGTTAAAAGTCTAAAACACAACACACTATACACAGTAGATATTAATTCATGAGAACAAAACAAGATCAAATTCACTCTGACGACCAGAGAGACACGGCCTTTATGTCAGAGTCATCGAAGAACTCATTCAGGCTATAATATGCCTTTTGGAGTAGCATTCGTTTTAATTTCCTTTTTAGTGAACTCAGCTCTAAGCTTCTTACTTCAAAAGGTATGTGATTAAAGAAAAAATAAATGAAGAATGCATAAATCGCGAAACTCATTTGCAATAGAAAAAAATGCATATTTACCAAATTTATATCATCATATCTTTCGATCTAAGGAAGCTTTGTGTCTATTTTTTTTAAATTGAAGTACATATCCAGACCTTTGTTACAGTGTGACAGCGATTGAGAAACAATGATTCATTATTTATTTATAAGGTTTATAAACATTTTCATCGGCTATGAATGCATCATGATTTTCAGTCAGCGAGGGAAATTTTTGTTTTTACAGTTTTCTATATACAACCAGCAAAGTAATTGGGGCCAAAGTATTGCAGAATACAAAAAAAATTGATCTAGAACTTATAGTTTTTTAGATATGATTTTTTTTTGCGAAGAAGTGATGCGGGCATGCCACCCATATTTACTATGCAAAATGCACTACATTATCAACTGAGGTGGGCATTTTTCGTATAAAGCTGAGCTTTTACAGAAATTACCAGATATTTGCACTTCACAAAAAAAAAAACAAGGCACCCGTTCAGGCTAACCGAGTTATGGGGCTAAGACCGCCCTCAACGGTACAATGGTATAAACGTAAAATAGGTATGATGGGAATGGAACTATTCACCCCTAATTTCTCAATCGAAAAGGTCCTATTCCAAACATTTGCTCTCTGCCCCTCTCTTTTGAACTTTCAAATTAGTTGAATAATCTCCCATTTTCACCGCAAATCGCAGATCAGAGGTATTCTTACGTGTTACATGCAGTTTCTATTTTCCTTCCATTCCATTTTTTTTGCATTAAGTTTTTGTTCTGAAAACAAGTTTTTTTTTTCTGGAGACATTTGAGTATTCTTCTCTGACTTCTGATATTCTCTTGACAACGTACTGGCAAAAAAATCCGCCATTTTTGAGTCGCTCCGATGATAATCACTCCGGACTAAGGGAAAAAAATCTGCACTTGGTGATAAAGTTTTGAAACTTGGCACACGCGCTCTTTGAATTATTTTCAACAAACTTGGATGTGGGGCAGACTTGACAGGTAGCGTATACAGGGTGAAAAATAAAGTTGAAAAATTTGGGAATTCTATCTGAAGAACCAAAAGCGCTGGAGCGTTGTAAATCACCATATACATATATTGTAACGCTCACCCCCCTTTTGACCCACTTACGTTGTGTATTTTAACCCTTTGTCCCCCGTGAATTAGTTCACCCCTTTCTTTTGTTGACAAACCTTGGTTCTACCTACGAGAGGACCAAATTAATCTATTTCCTACATAGAAACAAACAAGTCAAATCACAAGTACCTTTATTTTATTCTATTGAATTTGAACAAACATAAGCCTTTTGTTTTTACTGAATCTCATTGTCTGATTTTTCATTTCACTGCTTAATTAAACTAGATTCGTAACAATTACAATTTATTCTCTGGACTACATCATCGCCTTCTTCAGCCATAATTTACACAATTTTAATTACATTCAACGGCATGGCAAATTCATTATTTGTGGAGTTCCCCTGTTAAAGGGTTATTAATTGAAAGAGTTAGCTTGGAATGATTATGCACTGCAATAATTCCCAGTTTTGTCGGTTCCCAATTATTGTCATAATGTCGTCAGTTTAATACCATACGCTTCAACTCGAAAATTAGTTGATGGTTTATTTACAGGTATGATGGGCATGAATCAACCCTTTGGGTCTTTGTTTGGTAAAGTCCTTTCAATAGACTTTTCGGAAAAAACTTTATTTCAGATCATGTATCAGGTAGCTTCAAATGACTTGGCTTTTCAAATTTTGTGTGGGGAATTTCTCGCGCTTGCATTGCCTAATTTCCGCAATTTTCCGCTCTTATTTTCTACCGCTTCGCGATGATTGCAGCCAGGTTCCAGAGATTTATTGCCACGAATATCTTTTCAGACGATTCGGGTTAACTCTGTCCTGTCGCTAACTGCCTGTTGATTAACCCTTTGGGTCAGATAATTGTTGCCTTGGTTTAGCCTTAGTTTATGGTGACATCTCACCCGGTTCTTTGGGAAGACAGCGTCAGTTTAGTAGGCTCCGGACATCACTTGGAGTTTGCTGGTTCGTTCCGCAATGCCGCACCTGACTTTAACCCTTTCTTATTCGCGTCTTACTCTCACTCCTAATTCTTCTGAACTTAAAATTTTAACGCACTGACTAAAGCTTATATTTGAAAGGGTTAACCGCATAGAGAAGAAAAGCCACGTCAACTTGAAGCACCTTTACAGGTGGGAAAGCCCAGGTAACTTGCTTCTTGACATTTGAATAAATCTGACATCAAGACTGTATTTGGGTTCCAACAGCTGAACATTCATAATAAAGATTGTACACCAGTTAATTGAAGTACGACTTTGATTTCACAATGATCTGTGCTGATAAACTTCTGAACACCTGTTACCTCAATTTAGGGTCAAATAAATCAAATCAGTGATTACTTGCCTTTCTAATTTCAACGATCGATCACCATCAAAACTCACAATCAGTAAACCACAAACAACTTTATCAACAAATAATATAACAATTATAGCAGGAGCGCAAAGCAGGCGTCTTATCGGTGTTGCATTCACACACCAACCATCCCTTGCGTCCTTTTCTCGGCTTCCTCAAGCCATGCATCTTTCCCCTCCTACTCTCTGAATTTCACCAGCTGCAGCTACGCTCTTATGCTTAAATTAACTATTTTACTTTTATGCTAGGCCGATCACCACAATATGTGTAATTGACCATATTAATTATTCAGAGCGCAGTCGCAGATCGGGGAGAGAGACAACCACATGTGCTGAGTTGAAACTCCCATAAGAATATGCATGTTGAATGACTTTGTAAAATGATCAATTCAAGGTGCAAATTGACAATTTCAACGAATGTATAACATAGCAAGTGTGTAAAAAGAAATACCTGATCTACTTTTCACCATAATGAAATGGAAAATCTTGCTGTGAAGTATATGCGAAGCAATTTAGAATAGGGTTTTTGAATCCAAAACAATTTCAAATTACCCGCCATATTTTATTGCACAACTTCCGCTAACGAGAATTTCGACAGCGCTTGAAAGCGAACCGAGCGTCAGCTGTCACGTAAAAGTATGGTTAAAAAGGTTAAAACGTCCCAAGAATCAAGAAAACACCTTGAAATCGTAAATTCTGACAGCGACAGCAGAGTTCCGTTTTTCTATGCATGCTGTGGCGCGCGAGATCTTCTGCTGCAGTGCGCATGGTCACAGGCACATACCTAACTTACAAATGACTAGTGGAAGGGGAAAGTGAGAATAATTAATATGGTCTATTTAATGTTTATGAAGCTGCCCGAAACTGTTTTGGAATATCTTGTTTCATCCATGAGACATTTTGAAAAACGTGAGAATGCTCGAAAAAATAACTTTTTGCCCATAAATCAGCAAATTTTGAAGATTTTAAGGTGCAACTTGGTATTTCTACCATTTGTGACGTTAGAAATGAAATAAGATCAAGAGCCAATTTCTACGCCTCCTATTTTTAGAAATACGGTAGTCAACTTTTTGTTGTCTTCAGGGCGGCCATTTCGAGTTTTCTTGTAATTGAATATTCCAAAACGTGGTAGGCAATTATGAAGGAGACTACATTGGACCATTACATACAGAAAAAGACATTTCACAATAAGAGGTAGTAGTGATTTTTGCTTAAATTAAAATTGGAGCTAAAATCTGTAAATCTATAGTTTTCCTTGGTTTTACACATTTTCAGTGTGGATGACGGGAGACGTGGTAATTGCAGAAATGAAATACAACCAGAAATTCAAACCTTCACTTTTTCCAAGATCTCGTGCCAAAATTCAGCATCATCAGTTTAAAAATTTTCTGTGAGCGACGTCTAAAGCCAATTATTTGCATTTGAACTGGATCATTGTGAAAAAAGTCCTATACATACCACGGAGTAAAGCGTCATTACAGCCTAGGGAATTCTATCTCACCTCGGCACGCCTCGGTAATATATTGAATCTCTTGGCTGTAATTAGACGCTTCTCACCTCCCACCTCCCACCTGACAATAACAGTTGATAATAACAGCGACAAGTGAATGCCAATTCCTCAAAGCGAATCCTCTCAGTTTCGCTCTGCTTTCTCCGTTTCCCTGACTGATGCCGCCAACTTGGCTTTCAAGTCCATCATTTTCAGAACACTCGCCAACTTCCTCTTGCATTCCCAAAATTTACGTTCCACCTGGCCGCCGGGCATGGCAAACTCTAAAGGATGAAAATCCGTCGATCGAAATCTTGACGATATCCGCGACGACACCTTCAGGCGGCGAATTTCGTCGAAGTCCTTTTCGATGTCCGCCATTTTATCTTGGAGCTCGAGACATTCCGATTTCTCTTCGTCGCTCAGGTAGTTCAAGTTTGTGACGAGTCCCTGTAGAATTTCAGTCGAAGTGGCCATGAACAGGTGGGCTTTCAGGCTGAAGTCCATGGCGAGATGTTGGAAGCGAAGTCGTCTACGTTCAGATTCTGTACGGAATCGATCCAGGATATCTTCTACAAAAATATAGAAATAAAATTATAAGAATCGAAATAATGTCCTACCAAAGCTAAGTCAAGGTTATGGAAGAATTCTTTTTGGCGCACTTCAAGATAATTTTATTACAACAGTTGAAATGTTTTGAGTTTTTATAGATCTCACAGGATCACAGCCATAGGTTGAAAAAAAAAACGGTTTTCTACAAAAACACAATCATGCAAAAGATTTTCGATGGGAACGAATAATGAGCTTTTTGTTGCTCCACATTAGTCTAAGAATCCCTGGAACTTTTTGCAGGTGTTTTTGTCGAATACGGTTTTCTAAAATTCACGACTAACTGTGTATATCTCATACACCTTCTATTTTCAGTAGAATGACTTTTTGGAGCAAAAATAAAGTGACAAGATGGAGCGCTGGGAGAATACGGCCGATGAAAACTGATAGTTTCGCTCCAAAACTTTGCTGGTGCCATCAGCTGTATAGCTGTAGGCTGTAGCCCCCCAGCTTGTCACTTTGTTTTTGCTCCAAGAAGTCATTCTACTGAAAATAGAAAGTGTATGGAATATAGAGCAAATGAAATCTCAAAACACAGTCAAAAGTTCAAAAAAACTTCTTTTGATTTGTATTTCTATACGAGTGGTAGGGGAAAATTTGAAATATGCATTTATTCACCGCTACATTAATTTTGACTTGATCGTCCCAGCTGGAAAATTAAATTTTCCTCAAAAATAATTTGAAAACGGAAAAACTTTTTTCGTGTGTTGTGTATTTTTTTTACCAATTTGAGATCCTGGTTCCGTTCTGAGCAATGTCGTAGACTTCTCTTGTTTGTGGTTCTCACGCATGATCCCTGCAGCAATATACGAGTACATTTAAATACTCCTGGATTAGAAATGAAGAAATCCTTGAAAAAATATATTTGCGAGGGCCAATTACTGGACTGAATTTAACTTTGAACTGAACAAGATATAAGAAAAGGCGAAAAAGGCATCCAGTCACTCACTACAATCTGATACAATATGGAAGGGAACCATACTTCCGACGTAGGGTTGTGAATAGGTGTGACAGATCTACCTACAGAACAAAATAAATAACTGCAAGGACATTGAAAGAGGCTATGTGAGGTATCCCTTATGCCTCTGATGCATGGTCAGTACCTATCCTTCGAAGAACTCCTTCATTGTATTTTGATCAGCATCAACCCATCATGCACAATGTAACTTTTGCTTTCAATCTCAAAAGTAGCCTAAAAACGCAATACAAACATGTTCCAGGGCCGAATTCGGAATCATCACTTATCCTACACTTAACACTTAATGCTCACTCAGTTTGACCCAACACAATGGTTTCAGGTAAAAGTCCTATTGTGTTAGGGTAAGTTGAGTTAAGAATGAGTGAGGGTGTAGGATGTGTGACGTCTCTGAATTTGGTCCCTAGTGCGATTCCAGCAGTCTCATTTTGAAATCCAATTGACCATATTAATTATTCAATGCGCAGTCGCAGATCGGGGAGAGAGACAACCACATGTGCTGGGTTGAAACTCCCATAAGAATATGCATGTTGAATGACTTTGTAAAATGATCAATTCAAGCTGCAAATTGACAATTCCAACGAATGTATAACATAGCAAGTGTGTAAAAAGAAATACCTGATCTACTTTTCACCATAATGAAATGGAAAATCTTGCTGTGAAGTTTATGCGAAGCATTTCGAAATGGGGTTGTTTGAATCCAAAACAATTTCAAATTACCCGCCATATTTTATTGCACAACTTCCGCTAACGAGAATTTTGACAGCGCTTGAAAGCGAACCGAGCGTTAGCCGTCACGTAATAGTATGGTTAAAAATGTTAAAACGTCCCAAGAATCAAGAAAACACCTTGAAATCGTAAATTCTGACAGCGACAGCAAAGTTCCGTTTTCTATGCATGCTGTGGCGCGCGAGATCTTCTACTGCAGTGCGCATGGTCACAGGCACATACCTAACTTACAAATGACAAGTGGAAGGGAAAAGTGAGAATAATTAATATGGTCTATAGAGATCCAAATGCTACGGAAAAATGCAAGGCAGTGAGGCTTCAAATGATACTGAAGACATAAGGGGGCCCATTGGAACTTTACATAACAATAAAGGAAAAAAGGGGGCTTACGGTACTCTGGAAGCCAATAAAAACATAAGTGGGCCAATTAAGCTCTACCTAATTGTGTCCTCAAGTGTTGTTCAGAGCCCGAGGTAGAGCTTAATTGGCCAATTTTGGCAGCTATACTAGTGCTGGTAACCGAATCAGTTTTGAACGCCGGCTCCGTAAGCCGGCTTTCGAGTCCGGTTTTAATTCCAAAAATGTTGAAATAATTTCAAAAAAACCTGTCAAAAAGGCTACAAAAATGTCTTAATTATCAAAAAAAATTGCAACAGTGATTCCAAAAACTGTTTAAATAGTTCCGCAAAATGTCGATTAGCTCAAAAAATGTCACAATAGGCAGAAAAAAGTCAAGATATCTCAAGAACTATCAAAATAATTTTTAACATCTCGAAATAATTCCAAAAATGTCAAAATAGTTCTCAAATTGATTCTTTTCGGATTTGAATTTTTAAATGATCGAAAATGTCAAACTGATTCCAAATTGTCGAAATTGCTCGACAAAATGTCAAATTAGTTCCAAAAAATGTTGGAATAATTTTGAAAAACTGAAGAAGGGCTGAAAAATTCCAAAATATTTTAGAAATGTTTAAATAAACTACGCACATATCAATACGTCGTTCCAAAAAAAATTGCCTGTTTTCAATTTGATGTGAATTTGGATTACTACAATGAATTTGCATTCTGTTTAAAGTGTCCGTTGACCTGATTCTTTGGCTATCAGTCCGTGGTTTCGCAAGACACTAGATAATTCACATCAATTTTGTACAGAGTGTTCAATAAGACAGTGCAAAAGTTCTGAATCGTCAAGAAGCTCCCGTTCGTAAAAGAATTTTTTCTCTTGAATTTTTGCCACAAAGAAGATGAGGTAGGCCTAAATGTACAGGGTAGTGTTTGTCTCTGCCTTATCTTCTTTATTTACAGGTCGAGCACAAAAAAATCATCTTTTTGATTTTGCATGAATAACTTTTTTCTTGTTGACCGATTTTAAAAATTTGCGGCTCATATTGAAACTAAAACTATAGGTAAAAAGTCCTGAGAATCAGATTTAACTCAAGACAAACATTTAGAGCCAAAGATTCAATGAAATGTGGCCCAAATTTTAAACGCCGTCGACAGCCCGTTTAGGAGAAGGATTTGCTATAGTCACGTTTCTTTGGAATAAATCATTTATTCTGAATACATAAGGGTCTTTCGTTTTTGTCCCAGCTAAGAATTGTGTAGGTGAAGGAGTTCATTTACAACTGCATATTCAAGGAGGAGAAACAATCCCTTGTCACTTGAACTTGGTCGTAACCAACACTACGAAAATAAAAACAATGAATTATACCTAAACTGTTTTGTCCATTAGTCATTGTTTTGTATTTGTAGTCTTGGTTACGATCAATTCAAGGTGACCAGGAGACTATTTCTCCTTTTTGAACATGCCGTTGTAATCGGATTCCTTTACCTGCAATTTTGGCTAGGACAAGCAAGAAAAACCTCAGTGTATTCAGAATGAATCATTTCTTCAAAATGAGAGTGGCTTTTAGCTTATCCTTCTCCCAAACGAGCTGTAGACGGCGTTCAAGATTTGGCCCAACTTTTATTGAACACTTGATTCTAAATATTTGTTTCAAGTCAAATTTGATCCTCAGGTCTTTTTACCGTAAGTTTCAGCTTTAATATGAGTCGCAATTTTTTAAAATCGGTCAAGGATAAAAAAAGTTATCCATGCAAAACCAAAAAGATGATTTCTTTGTGCTCACCCTGTAAATAAAGGAGATAAGCAGAAATTTGAACACCACCCTGTACTTCAAGGCCTACCTCGTCTTCTTTGTGGTGGAAATTTGATAGAAAAAAATTATTTTCTGAACGGGAGCTTCTTGACGATTCAGAAATTTTACACTGTCTTATTGAACACCCTGCCAAAAAAAGCCAAAAAAAGAAGTCAATGGACATTCCAAACAGAATACAAATTCATTGAAGTAATTCAAATTCACATCAAATTGAAAAAAGGCAAAATTTTTTGGAACGACGTATTGATTCGTGAATAGTTTAGTTCCAACATTTCCAGATTGATTTTAAACATATCAAAAAATTCAAAAGCGCCAAATTATTTATATTTCCAAGGATTTGGATGTCAAAATGATTTGGTAAAAATGTTAAAATAATCGGGCCTTGCAATTGAAAAACTCAACGTGAGGTAGCCACTACTGTAGGGGGCGCCTACTTCGATGAAGCGGCCGTAACGACGCGAAAAACAAAGGAGTTCGAGTAGTTTGACCAGTAACTGACAGTGACTGAAGACGTCAAGCAAGAAACAGAGGTTATCCAAATTTCAAATCAAGATATAAGATGACGGACGTCGGTCGCTGAAACGTCAACGCCGTCAAAATTGTCGAATTTGCCCCCAACGGTTGTGGCGCCCTCGGTGTGTGAAAGTGGCAGTGCAAGGCCCCATTACAAAAAAATGTCAAAAAATCTACAAATGTCTACAAAATGCCTTCAGTCCAAGTTTTTGTGTTTGATCTTCCGTGATCAAAGTCAAACTTTATGAAAGTCGAGATTTCGTGGTTCAGGTCGAATTTTCGAGACTTGTAAATTCAAAGTTGAGTCCAAGAGTCGGACTAAAACTCAACTTTTCTTGTTTCAAGTCGAAATTGCGCGCTTGAAGTCAAAATATCGATAATTAGATCAAGTTTTTCGAGACAAAATTTCGAGATCAAAGTCGAAGGCTTTTGCGCCTGAAGTCGAAATTTTGAATAAAAATAAAGTTTTTTGTTTCGGTAGAATTTTCATGTTTGAAGTCGAAGTCAAATTTTCGCAACAAACGAAGTTGTTTGTCTTCTCTTCAAGTCGAAAATCGGAGTTTTTCGTACTCAAAGTCCAGATTTCGTGTTGAAGTTGAAAGTTGAAGTTTCCGGATTGAAGTCGAAGTTTTCCGTGTTCAAAGTCAGACTTTCACGCTGAAGTTGAAGGTTTTTACGTCTGAAGTCGAAAGTTTGTAGTTTTCCTAATTTCAAGTGGAAATTTCGAGATCAGTGTTGGAGTCTCTCGTGTTTGAAATCGAAATTTCGTGTTCAAAGTAGACATTTTGAAATTACAATAGAAGTTTTCATGTTTTCATTTCATGTAAAAGTTTTGAAGTGAAAGACGGAGCTTTTCGTGATTAAAGTTTGTAATCTTTTGTGTTTTGAAGCGAAATTTCATGTTTTAGGTAGAAATTTCGAGACTTGGGAGTCGAAGTTGAGTCTCGGGATCGGACAAGTCAAATTTTCGTGTATTAACTCGAAGTTTCAAGATTAAGGTCAAGTTTTCCATGTTCAAAGTCAGAGTTTCGAGACAGAAGTCAAGGTTTTTTTGCAAAATTAAAGTTGTATAATAAATCTGTGTCTCCACTAAAATTAAATATGTATATTGCGACGCGTTTCGGCCTTACAATACGGGGTAAAGGGCCATCTTAAAAACATAAAAAGTGTAAAATGCATGTCAAAGTGTCAAAGTATTATACAACTCCAATTTTACAAGATTCCAATTTTGCGTTTGAAGGCACAATTTCCAGATAAAAGTCAGAGTTTTTGCATGTTTGAAGTATCTAGATGTTTTCATGTTTGGAGTCTGAGTTTTTCATGTGCAAAGTCACATTCTCCCAATAAGAGTCGAAGTGGTTCCGTGGTTTTTAGATAAAGTCGAAGTTCAAAATAGTCTGAATGTTTTGTGTTTGAAGTCAAAGTGTCTAGATTAAAGTCGAAGTTTCCATGTTCGAAGTCAAAATCTAGTGTATATTAAAAGTAGATTTAGATTAGATTAGATTAGATTTTATTGTCCTTTAATACATATACATAGAAATGAAAGTAGAAGAATTTATGTTTGAAGTCGGAAGTTTCACGTGATAAAAATTAAAATTTTGAGATGTCAGGCCCAAGGGTTTTAGTGTGGAGTCGAAATTCCGTGATTGAAGTCGGAATGTCAAGATCAGAATCAAAGTCGTTCGTGTTTGAAGTCGAAATTTTGTTCCTAAAATAAACATTTCGATATTAAAATTGAATATTGTCATGTTCAAAGTCATTATTGCTAAGTGAAAATTCAAGTTTTTTGTAGTAAAAGTCAAAAAAATTCGTTTTTAAAGTCGAAGTTTTTTTTTTATTTCAAGAGTCTTAGGGCTTGATACCAAGTTGCAGGCGCAAAAGTTAGGACGGCGTAACTTGTCAAATAGAGCGGTCTGATTGGCCGTTGCTATAGTAACCGCACTTACGTTGGTCTCAGCCCAAACTTGGTATCGAGCCGTTAGGCCCGTATTTATAGTCGGATCTTATATATAAGGTGGTCTTAAGACCATGTTTATTTAGACACAGGCTTGAACTAAGATGGTTTTATACATACAGTTATCATCTTGTGAATATTTGATAACATATTCAAATACCCCTGAATCTTCTCAAGGTTGTGTCTGGGAGAAATCAGCGTATCAAAATTGAATAAGGTCGTCTTAAGACATAAGATCTGACTATGAATACGGGCCGTAGTTATTCGTATTTGATCAAGGCGAAATTTTGTGGCTGAAGTCGAAATTTTGAGAATGGACAGTCGAAGTTTTCCATGTTAGAAGTCGAACTTTTCTTACTGAAGTCAAATATCGAAGCTTTAATTGAAGGTTTTCGTTTTTAAATCAGAATTTTGCATTTAAAGTCAAAGTTTGTCGGTTTTTGAGTTGAAATCCCAAGATAAAAGTTGAAACGTGTTAGATCTTTCGTATTTGAATTCGAAGTTATTCATGTTGAAAGTCGAAATTTCGTGTTCGAAGTCGAATAATCGATATTTAATCAAAGTTTCTCGTGTTCAAAGTCCAAGTTTCGCGTTAAAAGTCAAAATTTGTTGGTTTTTATATCTAAGCTCTAAGATAAAACTCGAAGTTTTCAAACTCCCTACTTCGAAGTTTCAGTTCAAGTTTTTCGTGTTCAAAAGTCAAAATTTTGCAATAGAAGTCTGGAAGTTAGATCTTCCGCGTTGAAAGTCCTAATTTTCATGTTCAAAGTCGAAATTTCGTGTTTGCAGTAGAATTTCCGATATAATACAATAAGTCAAGTTTTTCGTGTGAAGTCAAAATTTTGCATTAAAAGTCGAAGTTTGCCAGTTTTCAAGTCGAAATTTCGAGTTGAAAGTCGAAGATTTCTTGTTTCAAGTCTGAAGTTTCACATGATAGAAACTAAATTTTGCGATAAAAAGTCCATTTTTTACGTATGGAGTAGAACTTTCCTGCTTATTGAAGTCGGAATGCCAAAATCACAGTCAAAGCAGTTTGTGTTTGAGGTCGAAATTTCGTGTATAAGGTTGAAATTTCACCATTAAAATTAGTGCTGGCAACCGAACCGGTTTTGAAAGCCGGCTCCCAAAACCGCGGTCCTGATGATAGCTGAAAACCGGCTTTCGAGACCGGTTTTTTCTAGCCGGCTTTCGGAGTTATTATTCAGAGCCGGCTTCCAAAAACCGGTTTTCAGAGCCGGCTTCCAATGTCGATTTTCGAAGCCGGCTTTCGGAGTTATTATACAGAGCTGGCTTCCAAAACCGGTTTTCGGAGCAGTTTCATGTGTCGGTTTTCGGAGCCGGTTTCGAATACCGGTTTTCGGAGCCGCGCGGTTTTCAATGCCGATTTTCGAAGCCGTTTTCATTTTTTCCGGTTTTTGCCAGCACTAGCAGCTACACACAAACTGATATCACCTGATGTAATTTCATCTACCTTTGTTTACTTGCAGTTGACATGCCATTGCCTCAGACAGAACGGCAACCGTGAGGCAAAAAAAAATACTAGAAGCGTTTAGTGAAAAACTATGATAGCCTGTTGTATCAAAAAGACTACACCTTTTCCAGTTCAATTTCAGAATCTATCAAGTGGATTTAAGACATCGTCAGTTGGAATTTAGATTCAGTCAGTTTTATTTTAGAAAGCAACAATTGGAATTCAGAATAATCAATTGTATTCCAGAAAGCATCATTTGTAATTCAGATTAGTCAATTAATATTGGAAAGCGTCAATTGAAAAATAGAAGCCATCATTTGAACATCAGAATTCGTCAAATGTAAATTAGATTCCAAGTGCTGCAGCCATCATTTTGCCTTATCAATTGTATTATTTCAGAAAGCGTCAATTGGATTTCAGATTTTAGTCGTCAGTCTGACATTGGAATGCATCATTTGGATGGTCGGAGCATCATTGGAAGCTCGAAAAGGCTTAATATAATGAAAACTCTCTCAAACCTTGACTGGGGTAGCGACAGAAGCACTTTGATAGTCCTTTACAAATCACTCATCCTATCTAAAATCAACTACAGCAGTATAGTGTACGGATCAGCAAAACCAAAGATCCTACAGTCATTGAACAGCACTCAAAACTCAGCCTTTCGACTTGCTACAGGAGTCTTCAGAACAAGCCTAATCAACCGACTACAAAGCCTGGTGAACGAGCCCCCACTTGACATCGTGAGAAGCAAAACGTTACTCATTTATGCACACAAAGTCCACTGCGATAAGAGGCACCCAGTGTATAAGTCTTTCTACCCAATCTCGGCAAAACCCTCCCAAATAAAAAAAGTGCCCCCCGTCACTAGACACCCAACTCCACAGGTCTTTAATCGAATACCAGTTACAAATCCCAAACATAACACCATACTCAAAACATCCACATGTCCCCTGGACAACACCTCAACCCACTATAAACCTTGAGCTCACCAAATTTACCAAAGAAGACACAGACCCACAAATACTCAAACAAGAAGCCACAGAAATTCTACACAAATACGCAGACTACAAGGAAACCTATACCGATGCCTCCAAGAGTGACGAATCCGTTGGATCAGCATTCGTTACTTATAATCACAAATCAGGAAACAAACTCCCACCATCCAACAGCATATACACAGGAGAACTGTTCGCGATCCTCAACGCTCTAAAATACATATCAACCTCAGAAGACCAACTACACATCATCATCTCAGACTCCCTCAGCTCAATGCATGGCATCCAACAACCCTACAGCAGAAACACCATCATCAATAGAATCCATAAGAAACTGTACCACCTGAGCGAACAAGGGAAGTCAATACAATTCTTATGGGTCCCATCCCATGTTGGAATCGAAGGCAACGAGGAAGCGGATCAAGAAGCAAACACCAGCGCCTCCACAGGAACTCTCCATCTTATATCACAACTCTCGAAGACACCATAAACTTAATCAAAAAAAATGTAGCAACCAAGTGAAACTCCATCAAAATACCAACCACTACCACAGTATTATCTAATCGAAGGCATGACGTCATACAAAACCGATTGAGAATTGGTCATACCGGCCTCACACACTCGTTTCTGATGGAAAAAACAGAACCACCAGTCTGCGAACTCTGCAACACCAGAACGACCATACAACACATTCTAACAGATTTTTTGAAGTATCAACGAGAACGAGAAAAAGCCCACCTACCAGGACCAACAGAAGATAATTTTGCAGACCCTAACAAAATCATAGAATTTGTCAAATTATCTAAATTAGAAACACTCATTTAACATGTATTATATTATACAATTATCATAGAATACGAATAGCACAGTACCAAGGTACTGATAATCCAGGTGATTTATGTATCTTTAAAAGTCAATAAAAAAAAATAAAAAAAGAATTCATCAAATGTAAATTAGATTCCAAGTGCTGCAGCCATCATTTTGCCTTATCAATTGTATTTCAGAAAGCGTCAATTGGATTTCAGATTTTAGTCGTCAGTCTGACATTGGAATGCATCATTTGGATTTCAGATTGCTTCAATTGAAAATTAGAATAATCAATTTAATTTTAGAAGTGATCATTTGTAATTTGGAAATAGTCGATATAATTTCGGAAGGCATCAATTGGAACTCAGATTCATCAAATGCAAATGAGAAATCGTCATTCGTATATTAGAGCTCGTCAATTGGATTTCAGAATTATTCATCAGATTTAATTGAAGAGCAACGGTTGAATTTCAGAAGAAGTCAATTGAAATTTGAAAGGCATCAACGAGAAAAAATAGGAAAAAATTACGAGGAAAAAGATTTGGGCTGCGCCAGGATTAGAACCCGGACCCGGACCACATTGAAAGCGACATGTGCATGTGCAATCACTTGGCCACGGTCGTTCCACGACCCAACGTGTTGGCCGAACTTACTCGTATGTATTCGGGGCTCACAGTCTGAAATCCAACTGATACCTTCTAAATTTCAATTGACGACTTCTAAAATTCAACTGTTGCTTTTTCAATTAAATCTGAATGAATAATTCTGAAAATCCAATTGACGAGTTCTAATATACAGGGTGATTCATGAGTGACCTTACATAGGCTAATGGGGGATAGAGGACTTCGAGGTGAGTCAGGATCCACTGAAGAAATTTTGTTTTGTGTGTTTCGTATGAAACTTTGATAAGCGATATTTCTGAAACGGCTAGAGATATTTTCTTGAATTTTACCAGTAATATTTCTCTATTGAAACTCACTCTGAAGCCATACTGGGTAAGTCAAAGTCCAGGGACGGGATTGAAAAAATGTGCCCCTTTTTTATTTTTTTTTTGATCAAAAAGTATATTTTCTGACCGCTTTTCTAAAAAACTGCTATCGGATTCGGAAAGCTAATGAAAAATGCTTCAAGAATCACTCTTTAATTTAGATGGCACACCTAAACCTATTCGACATAAAAATTGAAAGTGAAATTTATGGGTAAGTTTCCATTTTTGACCGGATATAATCGACTCATTGTTTGATTGAATTCATTTGAATTCATTTTTTAGCTTGTCTCTGTGGAATAGAAGGGCATGATAGGAAGAAAAGTTCCATAGTCGAAGATTTTTTTTGACGACCAAATCGAGTCTAATTTTGGTTTCACTCTCGATTTTGTCATGAAAAAAAAATGGTCGGCTCTGGAATTTTTCTTTCAACCAAGCTCTTCTATTCAACAGAGACAAGCCAAAAAATGAATTTTGATGAATTCAATCAAACAATGAGTCGATTATGTCCGGTCGAAAATGGGAACTCACCCACAAATTTTACTTTTAATTTTATTGTCGGAACGGTTTAGGTGTGCCATCTGAATTGAAGAGTGATTCTCAAAGCATTTTTCCTTAGCTTTTTGAATCCGATAGCAGTTTTTTAGAAAAGCGGTCAGAAAATGTACTTTTTGATGAATTAAAGAAGAGGCACCTTTTTTCTAGCCCGGCCCTGGATTTTGACTTACCCGGTATGGCTTCGGGATGAGTTCCAACAGAGAAATATTACTGGTGAATTTCAACAAAATACCTTTGGCCGTTTCAGAAATATCGCTTATCAAAGTTTCATACGAAACACACAAAACACCCTGTATCTTTGTTACCATTGGAGAAAAGAAATTTTCTTCAGTGGATCCTGACTCGCCTCAAAGTCCTCTATCTCCCATAAGCCTATGTAAGGTCACTCATGAATCACCCTGTATAGCTTCATTGGGCCTCCTTTATAGTTTTTCTATGGCTTTCGGAGCTATATCGAGCCCCTTGTGTTTAAAGTGGCTATCAGAATTCCAGTAAGCCCTCTGTTGCCTACTTGTTATCCAGAGGTGGGACTCTGTGTTCTTTGTCAACAGTCGCTTTCTACCTGACCTTGAGCAGGTACATGTAAGTTCCCTATGCTTAGCGACTATCGCTTAGAAGCGACTGTCGATAGCGACAACACAGAGTCCCACCCCAGAGCTCTATTGGGCCCACTTATTTCTTCGATGTCTTTTGAAGACCTGCTGAGCCCCCTTACATCTTTCCGAGACTTTCGGAGCATAAGTGAGCGCCTTGTGTCTTGTTGTGATATTCACGGCCCTATCCCTATCGGGCCCCCTTGTGTCCTCAAGTGCTGTTCAGAGCCCGAGGTAGAGCCTAATTGGCCCACTTATGTTTTTGTTTGAAGTCAAAATATCGATAATTAGATCAAGTTTTTCAAGACAAAATTTCGAGATCAAAGTCAAAAGCTTTTGCGCCTGAAGTCGAAATATTGAATAAAAATAAAGTTTTTTTGTTCCAGTAGAATTTTCATGTTTGAAGTCGAAGTCAAATTTTCGCAACAAAAGACGAAGTTGTTTGTCTTCTCTTCAAGTCGAAAGTCGGAGTTTTTCGTACTCAAAGTCCAGATTTCGTGTTCGAAGTTGAAGTTTCCAGATTGAAGTCGAAGTTTTCCGTGTTCAAGGTCAGAATTTCAAGATAAAGTTGAAGGTTTTCACGTCTGAAGTCGAAAGTTTGTAGTTTTCCTTATTTCAAGTGGAAATTTCGAGATCAGAGTTGGAGTCTCTCGTGTTTGAAATCGACATTTTGTGTTCAAAGTAGACATTTTGAAATTACAATAAAAGTTTTCATGTTTTCATTTCATGTAAAAGTTTTGAAGTGAAAGACGGAGCTTTTCGTGTTAAAAGTTCAACATCTTTTGTGTTTTGGATTGAAATTTCATGGTTTAGGTAGAAATTTCGAGACTTGGGAGTCAAAGTTGAGTCGCGGGATCGGACAAGTCAACTTTTCTTGTTTGAAGTCGAAATTTCGTGTATCAACTCGAAGTTTTAAGATTAAGGTCAAGTTTTTCATGTTCAAAGTCAGAAGTTTCAAGTCAAAGTTTTGCAATAAAAGTTGATTTAGATTAGATTAGATTATATTTTATTGTCGTTTAATACATATACATAGAAATAAAAGTAGAAGAATTTATGTTTAAAGTCGGAAGTTTCACGTGATAAAAATTAAAATTTCGAGATGTCAAGACCAAGGTGGTTAGTGTGGAGTCGAAATTCCGTGATTGAAGTCTCGGGATGTCAAGATCAAAATCGAAGTCGTTCGTGTTTGAAGTCGAAATTTCGTTCCTAAAATAAAAATTTCGATATCAAAATTGAATATTGTCATGTTCAAAGTCATTATTCCAAAGTGAAAATTCAAGTTTTTTGTAGTAAAAGTAAAAAAACTTTGTTTTTGAAGTCGGAAGTTTTTTTCTATTTTAAGAGTTGTAGTTATTCGTATTTGATCAAGGCGAAATTTCGTGGCTGAAGTCGAAATTTTGAGAATGGACAGTCGAAGTTTTCCATGTTAGAAGTCGAACTTTTCTTACTGAAGTCAAATATCGAAGCTTCAATTGAAGGTTGTCGTTTTTAAATCAGAATTTCGCATTTAAAGTCAAAGTTTGTCGGTTTTTGAGTTGAAATCCCAAGATAAAAGTTGAAACGTGTTAGATCTTTCGTATTTGAATTCGAAGTTATTCATGTTGAAAGTCGAAATTTCGTGTTCGAAGTCAAATAATCGATATTTAATCAAAGTTTCTCGTGTTCAAAGTCCAAGTTTCGCGTTAAAAGTCAAAATTTGTTGGTTTTTATATCTAAGCTTTAAGATAAAACTCGAAGTTTTAAAACTCCCTACTTCGAAGTTTCAGTTCAAGTTTTTCGTGTTCAAAAGTCAAAATTTTGCGATAGAAGTCTACACCTTTTCCAGTTGTAGTTCAGAAAATATCAATTGTATTTCAGATATCGTCAATTGTAGTTCAGAAGACGTCAATTGCATTTCAGATTAGTAAAATGTAGTTCAGAAAGTATCAATTTTATTTCAGATTGGTCGAATGTATTTCAGAAACAGTCAATTGTATTTCAGATTGATAAATTGAATTTGAGAAAGCGTCATTTGTATATCAGAAATGATCATTTGGATATCAGAAAGCGTGATTTGTATTTCAGAACATGTCATTTGTAGTTCAGAAAATAATTCATATGTATAATTTATCAATCAATGCAGCTCCAAGATAATTGTGGCATTTGTCGTTCTTCAATGCTGCGGAAGCCAGTCGTGCAATTAACACCCCCGCAGGCATCTGTTACACAGAAGATGTGCCGAATATCTGCAGTTCATCGTACAAGAAGATCAAGAGTTCGAAGCTGTGGCTGTGCAAAGGTGCCCCAATTTGCAGGAGTCCGAATAACATTGATACTTTCTGAACTACATTTTACTAATCTTGATGCAATTGATGTCTTCTGAACTACAATTGACGTCTTCTGAACTTCAATTAACGCTTTCTGAAATACAATTGACATAATCTGATGTACAGTTCAAGTTTTCTGAACTACATTTGATAAATATGGAATACAATTGACGTCTTCTGAACTACAAGTGACTAATCCGAAATACAATTGACGCTTTCTGAACTACACTTGATTAATCTGAAATTCAATTGACGATATCTGAAATACAATTGATATTTTCTGAACTACAACTGGAAAAGGTGTATAAGTTAGATCTTCCGCGTTGAAAGTCCTAATTTCCATGTTCAAAGTCGAAATTTCGTGTTTGCAGTAGAATTTTCGATATAATACAATCAGTCAAGTTTTTCGTGTAAAGTCAAAATTTTGCATTAAAAGTCGAAGTTTGTCAGTTTTCAAGTCGAAATTTCGAGTTGAAAGTCGAAGATTTCTTGTTTCAAGTCTGAAGTTTCCAATATAGAAACCAAATTTTGCGATAAAAAGTCCATTTTTTACGTATGGAGTAGAACTTTCCTGCTTATTGAAGTCGGAATGCCAAAATCACAGTCAAAGCAGTTCGTGTTTGAGGTCGAAATTTTGTGTATAAGGTTGAAATTTCACCATTAAAACTAGTGCTGGCAACCGAATCGGTTTTGAAAGCCGGCTCCCAAAACCGCGGTCCTGATGATAGTTTAAAACCGGCTTTCGAGACCGGTTTATTCTAGCCGGCTTTCGGAGTTATTATTCAGAGCCGGCTTCCAAGAACCGGTTTTCGGAGCCGACTTCCAATGTCAATTTTCGAAGCCGGCTTTCGGAGTTATAATACAGAGCTGGCTTCCAAAACCGGTTTTTGGAGCGGTTTCATGTGTCGGTTTTCGGAGCCGGCTTCGAATACCGGTTTTCGGAGCCGGCTTCGAATACCGGTTTTCGGAGCCGCGCGGTTTTCAATGCCGATTTTCGAAGCCGTTTCCATTTTTTCCGGTTTTTGCCAGCACTAGCAGCTACACACAAACTGTTATCACTAGAGAGCGGATTTATATGCGGTAAAAAAGTCCAAAATATGCAGTTTACATGCGCTTAAAAAGTATCAAAATATGCGGTGAAAATGTTCAAATAGAGCAATATATGCGAGTAAATATGTGATATAAGCTGCAAAAATAGTGAAAAATACAACATTTACATGTAAAACCAACCAACCAACTTTGACCATCAAAGTAAAAAAAAAATTATTCGAAAATTTCGAATAATTTTTTTCCTTGAAATCAAAATATCGTGATTTTCTCGCACATATAGATGAAATTTCCAAAATAGTGACAAATATTCAGTTATGTGCAAAAATATGGACTAAATAATTATGCGGCTATATGCGATTATATGGACTATCAATTTGTATGCGGTAAAAAGTCAAAATAATAAATTATATGCGAAATAAGACTTGGTATTTAGGTTCCTTATAGATGGAAACGACAAGCTGCAAGTCGACAGTTGCATCCAACTTAGCGAATAGAACATGTAAAAAATTATAAATCCGCTCTCTAGTTATCACCTAATGTAATTTCATCTACCTTTGTTTACTTGCAGTTGACATGCCATTGCCTCAGACAGAACGGCAACCGTGAGGCAAAAAAAATACTAGAAACGTTTAGTGAAAAACTATGATAGCCTGTTGTATCAAAAAGACTACACCTTTTCCAGTTTAATTTCAGAATCTATCAAGTGGATTCAAGACATCGTCAGTTGGAATTTAGATTCAGTCAGTTTTATTTTAGAAAGCATCAATTGGAATTCAGAATAATCAATTGTATTTCAGAAAGCATCATTTGTAATTCAGATTAGTCAATTAATATTGGAAAGCGTCAATTGAGAAATAGAAGCCATCATTTGAACATCAGAATTCGTCAAATGTAAATTAGATTCCAAGTGCTGCAGCCATCATTTTGCCTTATCAATTGTATTATTTCAGAAAGCGTCAATTGGATTTCAGATTTTAGTCGTCAGTCTGACATTGGAATGCATCATTTGGATTTCAGATTGCTTCAATTGAAAATTAGAATAATCAATTTAATTTTAGAAGTGATCATTTGTAATTTGGAAATAGTCGATATAATTTCGGAAGGCATCAATTGGAACTCAGATTCATCAAATGCAAATGAGAAATCGTCATTCGTATATTAGAGCTCGTCAATTGGATTTCAGAATTATTCATCAGATTTAATTGAAGAGCAACAGTTGAATTTCAGAAAAAGTCAATTGAAATTTGGAAGGCATCAACGAGAAAAAATAGGAAAAAATTACGAGAAAAAAGATTTGGGCTGCGCCAGGATTAGAACCTGGACCCGGACCACATTGAAAACGACATGTGCAATCACTTGACCACGGTCGTTCCACGACCCAACGTGTTGGCCGAACTTACTCGTATGTATTCGGGGCTCACAGTCTGAAATCCAACTGATACCTTCTAAATTTCAATTGACGACTTCTAAAATTCAACTGTTGCTCTTCAATTAAATCTGAATGAATAATTCTGAAAATCCAATTGACGAGTTCTAATATACAAATGACGATTTCTTATTTGCATTTGATGAATTTGAATTCCAATTGATGCTTTCCGAAATTATATTGACTATTTCCAATTACAAATGATCACTTCTAAAATCAAATTGATTATTCTAATTTTCAATTGACGCGATCTGAAATCCAAATGATGCATTCCAATGTGAGACTGATGACCAAAAGCTGAAATCCAATCGACGCTTTCTAAAATACAATTGATAAGGCAAAATTATGGCTGCAGCACTTGGAATCTAATTTACATTTGACAAATTCTGATGTTCAATAATGATGTTTTCTATTTTTCAATTGACGAATCTGATTTTCAATTGATGCTTTCCAATATTAAATTGACTAATCCGAATTACAAATGACGCTTTCTAAAATACAATTGATTATTCTGAAATCCAATTGATGCTTTCTAAAACAAAACTGACTGAATCTAAATTCCAATTGACGATGTTTGAAAGTAAAGTGGAAAAGGTGTAGAACACCCGGAACCGGAACTGTTTCTGTTTACGTACCAAAGAAAAAATATTCATGAAACTTTCCCTTGACGTCTACCTGAGTCAATCATTAGTGAAATATGTTAGGGTTAGGGTATACATTTTGGTCAAAGCCCATGCATTCTTGAACCAGGTCGGTTTTCTCGTCGGGCTTTGTCTCCACAGTAGGGCTTCACATGGAATTTTGGAGGTCATCGAATGTTACTTTGACAAGTTTCATTTCTTATGGGAGACGTTATTTTGACTGTTCTTTTGTTCCTCGTTCAAGCAAGCGCGATAAACATCGTGAAGAAACCTACATAATACAAATCTTTCCTGTTGGAAGCATAAAGAAGCTGATTTTGGGGCTGGCCTTCGAAGCTCAGTTACTACCGTTCAGTTACGAGCCAACAAGCAACGCAGCCTGGTATCTCCAAGAGCTATATCAAGGTATATATCAGTGATTCTATCGAGTGTTCCTTTTAATAATTTCTTTTCATTTATCAGGTTATCATCATCTTGTTGGGCTTTTTGTGCAATAATAATATTAATAGCGATCGCAAAATGTTCTGCTCTGGCGCAATTGAAACCACGGAAGACTTGAGGGAAGCCATCAAGACCTCTGTCAATGGCACCAACAGCCTGTCCACGATGGACCTCCAGGAAGCGGTATGCGATTTCGTGGACCGAACCGCATCGATAGAGGAATCCCTGGATGTCCTCAGAGATGAGCTGCAGTGTGCCGTCTGCCTCGACGTTCCGCTGGATGCCTGCCGCACCAAGTGCCAGCACATTTTTTGTGATTTCTGCCTAATTATGTGGCGTCTGAACTGTACGAATTGCCCAATGTGCCGAACAGAACTTCCAGAACCAACGGGGGTGTTAATAAAAGCCAACATAATCATCGATACGGTAGGTCGGAGCTTTTTTAATCAGAATGCTTTTTTTTTAAATTATTTTTAAACGTTATAGCAGATTACAAGCACTGTAAAGGCACTTTCACTGTTTTTGACGCTTATGGGTTGTGAATTCGACAGGTGGCCTGTGAAAATTTTCAAAATGTCGTAGGATCTGAGATTTCATTTGTTTCGTCAAAATGCAGTTTGTTATAAATGATTTTGCCTTGTACAGAGTATCTTATCACTGCAGATCAGCCTTTGCTTTCTTTTTTAGCGCATTTTCCATCTTGATGAAAATCGCTATTGCAACCGCTTTGTCCGTCCGTCCGTCCGTCCGTCCGTCCGTCCGTCCGTTCCTCGAACTCCTCCCAAACTAGACGACCTGGCTTTCTAATTTTTTCGCTGTTACATAGCTGCCACTCCCAAAGGAGGGCTAGGCTATATTGAATGTCTATGTTGCGCCGCCAACATAGAGAAAACCGCCCCCGATAAACTTGAAATAACATAATATTGCACTTTCTACCAGACCTGATGCTCTGGTGTTCTCATTTTTTGAATAATACATAGTTGCCACTTATAAACGTGAGCCAAAAAACATTCCGTCATCAATATGCGCCGCCGACATGAAAAAACTGCTAAAAACCGCCCCCAATCACTTTAAAATGAAAAACATAAACCCGAAGACATAGCGATCTGATTCTTTCGGTATATAAATAGCTGACTAAAAATGGGAAAGGATAGGCTACTTTTAGTTAGTCGCCGCCCCCAGATTCCGCCCCCAAACGATAAAAAGTGCAATAAAATGAAAAGCATAAACCCGAAGACATAGCGATCTGATTCTTTCGGTATATGAATAGCTGACTAACAATGGGAAAGGATAGGCTACTTTTGGTTAGTCGCCGCCCCCAGATTCCGCCCCCAAACGATAAAAAGTGCTACTTTCACAAATGTTACTGATTGAGATGTTCCCTTGAACATTTAGGAACTGCCAACTCAAATTGTGCAACATTTGCTCAGCCGAACGCTGCCGCTCCCACACGCCGCCCCCAAAGTAAGAGATAAATGAAAAACATGAACCCAAAGACAAAGTGATCCATGTTTTTTACTATATGGATAGCTGACTAAAAATTGAAAGGGATAGGCTACTTTTGATATGGCGCCGCCTCCAGCCTCTGCCCCCAAAAGAAAAAAAGTGCAACTTTCAACAATTTTCACTGATTTAGCTGATACTGTTACCTCGAACATTTAGAAACTCTTGACTCAAACTGTGCAAGAATTTCTTTGCCAAACTCTGCCGCTCCCACACGCCGCCCCCAAAGTGAGAGATGAATGTAAAACATGAACCTGAAGACATAGCGATCTAATTCTTTCACTATATTGATAGCTGACTGAAATTGGGAAAATATAGGCCACTTTTAATTAGCCGCCGCCTCTAGCTGCCGCCTCCAAACAAACAAAACATGCAACTTTCACAATTTTCACTGATTGTCATATTTCCCTCACATTTAGAAACTCCCAACTCAAACTGTGCAACAGTTACTTTGCCGAATGCTGCCACCCCCACACGCTGCCCTCAAAGTAAGAGATGAATGAAAAACATAAACCCGAAGACATAACGATCTAATTCTTTCGCTATATGGATGGATAGCTAACTAAAAATGGGGAAGAATAGGCTACCTTTGACATGGCGCCGCCTCCAACTTCCACCCCCAGAAGAGAAAAAGTGCAACTTTGAGTAATTCCCACTGAATTACATTTTAATGTTACCTCAAACATTCAGAAACTCCCAACTCAAACTGTGGAAGAATTTATTTGCCAAACTCTGCCGCTCCCACATGCCGCCCCCAAAGTAAGAGATGAATGTAAAACATAACCCTGAAGACATAGCGATTAAATTGGTCCGCTATATAGATAGTTGACTAAAATGGGAAGAGATAGGCCACTTTTGATTAGTCGCCGCCTCCAGCTCCCGCCCCCAAACAAAAAAATGCAACTTTTACAATTTTCATTGATTGTCATATTTCCTTTAACATTTAGAAACTCTCAACTCCAACTGTGCAACAGTTACTTTGCAGAATGCTGCCACCCCCACACGCTGCCCTCAAAGTAAGAGACAAATGGAAAACATGAACCCGAAGACATAGCGATCTAATTCTTTCGCTATATGGATAGCCGACTGAAAATGGGAAAGAATAGACTACTGCTGATTAGTCGCCGCTCCCAGCTCCCGCCCTCAAACAAAAAAATATATTGATGAGTGAAAGAATTTTCATTCAAATCTATTTCATTGGCAAGTACCCCATTCTGATAACCCAATATCACAATGAGTTTCGAGTGAAGAAAGTGGGCAAGGAATGGTGTTTCTCGTTCAACAAAATTTCTTTACGTTCACAATATGCCTCTTTGAGAAAATGCGCTACTGAGACTCACGCACGTGAAGGCATACTCACTTGTTTTCGATTGCACCCCTTATACTTCTCAACAAATTAATTTTTTTTTCAAGTTTGTTTCTTTCCTATTCGCCATTTTTTCACACCATAGGTATTTTGCTGAATTTATTCAAGTATTAGAATCTGAAAAATTCCGTTTCCACAGCACAACACCCAGACCTACTGCGCCCGGGAATCGAACCCAGGAGCTCCACTTGCCGAGCGGACACGCATTCCACTCGACTAGTGGGCCGTCACATATTTTTGATTTCCTCTCTTGATAAGCCTCCATAAATCTGTTTAGTTTTTACAATTCGCAATTCGCTACAGCCGTTCATTCGGCAAAATAGAGGCGGGAATGGCCCACTTCCAAGCTTCTGAAAAGTCGGAAACTAATAAATTACCATCGCGATTGTGGAAAAAATACTATCCTTGATACGTACTTTATTTAGATTTGTACATGGATGCTAATTATGTTGAATTTGTTTTCAGATCATGGTGAAACACAACTTCCAGTACAAAGAATGGAAGACTCAACAGCTGCTCGAAAGGTCGTTCAAGTTCAATACGCAAATATGTATGAATCGATTGCGGATATATGAGAATCAGTTTCGGGGATCTATCGCCGGCAATGCTCTAATGCTGAAGAGTTTGGAGCCCTGGAGCGACAGCTCGACCGAAAGAAGAAGGCATGAGCTTGAATTTTGGATCGGAACACATGAGGATTTGTTGAAAGTGTTGGAACAGACTGGATGCTGCGAACCGAATTTTGAAGTTTTTGCAAACAGTATTCGACAATATATTTGTTGGTTAGGAGATTGGATCGATGATTTAAGCTCACGCTGTGATTTGTAGCATTTGTACAATGTGATCCGGTTCGATTCCCGGACGAAGTCTGGATGTTTGTTAATGAATAAAGGCGAAAACTCTTATGGTCAATGTGGGCCGATGAAGAGGAAAGCAAATATTTAAAATAAATACATATTTTTGTTGCCTAATGTCAAAAAGTCGTAGTATGCGCCTGGAGTCGAGTCCTGGACCTCCAGTAATATATAAACTGCGCACCTGATGAAATAGGTCAATCAAAAATTTGAGTTGAATTCAAAGTGACGTTTTGATTAAATGAACTGTGTTGAGTGATTTTTTGTTTCTGATTTCTGCCATGAGCCATTTCACAGGTATTCCGTATCAATTATGCAGGGCAAAGCGCTAAATCAGGTATTGAAAAAAATTTAAAACTTTGAGAGCTGCCGTTTCACAAAAAAGGGCCCTAAAGGCGTTTTAGGGCTAAAACTTCACCTGCGGAAATAAACAAGTGAGTAATTGAATAAACAAGGGTAATTTCACAAAAACAGGTAAGTTGAGGGGGCAAAACACGTTTGGGGGGTACTCACAATTTATTTGCAATTTCCAGCGGCTTCACATTTCTAGAAAGGGGCCTTTTCGGTCCGCCAGAGCAAATTTCTTGTCAGTTACAGGGGTTCCTTGTCGTGACTTGTTTTCTACGGAATCCATGATAATTCCATCGGATATTCTGGCCAGACCTCCAGAAAGGGTCCGTGTTTTGATGTACGTCCTAAAATTTCACTACAAACATCGGCAGCATTATTGAGCGTCGCAGTTGTGTTATGCCATTTGCAATTGTCAATGTAATGCCACGGCAGTCACAGCACTCCTTCAAGGCAATTTTTCGCGGACTACTTGGGCCATTTTTCGCGAGTGCTCTTGAATACGTTGGAATGATGCTGACAGTTATGGACGTTTTCGCGAGTATTTAAATGTATAATGTAATGATGAAAGCGGAAATCGTTACATGACATTTTTCTATCATCATCATCGCAAGATCCGATCGGGATTTTAAACCTATGCCAACTTGAAATAGACAGTCTGAATGTATCTGTCAAATTTTGATTTTTGACGTTTCGAAAAGCCGCCATATTGAACTCTTGCATTTTTCAACCTATCCGCTTGGGATCTAGAACCTATACCCACGTGGGGTGGACAACCGAGATGCATCTGTCAAATGTGATATTTTGACAGTTCTAGGACCACCACCGCCATATTGAACTTTTGAAATTTCAAACCGATGCGATTGAGAACTTACACTTATACCCACTTGAGGTTGACAATCAAAATGCATCTGTCTGATTTCGATTTTTGACGTTTCAAGAGGACGCCATATTGAACTTTTGCTTTTTTCAACCGATCCTATTGGGATTTTGAACCAATAACAACTTGAAATAGGCAATCTGAATATATCTGTCAAATTTATCATTTTGACAGTTCTAAGGCCGCCGCCATATTGAACTTTTGTATTTTCAACCGATCCGATTGGGATTTTCAATATAATAGGTAGGTATCCCCCACTTGAGGTGAACAATCAAGGTGTATCTATCAAATTTGACGTTTTGACAGTTCTAAAGCTGTCATATCGAACTTTTGCATTTTTCAACCGATTCGGTTGGGATTTGAAACATACAGGTGGTCCATCCTAGCGTAATTATCCCATAGCGGTCTTACCGTTCAAGATAGAGAAAAAGATGTAGAAAAAAAGTTATATGGTTTGATGATACCAATAACCTAAAATTATTTTCAGCTATACAGGGTGTCCCATTTTGACGGGATTAACGAAACGTCAATTTTTTTGAATAGAACACCCTATATTTTTTTGCATTTTCATGTTCAAATTTTTTAATTGTCTTATGCCTGTATATTTGTTTTTCAATTGTGTGGCAGTGCTACCAACTAAAAATTAAAAACTAAAACAAATCGCATTTTCACAGTTTTCTTCGAAAAATCGTAGCGGCCTTGCTTTTCAAAACTGAGACATGAAACTTGACATGGTGATAGCCAAGTCAAAGACTAATATCCCAATGTCAAGAAATTGGGATCTCTTGATACAGGCCTTTCACAAAAAAACATCAAACTTCATAATTTTCAGAGTATCATAACTCATTTTTTTCAAATAGCATGCCCCTAATTTTATAACGTTATCTGATAGCTTTTTTTATCCTCTTCTATTTTTACCAGGGGTACCCCACCCTTAAACATCATTTTTTTTTAGATAATCGGAAATTGTCACATTTGCTGTTTTTCTTGGTTTTTTCAAAAATTGAGTTGGTCGTGATGAATGACAGACAAGCCAAATAGTACGCAACTCTCAGTTAGTCAGTCTGAATGTTGTCGAACAAAGAAAAATGATTTTACGCGACAGGAAATAATTGATGTGATATTCTGGTGATAATCCAGATATCCAGGATCCCACTTTGTTTTCTTCTTGCGTTGGAGCCATTTTTTTTGATCGAAAGTATTCAAACTGACTAACTGACAGCTGCACACTATTTGGCTTGTCTGTCATTCATCACGGCCAACTCAATTTCAGAAAAAAAAACAAGAAAAATAGCAAATTTTGTGAAAATTTCCGATTATCTCAAAAAAAATGAAGTTCAAGGGTAGAGTACCCCTAGTAAAAATGAAAGAGGATAAAAAAAGCTATCAGATAACGTTATAAAATTAGGGGCATGCCATTTGAAAAAAATGAGTCATGATACTTTGAAAATTATGAAGTTTGTATCAAGAAATCTCAATTTTTTGACATTGGGATATTGGTCTTTGACTTGACTATCACCATGTCAAGTTTCATCTCTTAGTTTTGAAAAGCAAGGCCGCTACGATTTTTCTAAGAAAACTGTGAAAATGCAATTTTTTTTAGTATTCAATTTTTAGTTGGTAGCACTGCCACACAATTGAAAAACAAAAATACAGGCATAACACAGTTGAAAAAGTTGAACATGAAAATGCAAAAAAAATATAGGTGTTCCATTTAAAAAAATTGACGTTTTGTTAATCCCGTCAAAATGGGACAGCCTGTATAGCTGAAAATAATTTTAGGCTATAGGTCTCATCAAACCATATTACTTTTTCCTTATATCTTCTTCTCTATCTTGAACGGTAAGACCGCTATGGGATAATTACGCTAGGATAGACCACCTGTATAACCACTTGAGACGGACAACCGAAATGCATCTGTCAAATTCTAATTATAGTCCAGTAAAACTACGGTTTAACCTCGAACTAATTGCAACAGAAATAATTTTTTGGCCATCAAGTTTCGTTTAGCTGTCTGAACAACATATTGAAAATTAAGAAAAATTTGAGCAGGGGAAAACGTCCAAAATGGTATATCCAATCCGGTCGAAGGACGTTAACCATACTTCTTGATGAAGAATCTATAATCAATTTAATTTTTGTTGTTTATCAGTTCAGTACACCTATACGAACAACACATAAGAAATATGAAACAATATAGGTGGGGGAACAAGTCCAAAATGTCAAAACTAATCCGGAAGTAGGCGCTACGTGGACGATTTTCGTTTCTGTCAATATCGGTTCAATTCTGGCAATTCTGACATCGTTTCCTACTAAATTTGACGTTGTGAATTCAATAAAGGTGATTTGATTGTGATTGAAACATGTTTAAGCAAGTTTTACTAAAAAAAACACGTTTTTTTCGGACATTTTTTCTTTTTTTTCGATTTCATTTGTGTCATTGTTGAAATAATTTATTATCACAATTCCTGCATACTTCATCTATTCCAAGTATCTTACACACAAAAATCATGCACTGAATGTATCTTATGCTTTAACAAAGTGATATAATCGATTTGTTGCAAAAGCTGCCTAACGACCATTTTTGCTCAAAAAATGTACGCACTCTTGCGGTAAAAAAGATGCTGTAAGTGTAAAATACATTTGTTTTGAAGTTTTTGAACGGCGGATTATAGATAGAG
Organism: Anaspis maculata; assembly: GCA_949128115.1. NCBI lineage: Eukaryota > Metazoa > Arthropoda > Insecta > Coleoptera > Scraptiidae > Anaspis > Anaspis maculata. The sequence goes on from OX421967.1 coordinate 40,468,845, forward strand.
CATCCGGTTTTTCGTTCAGTAGAGGCAGTCGTACAAAAGTTATATTTTGATGGACGCAGCATAATTTTTGCGTGAACCTGCGTAAATTTTCGAGTGAAAAATTAGCGATGAACAGTTTCCGCAACAAATCAATTTTATCAATCTGTGAGAACAAAATGTCACATCCAATGCATAGTTTTTATGTGTGAAACGCTTAAAATTAGTGAACTATGTAGCAATTTTCACCAAAATATTTTTTGACAATGACCAAATCGAAATTAAAAAACGGCAAAAAAATAAACCTCAAAAACGTGTTTTTTCAAGTTCAACTGGTTTTAACGTGGTTTGATCACAATCTTACGTCTTGTTGTTTGTTTAGATAAATAATAAAGATAAAACATATAGTTTCGCCCGATTTGTTTTCTATTCCCTTGAGAAAGTTAGCTAGCCAATATTTCGATTTTTGACTAGGTGTCTTTTATTTTATTTTCCTTCATATAAGAGTTACCGCGTCAAGTTAGGTATTATTTCCGACTAACTTCTACATTCTGAATTCAATGATGACCTCAAAATTACAATGGAAACAAGTTGGGACAAGTTACCTGAAAAAAAATTCTTTTGGCATTTTTCAGTTTTTCTTTTCAATTGGTGGAGGCATTTGTATTTAGAACTATTTTATACGTCACTACTTTGGAGTGTATTGACCATTATGAAAAGCATGTACCCAATACCTGCGTATTTTGCTTTTGGAAGCTGAAAAAAAAACAAAAGTGGAAAATAGTTTTGGATGCCTCCAACAATAATTACCTACTGAGAAAATCAAATTAAAGAATATACCTAATGAAACACGGTTTTTCAAGCTAGCTTATTCAAACTTGTTTTTATTCCAATTTTGACGTTATCATTGGATTTGGAATGTGGAAGTTAGTCGAAAATGATACCTAACTTGACGGTATAGCACCAATATGGAAGAAAGAAAATTTCACAAACCTCTAGTTAACACCCCCACTGTGCCCCCCCCACGTCATGCAATTATACATTTTTTGTAAAAAATGGCACCTTCAGGCTTCGACACATAGAAAAATTCGGGAAAATTGTTTATTTGAGTCAGTATAAGTAATAGGTTCTAAGCTCTAACCCTGATGCATTTTAAATAGCAATTAACTCTCCCTCCCCTGAATAACACAAAACCCTCCAGTACGATTTTTGTCGTTTTTGGATAAGTTATAAAACACGTAGTTCTGGACACATCCTGACATTTTCAGATTTCCATGATTTATTTTCAGGTAGAAACTGATCTTTTATTTACTATAAGCAAAAACTATGCAAAGTGACACCGCCATTTTTGATTTGCCATTTTGAAGACTTTCCGCCATTTTAATTTTTCTCAATTTTTGACATGTTGCTTGTAGGACTTCAAGGTATTTAATAGCGAAAAAATTATTTCTGTTGCAATTAGTTTGAGGTTCACCCCATTTTTTACGTAGGTTTACTGGACTATTAGTGACGTTCCACGAGGCCGCCATATCGAACTTTCGCATTTTTTGACCTATCCGACTGGGATTGAGGACTTATACTTGCTTTGGTTAGGCAGTCGAAATGCATTTGTCAAATGTCGATTTTTGACGTTCCTAGAGGTCGCTATATTGAACTTTAGCATTTTTCAACTGATCTGATTGGTATTTTGAGCCCATAGTCACTCGAGATTGGCGATCAAAATGCATTTGTCAAATTTTGATTTTTGACGTTTCAAGAGGCCGCCATATTGAACTTTTGCATTTTTCAACCGATCCGATTGGTATTTTGAACCCATAGCCACATGAGATTGGAGATGAAAATGCATCTGTCAAATTTTGATTTTTGACGTTTAAAGAGGCCGTCATATTGAACTTTTACATTTTTCAACTGATCTGATTGGGAATTTGAACCCATAGCCACTTGAGCTTGGCGATCAAAACGCATCTGTCAAATTATTCAAGTATTATCTACAAATTAGTGCTACTGTATATAACACTGAACAAAACAAGTGGGAAAACACCCACAATAACAACAGCATAAAGCTAAAAATTATAGTTCAAAATTTTGACGACTGTCATTTTGATGCTTCGAGTGACACCTAGGAGCAATGTTTCAAACTATTTCTTATGCTTATTTTAATTTCTGGAGTATAAATAAGCAGTTGCCGTGCTTATTTTCCTTATTTTTATTCTTATCGTTATTTTTATTTTCATTCTTCTTTTTCGCGAGCATAAATCCACCTTCAGACCATGCATACTCAGCGCTTCTCGTTTATGGACAAGTGAATCTTCCAGTGTGCGAAAAATACATCAACGTTAAAACGAGAGGGCAATATCTTTTCGCTCTCAGAGGAATGGAAATGTGCCCATTACACGTGCCAAACTTATATTGCATGGGTAAGGCGGCGTTGCCACAGCACCTGCATTCCCTTATCGAGTAACTGTTTGAAACAAATTTCATTAACAACTTTGTATAAAAATGTTCTATGACTTTTCAATGTATAGCCGAAATTTATCAGAGAATTAGTGTTTTTGTCTTTACAAGCTGTGTGGATATTAATGCCATTTTCATAATTCAAGTGAAGTAAATTCAACTCCTCATGATCACTGAGGCAACGATGGCTGATGATGAGAGAAGAGGCAACGTTGGAAATGGGAACCGTACCGCTTTTGTTCTGCAAGCAGGTAGTCCCTTTTGTTTTGCAGGCTCGGGTGCTGCGGATATGACTATAGGTCGCGGGAACATAACCGTCACCCTGGCACCCGCTATGGCAACGTTGCAGGCACGCCGGCACAACGAAGCCGAGAACGAAGCGCCTCTTGCCAGCTTCTTGCCCGCGTTTGCGCATTTGGGGGTGCCAAGGTAGCGCAGTAGAGATTCGCTCATTTTTACTCATTATACTCAGGCAAATCTTGAGTTCAGCGCATTGATTTTTTTAATGCAGCGACAATTCTTCGATAATTTATCCTTGTATTTATTACAACCAAAGAAAATTACATCACCAAGTACTAGTGAAGATAACATCATACCATATACCCATGTTTAGGCAGCCATTTTTGCTCCCGCGACCTATTGCACTAGATGAAGACACTAGATCTAACTGGGATTGGGATGTGATAAGGTTTGTTTTGGCAGCGATACACAACCGTTTCCAACCGTTTGGATTCTGCGCGCTTCCGTTAAGCCGTTCGGGCAGTGTAAACTTCGAGTTGCCAACTGTTGGTAAGCTGTTTGGGCAGGTGCCTCCAACGGTTCGAAAACAGTTTGTGGACGGTCAGAGGAGTTTGAGAATTGAAAAGAAACTGGTGATCAGACGCATGCGTACGCCTTTATTCGCAATCGGGCGATCTTTGATTGATGGCGTGGCGCGTAATGTGACAGTGTGACAGTAAAGGTAAATAAAGATGCATTTTTGAGGTTAATTTAAAATAGTTTTACCTGCTGAAAGTTACATATTTACATTAATTCGGTAAATTTATCAAGGGGTTTCTGATGCGACTGACAAAGTTGTTGACGGGAATCGTTTTTTTTTTCGTCGAGTAGAAACTCCTCCAAAAAGAAAATGTACGAATATTGCTATCAAATTTTGAAAATTTTTGATTTTGATTTTTGAAAATTCAAAAACTAGATAGCATCGACAATGTGTCTTTCCTCAAGAAAGTCGCATGCCAAATATGAACTTTTTATTTTTAAAAAAGGCACCAAAAATGATTTCTCGTAGACATGAAAAAGTGAATTGATAGAAGTCATTTTTGGTACCTTTTTTTTTAAATAGAAAGCTCAAATTGCATGCGACTTTCTTGAGGAAAGATACATTGTCGATGCTATCTAGTTCTTGAATTTTCAAAAATCAAATTCAAATATTTTCAAAATATGTATTTTGGAAATTTTCAAAATTTGATAGCAATGTCTGTACATTTTCTTTTTTGATGAGTTTGTACTTGGACGAAAAAAATAAAATAAAACCGATTTCTGTCGACAACTTTTTTAGTCGCATCAGAAACCCCTTAAATAAGACCTCGGCTTGGCGGGGAAAACTTGACAAGTTGTTGTGTTCCTAGTTTCAACTGGAACCGCTCGCTACGCGTTCTTGCAGCGAAAACTTTCCAACCACTTGAAAACTGGTTGGAGTCGAGTATGCGCGCTGAATCACAGTTAGCAAACCGTCCGCAACTCGCTGCCAAAACAAACCTATTGGTGAACACAACAATTACACATAACACAACACAACTTAAACAACAATAAAGAGCGGAGCCCCGTTTACTTGTAGGGAAAGGGCTAGACCCTGCTCTATTTGTGACAATATCATGAAAATCAATCATGGTAATGGTTGTTATGCAACTACAGAGTGAACACCAAAGGCAAATTGATTTTGAGAAGGTTTAGCTTGAGAAATGTCTAAGTCGCACATAGGTGGTTCAGATGTCAAATTTTAGAGAACTCAATAGACCGTCATTTTGATCATAAATACTAAAATTTTATGACAAATTGATTATTTTTTTTCAAAAACTTGTTTTTTTGAGCGCTGTTTTTTCACAATTACGGCCAGAACGGCAGAAATACGAAGTGAAAAAGTGGATATTCTAAATGATAACCCCAAATTGCATTAAAATAAAGAGTTTCAAATGTATCTGATACTCTCCAAATGCTATATTATCTTTATTCCTTTCTCAAGTTAGTTTGTCTTTATCACAGCGATTAGACAATCCACATCAACATAATCGATTCTCCATTTTTTTTTTATCTATGGTTGATAGCCAAGAGCTATTTATGGTTAATTTGCTCACTAAATGATGATGGTATTGTTACGTATTTCGCGTACGGGTTCGAATATAATTGCGACGATCGTTTTCAAACACACACTTTTCATTACTGTATACTACAATAAATACACGCCAACAATTATCCACTTGGAATTACCGCTGTGATTATTGTTCGCTTGTCCGCTCGCTGTTTCTTCCAGCTCAATACTCCTGTCACGCTGTTGGACGGCGCTTTTAAACGCCTTCGATTAGCGTTTCCGAGCTTTCTATCATCCTCCAGCAATTTCCATAGTGGCCCGGCGGAAACCAATGTGGTTTCTAGACCACTCCTGAATAATCACACACATAACCCGTATAATTCTGCCGTGTTCTAGACCGGCGCCTCCGCCAAAATGGACAGATGTGTCTCGATCGAACGTTGGAGTCTCCACGTATTTTTATCTAGAAATGTCCAGAGCTCCGCGCATTTATACACTGTGGCTCTGGAAGAGTCCGGAAAGATCGCGTGTTTACCAGTATGCACGGGATCGCCGCTCGTAATATGTCAAATTGTAGAGACTTGAATAAGCTTTCTTTTGCATTATACACGTTCCAAGTCAGTTGAATTGAAGATATTGACCAAAAAACTGTTTTTTTTTGGGCGCCATCTGTTCAATATAGCGGCCAAAACGGCAAAGATAAGAAGTGGAAAACTAAAAATTCGAAAAGGGCACCTCAGAAGGCATTGCTATCAAATTTTGAAAATTCCCAAAAAATTTTGAAAATTTAAAACCAGATAGCATCGACAATTCATCTTTCTTCAAGGAAGTCGAATGCCAAATTTGAACTTTTTATTTTCAAAAAAAGGCGCCAAAAATGATTTCTACTAATTGACTAATTCACTTTTTCATTTCTACGAGAAATCATTTTTGGCACCTTTTTTTCAAGAATAAAAAGTTTAAATTTGGCGTGCGACTTCCTCGAGAAAAGATGTATTGTCGATGCTATCTGGATTTTAAATTTCCAAAAATCAAAATGGAAAATTTTCAATTTTTTTTTGAAATTCTCAAAATTTGATAGCAATGCCCGTACATTTTCTTTTTGGAAGAGTTTCTACTTGACGAAAAAAATTAATTAAAACCGATTCCCGTCAACAACTTTTTTTGTCGCATCAGAAACCCCTTAAAAACTGACTAAAAACGCGGCAGGAATTCGGGCTCTCGCGGGTCAAATAGGATTCTTTGTCGTGTTCTTGTGTCGTGCTTGATCGAAGCTTCTTGTGTCCCGCGGCGTCATCCTGCAAGATTCTCATTACAGGTGGGTGTTTTTTGAATTAATCGCTCAAGATTTATTCTACATTCTTTTTGGTTTGCCTGCATTCAGTTTTAAATTTTACTACACCTTTTAATACGCATGTAGAGCCGGATTATGAATTTAAAATAACAGCTCTCGTTACGGGCGTCAATTTATTTGTTTCCGGAAATTCCGAACAAAGGAGAGGACCGAAAAGGGGTTTTCGCGGCTTTTACAGCCTGGTTTGAGAAGAGTATGGAGGTACTTCACGCGTCTCATGTATTTCACTAATTTTCTAGGATGCTCAACGGCCCTGTTGACGCTGGACGTGTGTTGGGTACTAGGTACCTACGCGCGCGCTATTTCCTCTGGATGATGTCACATGGATGAAGAAACGCAAATTGGAGCTTGAGCGCGAAGAAACCGAGAGGCATCGTGAAATAATATCGCGGGCATGGAAATGTTTTTTGCTGCAGGCCCGATTACTTGAATTTACTCTCTATTTTTACAAACTTTATATGGGCAGCACCGTAAATCTAGTGCGTATTTATTTGAATTTCATTATTGAGTTTACGTTCTGATTTTTTCATGTCATTTTTGTTGTCTCACAAATTTTGTAAACCTACTGATTTTCATGTCAATATTTTTATAAACATTCCATTAATTTTGTGTGTGATTTGATTGTCATGTATTTACTTGACTGTAATTTTTGAACGTTCTATTTTTGTCTGTGTCATGCTTTGATTTCCATGTAAATGTCATTGTCCGCCGTCTTTTATGACTCTCATATTTTTATGTCATGTTTTTGTTTTTATGCTCGCTGCTATGTTTGTCAGATATTTACTGTAGGTCCCTTCACAGGATCCTACTAACTATACCTATTTTGTCTTGTTTTGGGTTTTCATGGATTGTTGATGATTTTATCTGCATTGTTGATTAGTTGATTTATTATGCATTGTTCACCGATGTGTTTTACATTTGTTTACTGATGTTTCTGCGATTTTGTTTCACCAATTTCACTCACACTGGATACAGGAATTTATCAGTGAGTTTTTGTTATTCATTTGTCACATATGTGAGAGTTTTCTTCTCAGGGCTTAACTCAGGGGTTTGTTTGACTGGGTTCCTCCACTGAGTGCCCTTTTTCTAAATCCGTCACTCTCCCCTTTTTCTTTGACTGACAGTATGACATATTTTGTTGTTGTGTTTTTAATTGTTTTTGTTCATTTTGTCTATTGTGTGTCATTTTGCTAGTCTGTCAGTCTTGTGTTAGGTGGTTCATGAAAAGAATCTAATTAATTGAAATTTTGCTGATGATTCAATAAAAATTCATTCTGTTTGCTGTCAATTCGTGTTTTTGTTCAACTTTTCAATCAATCCTCATCCCCAAAGTTCCGTTCTCGTCTCGAGTAGAACCTGAGTAAAACAACAACGTAAGCAAAACGTAGGTAAGAGGTTCAAGGTAGAAGGGGAGGAGGGTAACGACAATCATAGCCAAGGGTCCAAAAGAGGGGAACAGTTCAAGTGACAGGTTACATTTCCAAGGTGATGAAATAATTCAAAAGGTAGAACTAGGTAGCTAACTGTTGTGATATCTCAAAAATGCAATGATAGCTTCACAAAAGAGGGTTTACGGAGCTTCAAACAACACGCGAAGACACAAAAAATCGGGGCGCTCTGTGCCTTTAATGGTGCAACTTGAATTATTGTTTGAAAAATTCTGATGATATACTGAAATAACTGGTGAAAATCAGTTCACGGATTGAAAACCTGGGGCAGAGCTCTAATCAACTGCAATTCAGGGCCCCTAAGTGATTTGTGAAATGAGGCTTTGATCCCATCAGGAGGTGAGGTTCGAATCGCACCTAACGGCACAGTAGTTATGATAACTAAACAAATGAGAGGAGGGCTCAGTGGGGGTTCAAGAGACACCCGTAGACATCAGGGAGCCTATAGGGCTTTAACCAACCTAAGGAGACACAAGGGCGCCGTTTTGGTCTGAAACGGCAAAATCTGATAGTCACAAGTGGGGGCCCAGTCAGGGCTTTGAACGGCGGAGAGACATCATGCGGAGCCCTGGTACCGAATCATACAAGGGAACTGCACAGTGCACACATTGGAGCTTGAACGTAGGTATAGACCAACGGGCTGGGCATGGGTACCTACTGGAGTCGCTAAAGCTAGATACAGAAAACACAAGGGGGTTCAGGGAGCCCCAAAACGATACTTGAAGACACAATGGAATCAAAGGATCGGGGCGCACTGTTGCCTTAAACGATACAAGAAAACACACTGAGATTTGCCTGCATTCCATAACCAGTTTGTCACTTCGACATAGATACGTCAATGTAACAAAAACGGACCGGTTTGGTTGAGGACGGAGTCATATTGGTAAAATAAGCGTTGCGAAATCAATCCGTGTGGGTTTATTCCTCGACGGATTCTTACTATTTTGGCCTCTTTCGAAAGCTACAAGGATGTACTTTGGTTTGAGCCCATTGGCATTTCCAAAATCCAAAAATAATTTTTTCAAATGTCAAAATTTATTTTTTTTTCTTGGATTTTGGAAATGCCAATGGGCTCAAACCAAAGTACATCCTTGTAGCTTTCGAAAGAGACCACAATGGTCAGAATCCGTCAAGGAATAAACCCACACGGATTGATTTCGCAACGCTTATTTCACCAATATGACTCCGTCCTTGAGAAAATTAAATGGGCCAAAAGTCAAGCAAATAGGCAAGCCCGGCTGAAATCGGCCAGGCCAAACTTTGAAAATTCATAGCGCTTGTCCGGAAAATGGCGGGAAACTCCAACTTCAACGGTAGTTTGATTCTTTGATAATGTTGCTTCCTCTCGAGTTTGGTTCAAATCTGTCGTAAAGATTTTGAATAATTAAAGGGTAAAGTTTCAGACTTTGGCAGCTAACCGGCAAGGGAATATTTTCAACTGTTCTGAATACAGTTTTTCAATGGCTTTCAAATGACATATCGCAAATCAAGTTCCGTGAGATGAAGCTTCTGTCATTCTCTGATAGTGACACTTCTGTTTGTCAGATGACAGCCAAAAGTAATCCGGTCATTCCAGAGCGAAACCATGTCTGCATACCAAATTACAAATCGATCGGATCAACGTTTCGGCAGTTATCGTGGAAGATCACAGACAGACCAACGGTCAAACATCATTCTGGAAATCGTCTTAATCGATTTGGGGGACCTCAAAATGGATATATCCGGCATAATCTCAAAATTTTATTCTGCACGATTACGACACATTCGCTCCGTGTTCGCGGGGCCGGGAAAGTAAAATTTGAATTCCAATTCAATTCAATTCAAGTTGATTGTGAATCCGGAGAAGACCGTTGTCGTAAAGTTTTGCAATAGAAAGGTTAGCGAAGACTTGAGTTTCGTGGTTGGTGGCTTTCCCGTGGTCGGTTCCGCGTCTACCAAGTTCCTCGGTCTTCATGTTGATCAGTCGCTTAGCTGGGGTCAGCACATCGAAGCCGTCTGTAAAAAATTGAATTCGACCTTCTATGCTAAATATTTTGAAGCTCAGAACTACTTTGAGTCCAGCTGATTTGTTGAATACCTACTATTCTCTGGCCTATTCTTGCTTAAGCTATCACATTGTCTTTTGGGGTGCATCTTCCAGCAGTCACAGGGCTTTTGTAGGCCAAAAAAGAATCAAGAGAATAATCTTTGATCTTCCGTATCAACAATCATGCAGACCGGTTTTCATGGAGCAGAAAATTCTGCCTTTGCCCTGCATCTACATTTATAAATGTTTATTACTAGTTAAAAACAATGTACATACTCTTGAAAGAAACCGGGATCATCACAGCTATTCCACTAGGCACCGACATTCTTTAGTCACATCTAGTCATAATTCTAGTCAGTATGAAAGGTCTCCCAGTTACAGGGGTATACAAATGTATAATAAGCTACCACATAAGTTCAAAACTATGACCTCCAAAGAATTTACTAAACATATCAAGGATCTGCTGCTGTTCCATTGTTTCTACTCTGTCGACGAGTATATGTTATGTGATTTGTAATTTTATGTGATAGTATGTTACTGGCGAATTAACATTGTTCATGTTGTTATTTATTTATTTATTTATTGTTTGACGTGTACATCCGACACTTCGGCCCCGTACAAATAAAATTCTATTCTATTCTATTCTATTCAATGAATAGACCATTCGAAAAAATAGAGACTTCAGGATAACTTACTTTCGAATATTTTTTATTCCGAATAATGAACGTGAACGTTCGAAAAATTGTACCAATAGTTTTGACTAATTTACCTTTCCGATTAATTTTTTCAAACAATTCGTACTCGAACAACTGGTTTGGAACAACCTGTTTCCGAATGATTCTCGGGATACCTAGGAATACAAGAAGAAAAATACGTTTGAACACAAGTTGAATCCCTTGAAAAGTTTTTGCCGAGGCGTGAACCGTTTTGGGAATCTGGTGTAGACCTTATCAATGAAAATCATTGGAAATGATCGGGAACCTTAGGAAATCTTTGAAAATCATTATTGAAAATAATGGAAATCACTGAAAATCTTGAAAGAAGCGGAAACCAATAAGTATGCAAAATGTTGTCAGCGGCTCAGCCTCGATTTTTGCAAACAATTTTGAAGTTTTGATTAGAGATTTTATTGCGTCGAGTGTGGGTCAAAATCGTACTGGTTTTCACAACCGGATAGCATGCCCTAAGTAGTTATTTTCGTCATCTCGTCACAAGTGCGGAAAGTATCAATTGCGGTTGATATTCTAGAAGTTGAGTACAAGATAGGTATAGGTACTTTCCGGAAGAGTTAACAACAAAATTTTTTATTCTAGCGGACGGAGAGTATCATGCATACAAAACTTCAATAGAGAAAAGCAAACCGTTAATTACATCAATCCTTTGTCTAAGCGCCGGCGAGATTTTGCTGGCAACAGCTCAAAGCCAGCAACCTTCGCTTGCTCCAATGTATTGTCTGGTACAAAATCTTCCTCCATTCTGGACGACAAAATTTTCCAATGAAATCATCAGTTATTTGGAATTCAGTTTTTCCTCGAGTTTTTTTTGCTTTCACAGGCCCATGGAAACCGCGGACAAGACTATTATTAACTTATACCTACTCTAATTAAAACACGTCACAAGCAGAGAGGAATGGTTACAGTTAACGCTCAAAGACAGTGGCGTCCAGGGTAAATTGGCAACACCGGAACCGTGCCGATTTTGAAAATGGATTTACACCGCCCAATTCAATCTAGTTTCGATATCAGTCGGAACTATTCGAAAAAAGTCGATCCCCGTCCCCGAGCAAGAATGACTTTTTGAGTGGAGTCCTGCATCAAAAGCGAGTCGTTCTGATCAAAACCCGGATGAGAGGCCCTCTTGAGTGGCAACGGCTGGGAAAACTTTTGAAAATACATAACGCCCGACTGGAGAACGGTGGACAACTGCAACTGCAGACCCTATTCGACTCTTTTATTGTGTTGCTTTCTGCAAAATTTAATTCCAATCCATCGAATAGATTTTAATAAATCTTTGCAAATGCTTTGCAGATGCCATCAGACGTAGCCGTAGCACCCCCAGGTTGTCACTTTATTTTTGCTCCAAAAAGTCATTTTACAGAATCCAAAGCGTGAAAGGCATATACTTCCAGAACTTCACATTCACTTAGAAGCCGAGGCACACATGTTAAATTGAAAGAAAACGGCATTTGATGTTACAAGCAAGCCACTTTCCACAGTTGTTACTGAGACCCTAACAAATATTTTTTCCGCAGCACATGGAAATCGGTCCCTTAGGAGAGCGAGGGAGGGGAACCCCCCTTGGAAAGAGTAACTTTTCAAAATATTGACCGATTCTCATAATTCTGGTGCCGATTCCACACAATTTGATATTACCAAGAAAGATAGAGACAATGCGAATATGGCCGCCAATTTCGCAAAATTTTATCGGATTTGAAAATAAAGTTGTCACATGTCCAAACCGACTAATTGAAGGATGCTCTTCACGTTTCCTTCATCTGAAATAATGTTCGATGCATTATTATAACTATTATTATTCGGTAAACATGAAATGAGCTCCATAAATCTTATTTCTTATTTCAAATTCAACGCCACAACCCGAATTTGGATTCAGATACGCGAAATGTTTTGGTGGCAGTTATTCATAATTGCAGCCTGCAGCGCTGTTGTTCCAAATGAAGTGACATTTTCTCTTTCATTGCCAAGCGAGTAGAATGGCATAAGGCCTGCACAATGAAATACACTGATAAAGACAGATCAGGCAAATTATTTCAAATGCTGATCCAGGACAATGAACGCAATGATTTGGAACATTCCGAAGAAAACCCAGTCTTAGAATCAGAACCCAAGTGCACTCGCCCATCTGTAGCCTCAACAGTGAATCTCAGGAATGACATTTGTTCTATTTGTCGCGAACAGCCAATTTGGGACAAACCATTAGTCGTTGTGCAACGGACAGCCTGTCCCTGTATGAAAACGTGAAGCGTTGCGCTGAAGTTCTAGCTGACACTAAGCTGCTCCCGGATCTTATTACAGATGGAGACTCAGTAGCACAGCAGATGTAGAGCTTCCAAAGTTTCTGAAGACCGACAAGATGTTCTGCATGATGTGTGAAAGTCTTGCATTCGCTGATCTTCTTGAGTACATGCAGGGAAAAATGCATGCATGTCGGTCTACAAAGTTCTACAATTGCTTCTCTCATACAGGATAACTCTCGAAAGATTGGGAGGATTACCTCCGTAACTCAGCTAACAAGCAATAATGATTCAGATTCCTTGCAGAAACGTCATTCTCTGGTTTTCCTCAAACCATTGGCTCAGTGACAAACGTATCTACGATGAATTCGTCAGATCTTCGGATAATGTCAACACCAACCTCAACGATGTCACTTGCGACCAGATGGAAGAAGCTGATTCAATAAGATGGAAGAAGCTGATGACAAAATATTTTTTCATGTCATGGACATGGTAATTCACGATACTGAAAACGTCCTCATTCGAAGTTCCGATACAGACGTCGTAGTTCTAGCGATCTCCTACTATACTTCGACATAAAAAGCGTCGGCCTCAGGCAATTATGGATTCTCTATGGTACCTCCAAGCATCACAGACACTTAGCAATCTAGTTAATTGCAGAAACTCTTGAAGAGTCCAGATCCGTAGTACGACCGTGACCTATTTGTAAACAATAAATTCAGTCATCAATATGAAACCAGGAAAAGAAATGACTTAAGAACTGATCAAATGAAATATGCTTATACCTTCAGAAAAATGTCAAGAACTTTATAATAACTGTCTACAACAGGTTGCCGCTGTGCTGGAAATCATTACCGGAGAAGACTTTAAGAAAAAAAATTAGAAATATTTTGCAAACTAAGGCATACTACAGTATCAATGAACTTATCTGTGATAATTCGGTGTTCGAGTAGTTTTTGAAAAGGTGTATTGTTTGTATTATTGTTATATTGTTGTTGTTACATCGCTTTTATTCTGACGTGTTCAACAGCAATTGAGTAAATTTCATATATCATACTTGTTATTATTTTTTTTTATACACGTTACATTGCTTTTAAGAACTAATAAATGATCTATCTATCTATCTATCTATCTATCTATATCTATATCTATCTATCTGAGTGTATCACTGTAGATCAGGTTCGCAAAAATACCTATTTGTCACAGAGAATCGGCCTTTGGCCCTGTGGTCCTGCGACATCTGGTTGCCTAGCACAACATGCTCGACAAGCCGCTTACCAGGCTGGTCAGTTGTGACGACAAGCCAGGTCCACTAGCCAGTGTGACACAACTCCAGAAGGATTGGGTTGGGCACTCCAAAATAATGAGTGGGAACCAGTATGGTCTCAGTTAGAGAAAGTGTGGAGTTCTTGTCGTGCCTTGGACCGATGTGGCTGCAAGACTGGCTGCCAAATTATACGATGTAAATGCAAAAGAAATTTGGCTCACGCATAAGAACGTAATTTCAATCCAATAGTATCATATTTACTTGATTCATTGACTTGGTTTGATAATTCAATACATTTAAATAGTGCGTTCTCCTGACCCGACGGCGCAGATGCAACATGGACGCAACTGTCGCTATTTAGTGCCAAATTTGAAACATCCAGACAAATATCGATTTTTCTATGGAACACCAGACTATTTCATGACTAAGCCTCCAGATAGATACAAAAAAGTTACTAGAAATGTAAAGGAGAACCAGTCGCAAGCCAAATTTCTATTTTGTATAGTTCTTTTTTACAAAATAATGGAAATATTGGAAGTTCGTTGCTTACTTCGCAAATGATCCACAGTCTGTTGATCGCGATGTTGTCAAATTTGGCATGGCCGCCGTTATCAATAATAATTTATATTGCAATTACTGTCACCTCAAATAGTCACTATAAAATCAATTTATTTTGCAGGATGTTTCCTTGCGCATTTCTAGTTAAGAAATCTGACACCATACTGCATGAAAATTCAAAATTTGAAAATTGCCATATCGAAATAATTGAAATTTATATTTCTTGTTCACTTGGCAACCCCGAACAAGGCTTCTGCTGTTCTCCTGCCTGGCTTCTGGGCCGGAAAGTTTTATGCAATCCGCAGTACATTGATGTAGCAAAGATTGCCTAACCGTGTGAGAGTGGCTCTTGCGGCTCGCCTACCTTTGGCCCCAGAGGCTTTCAGTTAGAGAAGAGTCAGAGGGGGCCCTGATCAAAACTCCCACGCCACGTGTTCGCGGAAACGGAATAAAATGAAACCTTTTTCTTCATCGTATCGACTCTCGGTTCTACACTTGTTATGAAGCAGTGTTTATTTCCATTTTTTCTTGTAAGAACCGAAAGCGTACCTTCCTATTCCACCTTCAAAATGATTGTTTTTATTTTTAAAAGATTAAAATAACATCAGACTCACAACTCACAAACAGTGAGCATCAATATTTGAAAATTTCACTCACACAAACGATTATTGATAGGTTTTCTAATCATGCTACGTGTTAACAGACGCTATTTGTCTGGAAGTTTCATATCAAGCGCCTAATAGTACGCGCATGGGCCCGGATAACACGTCAGATACACAGTCCTATTGAAATAGTTTTTTCAGTCCAATACGAAGCCAGTATTTGTTCGAAAAATTTAATAGTTAAATCAGACATTCTCAAAATAAGACTATTCTTTTGAACTGATATTATCGAATATCTTAGATGTAATAAACTTTGTTTTTGAAACAAATTTTTAGGTAAACTTGTTCAGAACAAATGAAAATTTCCTCTCAAGCATTTCAAGATCTCCAACTGAGAATATTGAAAACTTCACAGTTTAGAACATAATAATTGTGATTTCAATCTGAAAATGCAATCTTTGAAACAACATTTTAACTTACTGAACTCAAATGCCATAATGCTTGAACTAAGACGATGATCAGTTCCCCCAAATATTCAATTATTCTTGAAATGATTGTATATTTTTGGTCTGAGAACTGAGACTCTTGGATCAAGAATATATATTATCAATCCGCTCGAAGTTTCATTGTATTGCGTCATCTTCCGGCAACAACACTAGCACGCGCACAAACACGCCAATGTGAGCTACTTCTGCTCCTGCAAAAAAAATTATACCTACCGCGTGTGCAACATGGAGCCGTATCTCCAACTTTGGGGTTGCAATCCAGAAATTATCGAAGAATTCAGAGGTAAGTTTCTTTTACTCACTTGTTCAAACCGTGCGATCCACAAAATTCGACATCGGAGGTGGCTTTGAAGTCAAGAAATTCGGCCATTCAGCCAATTCAGTCTATCCATGGCTCCAATCCATCAATATTTTGTTTCCAAAGCCAACCCCAACTCCGAATTTGGTGGATTACATGGTATCATTTGATAAAGGAGCTTAAGATGATCAGTGTTTTCTCATCATTACTACATAAAATTTTGTGTATGTATACCTAAATAATTATGCGAGATTCTCTTTTCGTGCAAATTTCAGTTGAATTCACGCAAGTTGTCCACATAGTGATGTTGCAGTGCCGGTTGGGTGCTGCGGCACCCGGCGCGACAGTAAAATGACGCCTTTTTGTTTTTGAATACGAAGAAAGAAGAATAATAAGAAGAATACAAAGAATTCGTTTTTGTTTGAAATGTATACCCATCTGGATTTGGATTTCTATCGATGTTTGTATTTGAACTCGTATTTGAACTTTTGCGAAATACATTTTTTTAATATACTATACTTAATTGTTGTAATTTCAGCCTTTATCCATAAGCTTGTTTAGGTATACAGGGTGTCCCAAGACTCGTGCCTCAGAATCAAAGCCAGTTTAGGGAAATGCTACAAATGTGTCAGAAAAATGTTTAAATAAATGGGATTTTCATTTTTGGAGATATGGGGCGTCGAACGGTGGGACTTTGCCCCCTCTTATTTTATTATCTGATGAGATTTCAAAAAAATTGAACTTCTCAGTGTGTGTGCAACAAATTTATTCACTTACTGTACAGGGCGGCGCCTCAAAAATTTTAAAAATACAGATTTTATAAAAATGGCCTGTAAAAGAATTCTATGGAAACGAATTATTTTACTTTCTGTCTTACATCGCATTGGGGACGTCTTGTACTTTTTGCAATTGTTTTTAGAAAGACAAAAATTTACTGGAAGTTCTTCAGATAATAAAAATTGGAAGGGGCAAAGTGACCCCTTGACGCCCCATATAAGAAAAACACCAATTTTTAACATTTTTCTGACACATTTGAAGCATTTCCCTAAACTGCCTTTGACTCTGGGGCCCGAGTACTGTCACATCCTGTATGCTCTTGATAAACAGAATCAAGATTCGAATATTTTCGATATAAGATAATCCTATTGTTGAACTGAAACCATTAATTTATTTATATGAAAGCAACGAACTCTTCCTGTAAACATTCAATATATTTGCTTTAACCAGGAGCAGTATTAGTCCAATTTAGTTATAATTTTATCTCAAGAATAATTTTCTTCTACCAAAAAGCTAATATGCGGTAGTCAAGCCGATTGTTCTCATAACAAAATTACTTGCTGTATTGTTGCAAGACTTATCTAATCTAATTGCAAGACTATCGTATACTTTCTGTGAAACACTGGAAATACTCCGTTTAATAAGTATTATATTCAAATTCAACGTGCTACAGCTTTCAGCTGACACTATGACAGTCTTCTTTTGGAGAAACTAAAACTCTTGAGTGAGAATATAATCGCTTTGCGTATATACAAACTTAACATATACTTGACATTAAACGCTTTGTCTTAACTCAAGATTACCTTTTCATGCGTGTATACCCTGCACTCTCAGTTGCAAGGGCTGTAAAGGAGGCTGCATCAACAAAAAGTATGTTTTAAGTTTTTTTTAAACAAATTTGGAGAAAGGTATAGGTAGGTACTAGAAGTCCCAATAATTACTTTTCAGTTCAGGACTTGATCCTACGACTGGTCCGGCTGATCCAGGGAACAGTGTGACAAAATTATTGTGAATAATATGTAACTGAATATTTCTTTGTCAGTATAAATATTGAAAAAATTACCCTCTATGCTTTCTTCATTCGATAACTCACTTCAGATCTTTCGGATGTTATTTTAGATGAAAGAAACGTGAAGAGCGCCCCAAAATTAGTCAGTTTAGACACGGTGACAAGCTTATTTTCAAATCAGATCAAATTTTGCTAAATAGGCGGCCATATTTTAAAAATGGCGCCTGAAAATGACAAAATGACCATATCTTGTGACGCACAGCCTCCGCACCATCTTTATCTTTCTTGGCAATATCAAATTGTGTGGAATCGGCACCAGAATTGTGAAAATCGGTTAATATTTGAAAAAAAATACTTTTTTCAAGGGGGGGTTCCCCCCCCCCGCTCTCCTAAGGGACCGATTTTCATGTGCTGCGGAAAAAAATATTTTTCAGGGTCTAAGTAACAGCTGTACAAAGTGGCTTGCTTGTAACATCAAATGCCGTTTTTTTTATGTGTACCTCGGCTAATAACTAGTTTATAGTCGCTTTAGAACAACTGAAAAAGTACTATACAGTATTTGTGGTATGACGAGGAGAGAATGAGATATAAACTATAACCATAAAAAAGTTGTCGTAAAGTAATAAAGGAAGAAACAAGGAGCGTAAAAAGAAAGACAAAGTTTAGTGTGCGACGCCCAGGATGACAGTACGGTTCATTTGTCATCTCCCACACCCCACGCGGATTGTTCCTCGCGCGGCAAGCATCAAGATCCAGTCGTCTCGACTTTTCGCGATTCTCTTTTGTTTCACAGCGTCCAGCGCTTCGCAATCCAAAGCACACTTTTGGCTTCGCTCTCTCGCCCGCCGTGCGGTGACGTCACAGACGCTGACTCTCGCACACACAGCCTACCTACTCGATTCTCTCGGATGGATTAGCGACCCCCGCCGAGCAGACGTCCATTACGGATTCTTTATGGCCTTCCCCTACTAAAAGGAAAGCAACAACAACAACTGAGCAACGCAGTTCGCCGTGGTGGCACGACGACGATGCGAATTTCGTGCGTGTGCATCGGGAGCATTTATACGAAATCGAGTCACCGCCACACCGCACGAAATTTCGTGCGCCGGCACGTCACCGAGGAGGAAATGGCGTGAATTTCGCCGTTTTCTTGTTGTTCAGTTTAAGCGGAAATATTTGCAACAATCGCAGGCAGCTGGGTCGTCATGCCCCGCGTAAGCACATCGTGATTTCACAATTATTTTGTATTTTACGTTGTGTTTTGCAAGAAAAAAGATGATGAAATCATTCTGTAGAGCACTCTGTTCTTGATCTGTCAGCCGCTGCCACCTTTTGTTTAAAAGCTCAGTGAACTAGTCATAATCACTGAAATGTACTTGAACATGCAGAACAAGATCAAATATTTTCTACGTCTGATATTGGTTGAGTCGAGGGTTTAGTATTAGGTGCGGCTTAGGTACAGCTTTCTAAATGTGGGTTTAGTCAGCTTATTCAGCAAAGTTTTAATAAAATTGTACCTACCTAGTCGTAAGCGCAGCATCGATTGAATTTCTGACTGGATTTTGCTGAACGGCCGAATTTGTCCACTTCAAAGCAAACCTCAATTTCAAATTTTGTGGATCACGTGATATATTCTGGTAGGAATTATGCATATTTCACGTATGAGCCATCTCTTCACAAAAAAAATATGCTTTTTGACACACAGAAAAAACTGATTGTTCAAATTATAACAGGTGTTTTTTTTTTTTTAATCTAGCGTCCAAGCATGCTGTTCTCCGGGCAAATGAGGCTCTTTTCGGTTAGAGCACAGCATTTTTGGACGCCAGATTAAAAAAAAAAACACCCGTTAGTCCAATCAGAATAGGTTTTAAGGACGGTGTTAAATTTGATAAATTGGTAGAATAAGCGTTGCGAAATCAATCCGTCTGGGTTTATTCCTTGACGGATTTCTACCATTTTGGTCTCTTTCGAAAGCTACAAGGAAGTAGGTACTTTGGTTTGAGCCCACTGGCATTTCCAAAATCCAAAAATTCGATTCGATCGATTATTTTTTTTTGATTTTTGGATTTCGCTGGTATTTCCTAGTTGTTGGTTGTGGTTGATTGTTCCTGTCGACGTCTTGAAATTAGATTTGTATTGATTGTTTTCGATTGTTATATGTTGGAAGGGACATTGTGTGAGGAGAGAGAGTGAAAAACTCGTATCTTATCTTGCTTTTTATAATAAAAAACGACCACATGAATCCACATGGCTAGTACACCTCGGCCAAATTATGTGCATTAATGTAGAATTGGTCCATCTGTGGTTTTCTCAGTATAAATTTAAAGTTGTTCCAGTCACACCATGTATTTGTTGTTTTTTGAAAAAGGTTTAATTGACAATTGTTTCGAGGAAGACCCTCATCATCAGAAAACTATTAAAAAAAGTGTATAAATTGCTTGTTTGTAGATGATTTTTGATAAAAATTGGCAGTAAATTGACAGTAAATAAAAAGATCTTGTTATTTATTTATTTATTTATTTATTTTTATTTATTTACTGTCCGAAACAATTGTCAATTGAACCTTTTTTAAAAAACAACAAATACGTGATTTGACTGGAACAACTTTAAATTCAGATTATGTGCATTGATTTTCCCGTCTCTATATCCATATCATGCCTGTTACTTTGCAATTTTGTAGTTTGGTAAGCCCCTCCACATCTTGTTTGTGATTGTTAATCTGTATGTTTATTTTTAGCCTGATGAAGCCCTAAATTAGAGCGAAACGTTGCATTATACGACTTTAATAAAAAAAATAGTTTAATTTCGTTTTGTTTCCTCAAGAAAAGCGCCACAGTATACATGAAGAAGGACAAAGAAACCGATAAAAGTGGACTCAAACCAAAGTACATCCTTATTGTAGCTTTCGAAAGAGACCAAAGTGGTAAAAGTCCGCCTAGGAATAAACCCACACGGATTGATTTCGCAACGCTTCTTTTACCAATTCAACTCCGTCCAACCGGAAATGAATTCGGAATTTGACAAAATTTGGTGGATCGATGAGAAATTCAACGTGGAATAACATACTAAAATTTTAGAGAATTCCAAGGCTTGTCTTTTTTTCTAGGACCAATAAAAGAGCGCCATCATTGGAAATTCTCGATTTTTTCTGAATAACTTGTTAACTATCACCTTCAGAAAACAAAAACCAGAGAAGCATATGTAGCCGATTAAATTCTACAGAGATCAGTACTAGATTTATTACGCTGTAGTCAATAGTCTCTGGGATACCAGCGTCTGCTAAAACGCAGTAAAAATTACTCAAAATTTAGTCCCGGATCTTGCATACATAACAATTTGTATAGTGTCAGTTCAAGAGCTGTAACGTGGACAGCAAATGTGCGGATTTCAATGTGTTTTACATTTTTGGAAAGTCAATTCAACATTCAGTACTTATCACACTTTTATCTTGAAGTCGCCAACTTCAAAATGGTACTTTTCCTCGACCTTTGAAATCGATACTTGCATGATGTCCCGAAGAATCCCCAAAAATCGATTTTTGTCATACCATGCCATTTGCCTAATTTCTCAAGAAGAGCATGTAACGTTTCAAAAATACTTATTCGGCAGACCGCAGAGCTCTGTTGAGCTTTGGTGAAGTTAGAACCAGTAGAGGGCGTTCAGGTGTTAACGTTTTGAGTTGATAAGTTGGAAAGAGAAGACTCTTGGGAAGGAAGAATTTTTTCGATGCAGTCAAGCCAGCGGCATTTTGTTGGAGATTGCCGTTGTAACCGCGGTTGTAACAAGAGACCTCGAGTCGTCGCAAAAATACCGCTTTGAAGCGAAACACTTGTGCGAAAGATATACTCGTACCGCACTCGTATCATCCATCGAGGTATGTACTCACGCTCATTAGGTACTCAGTTCGGCGTCCATCACCAGGTTTCCGTTCTTTCAAATTAGGCTTCAAGCTATACCGTTTCCGTTTCACCGGACCTATCGATATCGCCAAATGTCGGAGCGGTACTGCCCCGGGCCAGTCATTTAGAGGTCGAAGATGCCCACCTCTGCTCCGCCCGCATCGATGTGCTCAGATGAGCTATCCTCACCGCCAACTGCCTCAGCTCAACCTTCGGCTACGCGATTCAGCTCCGACGCCATTTTGAACATCACTATATCTGTCACTCAGATCATCCAGCAGGCTCCTGGATTTACCATCAGGCATCAACATCATACCTGTCAACAGGACCTGCTGATTGCTGAAGGATAAGTGATCCCTGTTGTGTTGTCCTGCCAAACTGCCAAACCTGTCCTGATCCTTTTGCTCGCTAAGAAGTGAATATTTTTTGCTAGTTCAGCAGCAACTTTTCCAATTTTACCAAACACCATTGGGGGAAATATTATAAGGAATGACAAGCTGAAACTCGTTGCTAACGATATTATGTCTGGCTTAACCGCGGCACGCACTTGAAACTCTAGAAAGCTGATTTCTTTTCGAGCGGTTCTATTTCACCCGTATGCGGCCGTGCCTACTTGACATAGACTGGACTGATTAGACGAGCTTGGAAATGTATACTCTCTTTCAGTTTCAACACACGATTATCATCAATAATATAATATATAATTTAAACAACCCAAAATAAATGTTGCCTGATAAATGTTTCTTTGCATAAAAAATAGTTATTCATGTACCAAGGCCGTAAAGGTGATCTTTTTTGGCCGAATATGAAGTTTCGGTGCAAATCAGGTGAGGTCAAACAAGGACCTTTGGCCGAGGTCCATACAACAATTTTCAGGCGATTCATCAAAAAAAAACCATGAAAATAATCAGTTTTTACTCTCATCCATTTATTGTTGATTTCATGCTTTGCATTTTTATGAAAACATAGTTACCAATGACAGAGAAACTTGACAAGGCAATCCTGTCAATTCTTTTTTATCCGTGTCACTTTATTAAACATGTACATTACCTACCTACACACATCAAAAGAATCTAGGGGACAAGCAAATTCAGACGATTTCTAAAATCATCATAACTTTTTATTTCCGTCAGCGATTTCATATCGGTTTGCAGTGTTCGATAGCCCAATCCTCCGTTTCCATGCCTTGATCACATCAAATACTAACAAAGTTTTATGAAGTTTCTACAGGGTGATCAATGGAACAGTGTAAAATTGCTGAAAGTTCAGTACGAGCGCGATTTACAAAAATCAATTTTTTATGCATTTCAATAGCACAGTTATGAAGACCTGTGCTTCAGCTCCAGTAACGTTTTTGAATTTTGAAAATCGAAGGTGAATTGCCAAAGATATTTATCATTTTGTGCCGCCATGTTGAACTTCGGGTCCAAAATAACAGGGTTTTAACCAACTGCGAAACTGATAGTTGGCTGAAAATGAGAATGATAACGTGATCTCCGCGTATTTTGCATTAGCAAACCTTTCAATAATGAGTTATGTCAAGTCTCAAGTCAAAATTATTGTCATATCAAAAATGATCGAAAATTTACGAAGATAAAAGTAAATGACACTCAACTCAAGAGCAGTATAAAATGAAAATTTGTGGTATCTTCAAAAGCACGAATAAATTGGAAAATCAGAGTCACTATGCACAAACTTACAACAAGAGAAAAGTATATACCGCGGCTGTATACCAAATGCAAATTTCTGACAATAAGTAGGTCATAGAAGTAGGTACAGGGTGTTCACGATAAAATTCACCCCCCTCCAATAGATTCCCCTTCAAGATATTTCGAAGAACTAAAAACTTTTTCTTCACAATTTTTCCCAGGGACTTTAAATCAATTCTCCAAAATTTTCTAGTTAGTACCGTATACAGGGTATGATATTGAACTTTTTTATTCCAAATACAACACTTATATTTTATTCCGTTATTTGATGGAGCCTTTTTTTCTGATTACAAATTATATGACACTTAATGCGCCAAGCTCCTCGTTACTGCTGAGGTGTGCTTGACTGCGAAAATGGGCGCTGCATGGTTCTTACGTCTGAGCCCTGAAGATTTCACTTTTTCTCCTCTTTAGAAATGAAACTTCATTCTTCGATATTTTTGTGGACTGTTATTATTCGTTTGTTTTTTGATACATACATGATTTTTGAATTATAATTTTGTCATTACGTACCTACTTGATAATTGAAAACGATATAGGTACGAAATTCGTAACAACACTTATGATTTCTTTTGACAAGTAAGTTGTCGGAAAAATAATAAAATAGATATATGCCGATCAGCTTTTAAATTCAGCACTAGAACGGCAATTTTCTTACGCCAAGTTGGCAATTCTGCGATAATTGGGGATGCTCAAATTTGTAATGTTGGATCACTTTTTCCCTAGATGACCTTGAATTTTTATTGTCAATCGAGTACAGCGCTGTTGCAAGATTGTATAAACGTTCAAGGCGTCTTGATTTTGGTAGATTTTCGCCTGTTTAAATGGGCGACTGGTGGAATGTTTTTTCCAAGGTTTTTTCAAATAAAATAATAAATTACGTTGAGGAAACTGTTCTAATTTTTGGTCAAAAATAAAGGTCAATAGCTGATATCTAAAATTAATCTGTGCCTTTTAAATTTAACACTAGGTGATAGATTTTACAAGCTCTCGAAGGTAATAATCGAAAATTTCACAATTTTTCTGAATTAATTGCTATGCCTGTACTAAGGATACAATATTAGTGACAACGTAAATCAACTTATATAGTGCAATAGTACCTAGTATCACTATATGTAGGTACTTAAGATACATTGATACTATAACTAAATATATACAACAATTCTTGAAAACCTGTGAGATGAATTAACTTCAGCTACAGCATTCGCTCGAAGATCTATAGGCAAACCACAGAAAAACTGCTCGACGTAGCTTTAATGCAAAAAAAAGGAAAAGATGTCAGCGAGGCTGATATCAGTGGCCATCTTAGGGAACAGAGGGTAGAGTAGATGCAGCAAGTGGGCGAGTGCGAAGTTGACGATGGAGATGTTGAGGAACTACAGGTCTAGCTCAGATGCAGTTTTTGATAGCCATTGTCCGCGGACACCTACTCCGCGACGATGTGGTCCATGGTCTGGTTCTCAGTTCCACACTCAGAACTCGGATCTTCTACATATCCTCACTGATAGAACTGAAATCTGCATTTTCCCTGCCCTGTTCGTATCCTATTGAATCCATACTTTCCTTGGAAGGTAGAAGCTCTTCGGATCCTCTACAATCGCTCTGTTCTTGACGGCGGCTTCAGTATCCCATATTTCCTTCCAGTGTCTTTTCATCTCGAAATCTGCAGCATGGATTTTTGACTGTGATGTTCAAAATTGGCAGCCAGAAAGTCTGGGTAGATTTGACAACTCCAGCAATGATTCTCAATGCTTGCTTAAGAATGACGTTAATGATGTTGTGTGTGTGTGCTATTCATCCAAACAGGAGCGTAGTATTCCGCTGTCGACTAGACCAAGACAATGGTGGATATCCGAAGAGTAGTGGCGTCGACACTCCATGTAGTTCTCGCAAGTCTCTGAACCAGGTTCATTCGTGTCTTCGTCTTGGCAGTGAGTCTCTCCAAGTTGATCTTGAAGGATAATGTTTGGTCGAAGGTCCCACCGAGGTACTTGGAGTGGGACTGTGCTGCAGATGAAGTCCGGCCATCAAAGCTGACATTGAGGTGACGAACTGCTTCTGTCGTTCAGATGAATGGCTCTAGTCTCTATCTCCAGAGAGCTCGGATTCAATCCTCATTTCTGAAAGATGACAAAATTCTGTTGGAAAATCGTAATACATATTTATTATGTGCAGAAATATCATAGTGAAAAATCACAGAATCGGCGGGTTTTTATTTTGCACATCTGTGTTATTTGTCCAAAAAGTTCGTTTTCAGTTTTGACAAAAAAATACAAGATACAACTTTGAATCAAGTTTTCATTTTTGGCTGGTCATAATCTACTCACTGTTCGACTGAATTGGTTCAAATTCATTTCATGGCTTGTCTCTGTTGACAGAAGGGCTGGCCTAAAAAGCTAAAATTACAGAAGCCAACTTTTTTCAATCGAGTCACATCGCAGGTCAACCATTAAATTTGCCTCAATATGGCTCGAACCCGATAACAGTATTCCCAAAAATGTAAATTTTACCAAATAACACTGGGATACATTTTTCCGAATCTGCGGCCCTAGACTTTGATTTACCCAGTAATTCTTGACAAGTTTTAACAGAGGAATATTGCTGGTAAATCTAAACAAAATTGAAATCCCCTATCTGCCATTGGTCTATGTAACGTTAATGAATAACCTTATAGCGTGGAGACCTTAGGTGATAATAAGCGCCGCAAAGCAAGAGCGCCTTTCTCTGGTGGTGATTCATGCGTGGCTCCAAGCCGTTGGTAATTTGTGGAAATTCCCTGGAATCCCGTGGCTATCCATTTTATTTGAAGAAATCGTATCCGGTGGAAATCCTGTGGTAATCCCGTGGCAATCCATCACAATCCGTTGAACGTTCTGATGTCCCAGTAATTCACCCGAGGATTCACCCCATGATCATTTGCATCTGAAGTCAACTTTGAATGGAAGAAAAAATTTACATGAACTTAAGTACTCAGACAAGAGTGTTACTCGTACTTACCTTATAAATATACAGGCAGAACCATGAATATAGCAATAGCAGAACCGAGGGCAGAACACTTAATGAAATTTTCCCAGGAATGTAAACAACTATGACACTCACCTGACATCATGACAAACAACGGCCAAGGCAACAGGGCAGCGGATATGATGCAAGAAGACGCCAGAACTGGCATTTCTTGTCAAAATTTTCTAACCTCTTTGAGCTCAGCCCGTTTTCGCGCAACTTGGTCTATGAGCGTCCGTTACACTCTAGGCAACATGGCCAACCGCGTTTTATTTTCTGCTGAATTTAAAACGTGATCGGCATATAGTCAAATAATTTTGTTTCGCGGCAAGAAGGCTTTGGTGTCTACAGTTCAATTAAAAAAATTATTCTCGCAGCATTTAGTCTGCAGAATTCAACTCTGCATGGATAAATGGTCTTAATTCGTTTCTGATACAGGGTGTCGCGTAATTTTCAATTTTTAATTCATTTGACTACCAATTTTATTCTTTTTTGACAGCTTCCTTGTCAAAACAAATCATAAATGTTATACCTATATCTTCGCAATCGGAATAAAGAAAGGCTCCATCAATTGACGTAATAAAATATAGGGTGTTGCATTTGAAATAAAAAAAAGTTACATATCACACCCTGTATACGGTACCAATTAAAAACTTTCAGACGATCGATTCAAGATCCCTGGGAAAAATCGTTGAGAAAAAGTTTTTAGTTTTTTATAATATCTCAAAGGGGAATCTCCTAGAGAGGAGTTGAATTTTATCGTGAACACCCTGTACTGTACAATAATTATTAATATGTACTTATATTTTATATTATTCAACCTTTGTACATGATTTTACGATCGTTCCAAAGTATAGGTATACCTGTATCTACCGGCTTTCATTAATCTTTTGTTTATGATGACTACAATAATAACTACTCGTTTCACAACGCAACTTTAAACAAATAAAGATTAAAGCACCCTATTTATGACGACGGCTCTGATGTTAGTTACGATCCTTGATGCAATCGCAGTATGTGATCACTTGCGTAAACATGCTGATAAATTAAGGATTACTAATTTGAGAGATTCCTTGAATTTTATGAATCAAGCAGGCGAAGTTGCGTACGCGAAGTTATTCTGCAAGAAAAACGCGAATAGATGGCCGGTGAGCTCTTTCGAAATGACTTCTTGCTGACTTCGACTTCGGCATAATTGTCAAAATGAACAGAGAATGAACAAATAATAACAAAGATACAGTTCCGTCCATAGAAATTCGGACTGCCGACGGTGATGGGTGTTGGCCGGCTGGATTTTCGAGGATGTCACCCGCATATTTACGACACGGCAATAAAGTGGGCCGTGCATCATGCATTCATTCACCGCGGTTCACCATCGGCTTTCTTTTTTTCTTTGTGGCCCATTATGCGCCACCGTTGCCACCTTAACCATCTCGATTTTATTGCCCGCTTAATGACTCTTTGAGCACCTAACCAATAATATCACCCCTTTACCTCCCTCGCCATTATGTAAGTAGTCAGAAACGGAAAATGGCAATGTTGCGCTATACAGTGTGAAATATTGAGAAATGGGTAGTTTTATACAAGTACCCACGTACCTAAGTATACAGAGTGAATTTCAGTTACTGGGTTGCTGCAAATTTTAAGAGATGATTCGCCATTGGAAATTAGATCAAAAAATTGAAATACTCATGGTCCTCAAGGTCCTTAATGCTCCCTTAAGGATGTCATTTCCTAGAGTTTTTTCTTACACCACACCTATTTAGGTTCTTAGTTATGCGGTTTCATCACTTACGGTAGTTGATACTTCGACTGTTGAGCAGTTCATAAACAATTTCAGCCAACAATTATGTATATCTCCGCAAGAGTTTCGTCTTTCATCTATAACTGAGAAAGCTCCAAAAAACTTCAACAGCTTCAATCCGGCAAGTTATCGAACGGCTCCTCCGCCTTATTGTAACGGGTTTGTGGCTTGTTCCCGAGTCGAAGTCTCCAGGTTTGTGAATCACCAGCCGAAGTCTCCAGCGGATATCGTAACCGTATAAGAAACTTCCATCATATCTTTCAAATGGTTAGGCGGAAGGCAACCTGAACTTCGAGCTTTCTTTGGAGATGGTGCCGACTGCTGATGTCTTTGTATGGCTTCAAAGAAAATGCACATCATTTAATCAAGCGCATCACAGAAATCTAAAAATTTATGATGGGCAAAACAAAGATTTTGAATAGAAACGGAAGCCATTTTATTGGGCTTTGACCTCTGTAGTACTCTGTACATACCTAGTACAGTATCCTAGTACAGTATGCCAGATATTCTGCCTTGTTGTCCATCAAACGCAAAAATCACATCACCTTATCCGCCAACTCTATTGCTAATTGCTAGCCCGGTGAAAACATTAACGAAACGAAACGCCTCATAAGCCATACCTATCAATTTCAAGAGCTTCGCAAATTGGTTTTTTCTCTATTAATGATTTGTTATCATTTTTTCTATTTTTTATTCGAAGTTTTTTTTTTAAGTTTGGTCTTATCCTTTTATTTGAGCCTTGTGACACTTTTTTGATAGTTGCATAGTGTGCAAACAACGGCAGTGCGCAATGCAAACGCGCATTTTTCCACCGCGTTCTACAGGGTGTTTCAAAAATATGGATTCAAATGAATTTTTTACATCGCATTATTTCAAATTAATATCATGTGTAGTGTAGGTATCTATACTTCTCAATCTAAATTATTGCAGTAATAGACAATATACCACTGGTGAGAGCTTGTGAGGATAACTGGTAGATGGCGCCACGTTGAGACCGTCGCGTCGTTACGAAGCAACCTGTGGGAGTTTCTCGCCTACCCAAAGACAGACGGTTTCAGGCAACTCTTGCTACATCGATGTACTGCGGATCGCCTAAAAGCTACCCCATCGTGCCCCTGCCTTATTCTGTTAATGAGTTTCTTGTTGACGGAACCCAAGTATTATAGCGTCGTGCTCTGTACATGATGGCTATGTTATTTATACACTGTGTTTTGTGAACATAATATTCTATACTTAGCACCTATTTTATACCCATACTTTGTTGTTTCATGTTTCTTTTTGATTCCGTTGTTTGTTTGATGTCGATTATTTATTTATTTATGTTACCTGAGTTGAGTGGATTAAGTACTTGTAGTAACCGAGTCCAAACTTATTAAACTTAGGTATTAACTTATCGTCATCGGCAAAGCTCGACTGCGTTCGTCACTCGTTCGGCTTATCTTCGAGCAGAAGTTGAAAATATTCAACTTTTTGGGTATAGTATTAATAAGAAATAAGCATAAGCATTTGTTTGGGAGTATTTTTTGAAAGGGGCTAGGATCTCGTCGTTAACGGAAGGAAACTCAAGCTACGGAAAGCTTAAGAACACATTGTAAAATAATATTTCACATAAGTTGACCGCGTAATATGATTATTCAATAACATTGAGGATGATTTGTGCAGAGTTTAGGGAACACTTCGCCCTCAGAGATTCTTTTACGCCGCCACTGTTGACACATCTGGCGCATCTTGAATACGCACAATAACGCAGTGAATGGAAACTTGGAGTTCCTTATTCTTATTGTTATTTCTTATTTTGAAGCATGTATGATTGAATCTGAAAGTTCATTTTCAACATTCTATTTTTATTCTGATTGTTATTTTGATTTTGATTTCAATTTTTTCCTAGCATAAATTCAATATTACTCTCATTATTTCCATTTTTTTTCCACTTTGGTTTTTCCTTCTATTTGAGCCCTGTGACATTTTTGACAGTTGCATATTTTGCAAACACCGGCAGCGCGCAATGCAAACGCGCATTCTTTCACCGCGTTCTATATACTAATAAACATTTAAAAAGGTCCATGCATAGCCATTATTCCAATAGTACCTTTCATTATCCAGCGCGCCATCAGCGCGCATGCTCGTCTTCTGAAGTAATGACGTCAAATACAAAATTTGCGAACAAATGCTAGAAAATGGCGTGAAAAACCGCCATAGAGTTGAAAAATACGCGCCGCAGCGAACAGGGTAATAGGCTAGAGGTTAATACACACTTGTGACTGCTCATTTTTCATCAAAAAGTCCGCATTGTTCATTAAATTATAAATAACTGCGTTTTACATTGATCGGATGTGCGTACGCAACCCATAATGCAACCCCCAACAACTCTATTCTCAGTTTGACTAGCGAAAGTTGCCTAAAAACCACGATTTTAGGCAACACTCGCTACATCAATGTACTGCGGAATGTATTTTACTCCCAGGGACTTTTCCCACACGATTCAAGAATAGCGGCCCTGTGCTCTTCAAAGTATAAAAAATCAGTTTTTTTCAAAACTAAATCAGCGGTGTTATCCTTCCAAAAATCATGGAAAAACAAGTGAAAGGGGCCGCGAAACATTGTGCTCATGGGAATGGGCACAGTGATAGTCGGTATAATGACAAAAATATGTATTTCTTTATCCGACTCCCAAAACCGTGCTTAAAATAGCGTAGAAACTTGGTACTGGAGAAATTTGAAAAACACGCAAAGTCTTGCGAGGAATGTGACAATATGCACGGTGGGTGAAGCTGTGTAACCGGAAAAATTCCACTCCAAAACGGGTCACCAAGGATAGATTCAATACATTCATACACACATCCCGCAGTACACTGATGTAGCGAATGTTGCCTAAAATCGTGTTTTTTAGGCAACTTTCGCTACAGAAGTGTAGTACGGATTATATAAAACTCCCAGGGACTTTTCTCACACTATTCAAGAATAGCGGCCCACTTGTTCACAAACGTATACGTTGTTTCAGAAATATTGCTATCCCAGTAGGTCATGGAAATCTAAATGCAGCTTTAGATTTAGTTACAAAAAACGTCAAATCAAAAGTGTAAATCTCATGGAAACTTCATTATTTATTTTCAGGTTATAAGTCAGATCTTTCACTCCTTTCAGTCAGAAAGTATTTCTACAGTTTTTTATCGAGTATCACGTGCGGCACCCCATTCAAGGTGCACTTGAAGAAAGATACATGCAGTTTTGATTTCGAACCGTCTCTGTTTTCGATCTCAGGACTAAAACAAATAG
Source organism: Anaspis maculata (assembly GCA_949128115.1). Taxonomy (NCBI): domain Eukaryota; kingdom Metazoa; phylum Arthropoda; class Insecta; order Coleoptera; family Scraptiidae; genus Anaspis; species Anaspis maculata. The sequence goes on from OX421967.1 coordinate 40,500,090, forward strand.
GCACCTGGGGAATCAGCAGATTTCGTTCTTGCCACAGTCTCAATCAACATTGTCCACATATCACACAGGTATAGATAGTGAAGCAGTAAAGCAAACTCCATGGCCTTGAGAGGGATCAGATATCAAGGAAGATCTGCTTCGAAAGCCGAGTTACGCTGTTCTACTTCAACTGAGCCTTTTAGTGAAGACAGAAGCACGAAATCTGATAGGATATGGCACAACAGACTGTACTGTACCTACTCTTTTGATTGAGAACGGGCGCCTGGCAGATTTTTTTCTCGACTGGGCCCAGGGATCCACGGCTACTTTTTGGTTGTAAGTAGTGACAAACCTTGGCTTCTTTTTTGCCAGTATGCGTTTGACCGTGCTCGCTGTACGTTACTAAAGATCAAAGCAACGCGCTGAATGCTGGCAGCTGCATTGTTGGAATCCCTGAAGAGTTCTTCGTAACAGCGTCAAAGTATTTCACGTTCTCTCGCAGATAAACGGACTGGATCCCCACACATGGCGTGAAAATTATCAGGTAATCAAAACCAATGAAGGAACAACACAACAGTAACAGTAGGTATAACGTAACAGGAACAACAGTAACTGTATAAGTAACACGTACAGATTCTTAAAACTTGCGTCGATAGGTGCTTATTACGATTTTCTTTCCAAAAGCTATCTAGGTGGACAGAAACATGACAGTTTGGACGACATGTCACACTGACTTGGGACTAAAACAATAAATGTTTTAGAACTAGACAAAGCTAAAGCGACTTTTACCATATACTTCCAATGCCTACTGAGATAGCAATCAATCTGAAACAACGTATACGACACTCGGAGCGAACTTCAAAATGGCGAATAAATAGTTGACGTTGACAGCAGACAGCAGCGGAAAGTCACGGCCGTTGCTTGTCAAATTGAAAATAGAGTTGGTGGGGGTTGCATTATGGGTTGCGTACGCACATCCGATCAATGTAAAACGCAGTTATTTATAATTTAATGAACAATGCGGACTTTTTGATGAAAAATAAGTAATCACTAGTGTGTATTAACCTCTAGCCTATTACCCTGTTCGCTGCGGCGCGTATTTTTCAACTTTGTGGCGGTTTTTCTTGCGATTTTGTAGCATTTGTTCGCAAATTTTGTATTTGACGCCAAAATTTGGCGCAAGCGTTGGGTATACCACTATAATGAAAGTTACTATTGACCAGACCTCATCAGTCGCTAACAGGGTATGGCTACCACCAAAATTAACGATGATGACACGCGCATACACCAGCACTGTTTTCCTCTTAATAGCACATCATCGTGAATCATCGGCCGTTTCGTCCAATAAATAATCAACTTCACTGCCTCTTCGCTCTTCCTTTGGCTTGGCCCTCATGCTTCGAACTCACTTCAAGCTAGGTTCAGTCAGCTTAAAGGGAAATATCTGGCCTTAGCCGTATTCAGAGAGATCCGAGACCTGAAATTTTCAAAGATGACGCTCTACGATTGCTCTATTCAAGTCTTGAAATTTTCGGGAATTCTCGCATGTTATCCAACATAGGATTCTGCAGCGATCCACCAGATTTCGTCAGCTTGAGAATTCATTTCGGGTTTTGGTCGAGTTTTGATTGATTAGTTTGACTGGACTACTCGCATATCGTATATTATGTATTATGCTTTAACGGATGAGTCAGAGTTACCCGATTAAAGCCCGGTTGTTATTTTCTTGGATGCATCTAATTTTATTACGATGCGGCTGACGTGGCCAGCAATCATACTCAATTTTAATAGAAGAAGAAATTTGAAGACGTTTGTTAATTTTTGCTATATACTTATATGGTCGAAACCAGCCGCTTGCTTGGTGGCCATGAGCCGGTTCATCAATAACAAGCTGCACAATGGGAGGACCCATTTTGTATCTATGTGGTATGTAGGTAATATGACCTTCAGTCAGGAGTCACTAGTCACTGTCAATTTCGGCAGAGATGATGGTTTTTCCTAGTTAAATTTTCGAACTTACGGGTCAATTTTAATTTTTAAGTCAGGAGCCCAGAAGCGTCTATAAAACCGCCGGAATTTTTTCATCATTCATCAGCATAATCAGTCTGATTCTTGATAATACAGAGTACCACGCCTCATTACTACGGTGATCTTACTTCCGCTGCGCGTATCTCCAACTAATCGGGCGCTCAGAGATTAGGATCGATAATTTGAAATTGAAGATGAAAAAAGTATAGTCTGGTGCAAGCAGGATAACCATACCAGCGGAACGTATACAGGGTTATTCAAAAGTCCGGAATAAAATTCATTTTTTTTTCCATATTTATTTCGGAAAAAAACGCTCGAACAGGTCGATTTTTAAAAACGGTAAGCCGTTTTTTCATGACACGTGTCATGTTCTACCGTCAACCCCCTAACCCCAAGCCACCCTTAGTATTTTTTTTCAAATAGCACTCTATATGACTTGTGGGGGCTCGTTGGAAAGCTTGTCAAAAACTCTATTCAGATCTACCATTGAAAATTAGATCGGACGCTTCACCATGAAGCTTTGAAGAACCCCAGTTTTACTTAAGAGTCCGGAATAAAATTCATAATTTTTTTCTATATTTATTTCGGAAAAAACGCTCGAACAGGTCGATGTCTAAAACCGGTAAGCCGTTTTTTCATGACACGTGTCATGTTCTACCGTCAACCCTCTAACCCCAAGGCACCCATTTGCCGGGTGCCATTTGAAGAAAAATACTAAGGGTGGCTTGGGGCTAGGGGGTTGACGGTAGAATATGACACGTGTCATGAAAAAATGGCTTACCGTTTTTAGAAATCGACCTGTTCGAGCGTTTTTTCCGAAATGGATATGGAAAAAAATTATGAATTTTATTCCGGACTGTTAAGTAAAACTGGGGTTCCTCAAAACTTCATGGTGAAGCGTTCGATCCGATTTTCAATGGTAGATCAGAATAGAGTTTTTGACAAGCTTTCCAACGAGCCCCCACAAGCCATAGGGTGCTATTTGAAAAAAATACTAAGGGTGGCTTGGGGTTAGGGGGTTGACGGTAGAACATGACACGTGTCATGAAAAAACGGCTTACCGTCTTTAGAAATTGACCTGTTCGAGCGTTTTTTCCGAAATAAATATGGAAAAAAATTATGAATTTTATTCCGGACTTTTGAATAACCCTGTATAACCAAGCCATACCGATCCTCATTATCCATACTGCCGTTTTTGGCAGATTATAGATACGTCCATCAAGTGAAGCTTAGTTCCCAGTTGCGAATATTTGGACAAAAATTACGAATATTCGGAATTCGCAAGTTTTCTCCGTTTCTATGATTCCCAGTGCGAAAAAATCGAACGATTTCAAGGTGTCATGTGTCAAACCGCTGCATTTGAATTATTTGAAAAGTGAGCGAAGCGGGCTGGGACAAATTTTGATTCATTGATGTGTCAAATTCATTTTTTTGGGGTCTCCATTATGAGACAGCTGCCTGGGCCTGCCCTCAAAAGATTGAGGGAAGTCCAGAAGAGATGAGCTCTGGCTTGAAATTTCCTGGCACATTGGTGGTAAGGGTGGGTAACATTTACAGAATAAAAGAAAATAAAATAGAATATATATTATATTTTTATTTTAACATGTATACATGTATACATATTTTTACACAGAATAAAAGATACTTACTTACTTACTCACTTACTTTAACTGGTATGGTATGCAGTGCCGGCCTTAGCAGTTTTGGCGCCCGGGGCAAGAATGCGAAACCGCCGCCCCCATCTTGGGTCCGCGAGCGGAGCGAGTAAAATTGAACTAATTTTCTTGCAATAATGAAGCTTTGTGTGCTTTTACATCAGCAGATTCGGTGATCGCAGCTGACAAGTGTTTTTTGCTTTCGTAAATTATCAATTTTTCTTATTTCAACCGCGATTTTTCCGCCCCTATAAGCTGGCGCCCCGAGCGATCGCCCGTCTCGCCCTACCCTAAGGCCGCTACTGATGGTATGTAACGGTTTACTTTTGCAAACAATAATAAAAGGAAATGAAGAAGACCTTGGTATTGTTAGATTTATTTAAATTCAAATTAGATTATCTTGTGACGTGAGTTGCGCGCTGGGTTCGGATTTTTGTGGGTCCTTTCAAAGTTGAACAGAGGCACTGGCGGCTCCAGCATTTTCGAACAGGGAGTACGGTTCACCGACCAGGCGCCCTTAAGGTAAGGGCTACAATCAAAATGAGCCCCATGCTTCTTTCCAGTGGCGTACCCAGATTTATGGACAAGGAAGGGGGGTCGAGGAGGTTTTGTGTATCGTCTCTGTACTGGACGACCTCAGCCACCAAACACTAGCGCCGCAGCCGAAAATTTTTGGGCATAATAGTAATAATAATATTGACAATAATAAGCAGAAAAAAGGAGAGCCTCTCTAATTCATTTTGTTCTCTTCCATTCGAGGCTCAGGCAAAACTCAAAAGTGCAAAACTATTCAAAAAACATAACCTAAATTCTGTTTTTGAAACAGAATGATACCTGTCAAGTAGGTATCAAGTAATCAATCAAATCATAATTCGTCAGGGGATATTGGTCGAAGCCTTAGGGGGGGATTTATACCCTTCATCCCTCCCCCGTTGGTACGCCCCTGCTTCTCTTTATGACTTTACTCGAACTCCCTATATGTAGTTGATTCATAAGCGTTTTTCAAAGAAAAAACGATCATGACAACCACTTGGTTTTGATAGTATAAATTGAACTCTTTTCTACGTATCTATTCTACAAAACTGAATTTACACCTATCTGCCTCTTCTGTAATCACCAACAGGGTATTTAGTCAGTCTTCAGTCATCGTAGACCATCTTTTGGTTCTGGCGGAGCCTGGAGGCTCTAGCCCTCAGCAGATTGGAAAATATTTTTTTGCCATAGCTTCCAATTGGCAAATCAATTTTTCTGAAACTTGGCTCATAAGGAATACGGATTTACTTACTCATTGTTTGGTTGAATGCATTATTCTGGAATGTATCTTCCGAAGCAACCATTTCTTCTTTTCCCGCGGAGTAAGTAATGAGTGACTTCCCGCCCTCTTACATAGTATGTAATGAATCAATTACCATAATGGTTGTGAGTAATAGTACATCACATACCGAGACGGAAAGAGGTTTATTACAGACAAGAGCCAAGGCAGCTGCAGAGCGCGCCGCGGGCCGATGGTTCGTAATGGTTTATTTTCCAACATTTTCAAAAGTCACTAATGAACAATGATTGTGGTGGTTGTTTCCACCTTCATAGATGTTATGAGAATAGTTCCAAGATTTTATCGCGCGACGCCCAGAGCGAATTTCCACAGGTAACATTATCAATTTCATTGGCGAGTTTTTATCACGTTAATTATTTTTTACAAAGAGTAATCCATCGGTACTACTTGTGGATTTCTTTTCAAAATTATAAGCTTGACGTCTGGCGCCCCTGATTTGCAACAGGGGGTACGGCCGTACCGTCGTACCCCCCCATGGAGCCGCCAGTGAACAGAGGGCATTTTGCTCAATTTCGTGAAATGAACCCCGGGCATCCTGGGAAACCGCACAGCGATTTTTTCGCTGGGCAAGGCCACGAAGGCGTCCTGAAGCGAGAATACGTGATTGTGCTGTGAAAAGATCCGGATTTCGACGTTCGATAACAGACCGATAAACATGTCGCAGCCTAAACGGTCACATAAAGTTTGTTTGTATTGTAAAGCTGAAGCTCAAAAGGGCCCAAAGTGTGTATCGTGTGATACTGTCTTTCACCCTGGTTGTGTGCAACGCCTACCACAGCTGAAGATCATAAATGACAAGGCCGTTGTTTGCTGCGGTGAAGATGGTGTGCCTGGCGATCAACTACTCAACAGGTTGGCCTCTGAAAACAGTGGCCTTTCTGCTGCGATCAAAGATGTTCTTGTGGTCGCTCTGAAGCCTTTGGTGGAGGAGATCGCCTGTCTTCGGAATGAGTTGGCCATTATAAAAGAATCCAATGTGGATTTAATCAAGTTATTAACAGGAGCAGGTAAAAAATCTTCAGAATTGTTAAATAAACAAGAAACATCAGAAGAAAAAGTGCAGGGAAAAGCAAGTGAAAAAGTCAACGCCGATAAAGTCACAAGAAACAGAAGAGATTGCGCTCCCTATGATTTTTCGAGCGACAATCGCAGGCAAGAGGACAAACAAAAACATAAACATCAACAGCCAAACTTCAGGTCGCAAAGGAAGCAGGTACCTATAGCGACCGCCAAATTCGCAGGTGATGAGATGGTACGCCAGGGCAGGGTTTCTAAACACGTCGGGGCCGCCGGTGAAATAACGGCGGTTGAGAAAACCAAACCTATGGTCAGGCCTTCCGCTGCTAAGGACGCGCGAATATTTGGAGTGAGTCAACCGGATGGTTCTGCGGGCTGCTGTCTGCAATCGATTCCAAGGAAGGCTTATCTGCATGTATCGCGCCTTAGTCCAGATACTAATGCTGACAGATTATGTGAATTTGTGAAAAATCTGGCACCTGAAGCTGTGTGTGATGCCATTCAATCTAAACATCCAGAAATTTACGCATCCTTTAAGGTCACTTTGGATTATGTGAACCTTGACAAAGTGCGTGATCCTAGTGTATGGCCAGCCGGAATAAGTCTGAGCAGGTTTTTTCACAGGAAGAAGGTCTCACTGGATCAAAACTAGTTAAACAGCCCGAATCTAACCACAATAGCAATTCTAAATTGACTAACCACTTTGTTGTTATGCACTTGAACTTACAGGGTGGTCTTTTAAGTAAAAAAGACGAATTGGAACTAATATTGATTAAGCACGACGTTGATATTTTGTGTTTATCTGAACACCACATGGACGCGGATGTCAAACATTTATGTATAGGAAATTATAAAGTTTTTAATGCATTTTCTAGATCTCGCTTTGCTGGTGGCGGTGTTTGCATATTAGCAAAGAATACTTTGAATATAAATTGTGTCTTATTAAAGAATGTCAGTATCGAAAAAGACATCGAGATGTGTTTAAATGAACAACAGTTCGCTAATTGTTGGAGTGATATATAGATCTCCCACTGGTGTCTTTGAAACATTTGTGAACCGGATTTCTGAGATTCTTGATGCTACCTATAAGCCGGAGAGTTCCCATATTATTTGTGGGGATTTCAATACAAATTTTTTGAACAATGGTAATGACAGTAACGACGTAGTTAATTTGTTCAAGGAATACAATCTGAAACAAACAATTTATTCACCCACACGAGTTACATCACATAGCGGTACATGTATTGATAACCTTTTCACCGATGTGGGGAGATATCACGCTGATGTATTTGACACAATTAGCTCTGACCATAAGTACCAGATTTTGACAATTTCGCTTGAGTCTGATTTTAGGGGCGGCGGACCAATTTTGAGACACCGCAGGCTGTTTAATGAGTCTAATATCGCCGCCTTCCGAAGCGCACTGGGTGCCATTGATTGGAATGTTTTGATGTCGCGGGACCTTGGTGCAGATGTTCTGTTTGACTGTTTTTATTCAGAGCTTAGAAGTGCCTTTGAGCTTGGGTTTCCCTTGACTGGGTTTACGCATCGCGGGCGGAGTAGTAGCAAGCGGTGGATCACGCCTGAGATACGGAACTTGTCTACGACTTTGAGGGAGATGCACTCGGTATGTCGTAGCATTGATAATCCACACTACAAACAAAAGTACGTTAATTTAAAAGCCTATTATCGAAAACAAATCAAAATTGCGAAAACAACCGTCAACAACAACAGAATTTTGGATGCTGACAACGTGAGTAGGGAAACTTGGAAAGTTATAAACGAGAACAGAAGCGCATCGGAATCCATACCTAAACAGCTTCTCCATAATAACGAAAAAATTTTTGACTTACAGAGCATCACAGATGTTTTCAATGAACATTTTGCTGCACAGTCCAACAATTGTGATTCTCCAAAGCACTCGTTTTCGGGCGTTCCTTTCCATGATAAAACTTTTTTTCTGTATCCTTCCGATCCGACAGAAATAGAACTCACAATTACAAAAGTCTGTAACAAGAGATCCGCTGGGATGGATGAGATACCTGGAACAATACTTATGGCTGTTAGAGATTTGATCTCACCTGTTCTTTCGTACATCATTAACCGAAGTTTCACTGAGGGTACGTACCCAGCTTCTCTTAAAGTATCTAAGGTCATCCCGGTGTATAAGAAGAAGGGAAATACCCTTCATGCTGACAACTACAGGCCCGTAGCTCTCCAGTGCCAGGTGGGTAAAATATTCGAACACTGCTTTAACAATAGATTGAATACATTTCTCGAAGAAAACAACATTCTCTCAAATAACCAATACGGTTTTAGATCTAAACGTTCGACTCATCTGGCGTTGGAGAGTGCGCTGGCCTGTGTCCATGATCATGTCAATGGCAGGGATGCTGTTGTGGGCCTATTCTTCGACATGTCGAACGCTTTTGGATCTATTGACCACGGCCTGCTTTTGGATAAGCTCAATAGGATGGGAGTTCGAGGCACAAGCAATAAATGGATCGAATCATATTTATCAGATAGGACACAGCACGTTGTTATTGATGGCATTAGATCGGTGGGTAGGGTGATCAGCAGGGGTAGCCCGCAGGGCTCGGGCATTTCGGCAACTCTGTTCAACTGCTATATCAATGACCTGCCAACGAACAAGATTCCAGGAGCAAAATTCACCATATATGCTGATGATACTAGTGTTGTTGTGGGAACGGATGATAGAGTGAACCTACCTAAGATTGCTCAGTCATGTATAGATTATGTTGCAGGATGGTGCGAGCATAACGGGATCAGACTGAACATTGGAAAGTCGGTGGTGATGAAAATAACGACTAAAAACTCAACAATTGACTCCAGCCTTCTGCTGAGAAATGAGGGCAAATCAGTTAAAAATGTGAGTTCTACAAAATTTCTGGGACTATATATTGATCAAAAACTTACATGGAATGCACATATCGGGGATCTTGTTTCGAAGCTCAGTAGTTGCACGTTCCTGATTCGCTCGATCAGGGGCACAGTCTCCTCGGGTGTGCTGAGGGTCATATATTTTTCTATGTTTCAGTCCAGACTCACTTACGGAATTCTGCACTGGGGTTGTGCCGCAAATATGAAGCGTGTTCTCGTGGCGCAGAAAAGAGTTGTTCGATGCATGACGGGTTCTTCAAACAGATCATCCTGCAGACCATTGTTCCTTAAATTGAATGTGATGACGGTGACGTCCCTGTATTTGTATTCCTTGTTGATGTATGTTAGGGCGAACATCGATAAATGCACCTTGAGACGGAATATTCACGGTCATGACACGAGAAATGGCAATCTGCTTGATGTCCCATTCTCAAGACTTGTCATTGGACAGCACAGTCTTCAATATATGAGTCTCAGGGTGTACAATCACGCGTTGAAGGTTCACGGATGTTTCACTGACGCTGATACACATCGTGTTTTTGTGAGAAAAATAAAGCAATTTTTAATTGCCAAATGCTTTTATACACTCGACGAGTTCTTTCTGTAATATATTTTTGTATATATGTATCTTCTTATCGTCACAGTGTGTGGCTGTATGTGTACCGTCTGCCAGATGTATATAAACTGTGTTAAGTGACTGTCTGACTTTGCCGATTTTATGTGTAGATTCTCAAATCTGTATATTTTCATAAGGCATAAATAAATACTTTACTTTACTTTACTTTACTTTTAGTATAAGTTTAATAGAAAATGTTTTGAGACTAGCCCCAGGCATTTTAGGCGAAAATTTGGTCAAACCCTGAAATAAATATGTCCCTTTTGAAATTTTGCAGAAACGGCCTTTGACCAATGCTGAACAACATACTAGAAGCTCCGGCCCGACAAGTGTGCGAAACATAGTTTTTTGAGGCAAGAAAGGAGTAAGTGCCACCAAATCTCGTATAGCGCCTGATTGAGAGACGATGGAAAACTCTAACTGCAGACTTAATGTGACTCTTTCATTTTGTATTCTATTGCTGCCTGTTGAATTTGGTTCCAATCCATCAAATAGATTTTGGATAATTAAATGGCAAAGTTTTTAATTTGGACATTTTTTTAATATTTGACATATGACAGATAGAGAAGTACTTTTAACTGTTCTGAATACAGTTTTGCGAAGGCTTTCAAACGACATATTGCATGTCAAGTTCCGTGAGATACAGCTTCTGTCATCATTTGATAGTGTCTTTTTTGTTTGACAGATGACAGTCAAAAATTGATGGGCTCATTCGACAGCAAAACCATGTCTGCATACAAAATTTCAAGTCGATCAGATCAACCATTTGATCGTTATCGTGAAATATTACTGACAGACACACACACAGCCAGGCACAAACACAGTCAGACACACCGACAATCAAACTTTCATCTGGAAATGGTCCTGGTCGTCTCAGGGAGGCTCAAAATGAATATTTCCGTGTTTATCTCGGAACATGTTTTTTAGCGCCTTCACAATACTTTCCCTCCTCTTTGGTTGGTGGGTCGAGAGGAGGAAAATCGGGGAATTCCGTTTTAAAATGTGAATCAGCATTGCTTGAAAGCGTTCAGACCAACCAGGGCTTCAAAATTTTGAGGAAATCAAATTTTACAGAGTTACCACTGTTGCGGAACTTACCCCCTTCTTGTTCATCAAAAACTATGACGCTCACATTTCAGGGCCTGGAGCTTTTATTACATTGATCAGCATTGTTTAAGGGACACGTTGGTCAACGTTGAGGCTTACAGCACCCTTTTCTTGATTACAGCAACAGCAAGAGTTAATCTGATTTGACGGCACTTACTCCCTTCTTGCCCCAAAAAACTATGTTCCACACACTTGTTGGACCGGAGCTTTTAGTATAATGTTCAGCATTGGTGAAAGGCCGTTTGTGCAAAATTTCAAAAGGGACATATGTATTTCAGGGACATTTTTATTTATGTCAAACCCTAAAATTCCTGGGCTAGACGGGGCAATCCCGAACACGCACTTACCTATAGGTTCGCGAATTTATAGATCCAAGCTAACGGCTTAAGCAAAGGCCACGGAAAGTCCCATCCAGTTCTGCATACAATCCAACGATCCTTTCCGCTGTATCGGAACAAAAGCTCTTGACTCTTGTTTGCGGTTTAGCAAATAACTATGTACCAAAGATACGTTGATGTGTTATCGACAAGGACTTGGGAAGATCGGTGGGCCCCAGCGGAGGTTCCCTGTTCAACGTTTGTTTCGTGCAGGCCACACGTCACCAGCTTCTGCCTTTCGAGAAGGGAGAAGGCCCTGAGCGAAGTATTTTAACTCCAAAGCCGCGCCTAAAACGATAATCGTTGTTTAAATTCAATTACGGCACTTACGTGTTGTCAACATACATTTTCCCCATTTAACAGCCCCAGCAACGGCGAATTTGTAGAAATTCTCGTGTTTATTTTGAACCGCGAATCGGACCTAACCGCAAACGTCACTAATCGCGTTTTTTTTTTTAAATTTCAGATAGAACTATTACTGAGCGAAAAGATACCAAGGAAGTAATTAATTAACAGGAAGTACTAACTCGAGTCCATGCTTGAATCACTGCTTGATTTCCTCAAAAACAAAAACACAGAGATGTCAGAACGATGAGTTGAAATGACATAACGTCAAAAATATGCGAAATTCGCGAAAAGTTGAAATAATTCCATTTTTTTCCGAACATTCGTAACAGGTATTGGAGACAGTGCCGGACTGGCAAAATTTGGCCTACTAAGTCACCAATGATATTTTTCTAAGTTGGACAATCTGTTAAGTCGATGGATTGAAAAAGTCAAAATGATTTTAATCAAATTTGTCAAAGCGATGTTCGTTGCTTTGCTGGATTGCCGTTTTAATTTGATTATTAGGTCAGATTTTGGCACTGACACAGTATTCTCATTCTTTTTTGCTTGAAAACGCTGTTAGGCACGTTATTTCAATAGTGAACGTGTTGAGAGGTGCAATAGTAAGAATAATACTCGAAGAGGAAGACCGAAGAGGATCCAGTTTTAGCGCTGGAGTGTGATTTCGTTGCAAGTGATCTTGTGACCTGAGCTCGTCGCGCCCTGTAAGAACCTAAGCACGTTATTTCACGTGATCCTGGTCGAAAGAAAGCGGCTGAGGTTAGTGAGCAAACCTGCGACCTGCCGGCGACGCGTCAGTCCCCAGAATGACAATTAGACAACACAGCGTAGTTCTGAAGTTGCGGTGGTAGTTGGTGGTTGGTGAAGGTTTCATGTCATAGTCATACGGACACTAATTGTAACGTAATTGTAATCCCTTCCTCCCTTAATTGTGATTGACAGGAAAAGAAATACGGCGATCATTGTAGATCCAACAGTGCGGTTCGAGATAGAAAAAGACCAGCCAGAAAAAGTGGACAAGGAGAAAAAAGAGATATACGAGCCAACAATATCGTATTATAAAAACGTGTACAACGTTGACAAAATTCAAGTCTATGGAATTTTTATTGGAGCAAGAGGGACAATTCCGTTATTTTTCAAAAATTTTTGCAAACAATTCAAAATCTCTACAAAAATTGATACTAAAATAGCAGTTTTGGCTATAAAACATTCAATTCAAATTTTGAGAAATCATCTATACTCAAACTAATTTTGATGTATTTAGAAATAATGTATCTGTACTAATATACTCTTTTCATGTTCTCGATATGATGTAATTTTTAAAATGTTAAGTATCCTTTGTTTTACCAGCTCAAATTGTTGGGAAGGCAAAATTTTTGAATGAATTTCTTTATATATCAATATGACAATAAACATGAAAAAATCAGGGACAAAACTCGGATGTTTCATGGCAAGCTTTGGCTTGGAATGTATTATTTATACTCCATTCTGAAGTTACGATTTTTTTAAAATCCGAAGAGAAGAGAAAGAATCGTTATAGCTTTCGGCCGCTCAGGCTTCACATAGAGATGATCTTTCAGACGCTGAAGAGACAAAGTGACCTTGGAGGACAAAGTGGGCAAGATTCGCTGGAGTCTCGATTCGGCTCGGACAAGTAGACGCTGAAAATAAAGGCTTCCGCGTAGAGCGAGACGCTGGGTAGAGACTCGCTGATGTTGGTTATAGCGTAATCAAGATTATGTCAACTTCGCAGTAGTACCCAAGAGTGACGACGTGTAAAATTTTCACCCCGACTAGGGCTCAATAGTCAATGTTCACCATCACTTATTCACTTCGATACAAATTGCTCTCCAGCTCTCAGCTCCGTCCAAGAGGCTCCGCGAGATGGCTTCGGCGGATCGGAAAAACGAATGCATAGGTACTTCAAACCCGGCAGAACCAATATAAACAAGTGCAAACGTCAAAAATATCCGGATATTCTCAAAATGTTGACGGGTTCTGACAGCTGTCCAAATTCTGTCATTTTTTCAGAGTATCCGGAATTTTTGTCCGAATATTCGCAGCTGAGGAACGAAACTTCGAGCTGGATTCCCAGATGCGAATATTCGGACAGAAAATGCTGGATTCTATGTCAAAGTCGTCATAATAGTCAATCAGAGCTCTCGAATTCAAAATTTAACATACCTATAAAATCGCACTGTTTGTCCAAATATTCGCATCTGGAAACCTAGCTTTACTGATTGATGGTAAGAAAAAGTCCGGATAAAGCTGGATTCCCAGTTGCAAATATTCGGACAGAAAATGCGAAATTGAATGTCAAAGTCGTCATATTGGCCAATCAGAGCCTTCGAATTCAAAATTTGACATATAAAATCGCATTTTCTGTCCGAATATTCGCATCTGGGAGCCCAGCTTAATCCGTGATTCTTATATTGCACAACTCGGCAACATGTAGACTTTTTTTTGGTTAACTTCTCTCTAAATCCCCAAAGCTTTGTGTGGAAATCAAATCATAAATATAACGATGAAGTTCCTGATCCTGGGAGAGAAGCAACCGATACCAAGTCAACCAGAAAACTAAACTAAACTTTCCTATACTTTTATCAAATTTCTTTTTGTTCCCTGCCACGCTATCACCTAGCAAATTGCGATAACTACCTAAATTTGTTCTCTATAACTCGGAGACGAAATTTAAATGCTACAACACCTCCCTGACCAAAAGAAAATGTCCCAAATTTTCCAAAAAGAAATGAATAAATGAATGAAAAAATAAAATGAAAATCCAAATTTACATCAATCGAAGAATATATATCAAAATAGAGAAAGACTCCAGACTAAACAAACACTGAGAAGCAGATATTTTCCAAGTTCAAAAATCACTAATACATACTTAGCCAATCCACAATGCCAGAACGAAGAAAAAAAAAACAAAACCGGTAGACCATATCCCGACTATCCTATGCCGTCGGATCCAACTTAAGGTCATTCGCATTCCACGTCCCGCAAAATTTCCCATCACAATTTTTCAACCCATATCATATGTCCAAGGAGAGAGGCGTTTCGACACCACAAAGAGTCATATAGACATTCCGGGGAAGATCTGGACATCACGTAATTGGCAGCATCTGATAACCCAAAATTTCTCTGCCAAGCCTTTTGGCCCACCGCGTATTCGACATCGCGACGACGTAGATCGTATGCTTGCTTGTTCCGCTAGAAAGCTTTATCAAGTTGGTCCCGAACCCAGCTTGTAAACCTGGAGAAATTGGTCAGGACGGTCTTTAAAAAATTCCAAATCACGCTTAACATCTTCACCAAAATTCTCCGGAATCTTTATCACCTTGTCCATTAAGTCCGATTTCACAACCAAAGTTCATGAATAAGGTTTCATGTCGGTAGCTTATTGTTTAAACAATCGAAAATCGAATAGCGCACGCCACTTTTTGCAGGTAAGAATCCCACGTGCGGTGATTGTTTTTGACATAACAAGCCAACATCACAGTATACTCTTTGTACCCTCTCTACGGCATTACTTTGCGGATGATACAGTGCATTGTATGACATACAGATATTATAGGATTTAGCCAATTCTTTCATTTGCCGTGAACGCAACTGCTTTCCATTGTCACAAACGATACAGCTGGGGACTCTAAATAGACAAAAGACTTGGTTCTCCAGCAATCGGATAATGTTTTTTCCTTCTGCCATAACCGAAAATGACAATATACGCTCGGTGCCCTGCACTGTAATATTCAGAAAAAGATCTAGAGCGGCAAAGTAAAAAGTACACGTGAAAAATAAACTAACCTTGCAAAACCATGCAGAATTCAAGAGAGACCACGTTTCCAATGTTATAGCTTGGAATTTTCGGTTTAAATCAGTTAAAATCATGAATAATCATTTTCAAAATTGATATTTTAGGGTCATTTTTCTAATAGCTGTTGGTACAATTGCAAAATGATTTTTGACGTTTTGTTGCGCCAAGGTTTAAAAGTGATTAATGTATGCCATTTTCTGTGTTTCGTCGTCACACAAGACACTGGAACTCAGTGATTTCGAGATTATTGGGGGATGGCCCTCCTAATTGGGGAGGGGGAGGGCGGTTTTAAGCAAGAAAATTCAAACATAGGACGCAATTTTTCAAATCGACATTTGACACACAAAAATCTGCATCTAGTAGGTATATGCCTCGTGCCTTGGTGATGAATGGCAGAAGTACCAACTTGAAATTTATTACAATGATTATTGCGATATGATCTTATTTATTTGTAATTTTATTAGGTTTGTTTTGGCAGCGAGTTGCGGACGGTTTGCTAACTGTGATTGAGCGCGCATACTCGACTCCAACCAGTTTTCAAGTGGTTGGAAAGTTTTTGCTGCAAGAACGCGTAGCGAGCGATTCCAGTTGAAACTAGGGACACAACAACTTGTCAAGTTTTCCCCGCCAAGCCGAGTCTTATTTAAGGGGTTTCTGATGCGACTAAAAAAGTTGTCGACGGAAATCGGTTCCATTTTATTTTTTTCGTCAAGTACAAACTCATCCAAAAAGAAAATGTACAGACATTGCCATCAAATTTTGAAAATTTCCAAAATATTTTGAAAATATTTGAATTTGATTTTTGAAAATTCAAGAACTAGATAGCATCGACAATGTATCTTTCTTCAAGAAAGTCGCATGCAATTTGAACTTTCTATTTCCAAAAAAAGGTACCAAAAATGACTTCTGATAATTCACTTTTTCATGTCTACGAGAAATCATTTTTGGTGCCTTTTTTTGAAAGTGAAAAGTTCATATTTGGTATGCGACTTTCTTGAGGAAAGATACATTGTCGATGCTATCTAGTTTTTGAATTTTCAAAAATCAAAATCAAAAATTTTCACAATTTGATAACAATATCCGTACATTTTCTTTTTGGAGGAGTTTCTACTTGACGAAAAAAAAAACGATTCCCATCAACAACTTTGTTAGTCGCATCAGAAACCCCTTAATAAATTTACCGAATTAATGTAAATATGTAACTTTCAGCAGGTAAAACTATTTTAAATTAACCTCGAAAATGCGTCTTTATTTACCTTTACTGTCACACTGTCACATTACGCGCCACGCCATCAATCAAAGATTGCCCGATTGCGAAGAAAGGCGTACGCATGCGTCTGATCACCAGTTTCTTTTCAATTCTCAAACTCCTCTGACCGTCCACAAACTGTTTTCGAATCGTTGGAGGCACCTGCCCAAACAGCTTACCAACAGTTGGCAACTCGAAGTTTACACTGCCCGAACGGCTTAACGGAAGCGCGCAGAATCCAAACGGTTGGAAACGGTTGTGTATCGCTGCCAAAACAAACCTATTAAAAGCAGCACGAAAAACGATGTATGCTACTCGCGCTGAAAACGGCATAGCATAACTCTCTTACATGCAGCTCTCGGCCTAGGGCCTCGAGCTGCATTCACGTTCGTTATGCTATGCCCGGTTTTCGGCGTTAGTAACATAAAATACTATTAGCGTTAGCGATTCTCAGCGCGAAAAACAAAGTAAACTTATTGAAGTATAGTCTACAATCGATAGAATGTACATACCCATATGTGGACTTGGGTAAAGGTCCGACGATGTCAATGCAAATATTGCAAATCAACTGTCACGGCTTGCATACTTCTGGCCGACCCAACATCAAACCTGCTGGCGGCTTCTGATCCGGCTTGATTGACAGACACGTTCGACAATTTTTGATGTACTTATTTAGCGACATCAGTGCGCATTTTTGGCCAATAATATTTACTGGAAAGTGGAAATTCGATTGAAGGTCTTGTAGATGCCACCATGGAAAATGGTGGGTCGTGATTTTCCGATAAGACTTTGGATCTTTCCCGAGATGGAACTATGAATTTACAATCGTTGACCTGTCTAGACAGTCCCAGAAAAAGATTCTTAGTAAGCCGGTAGAGTTCACCGTTTTCGACTCGCCAAGATGGAAACCGTAGTGGAGAGCCTGCGACCTGCTGGCACATCTTCGAGTATCATCTGTCTTTTGTCTCCGGTGACGAAGGAAGATGTTGAATTTCGTCTATCACCGGCACTGACCTTGATAGGGCATCAGGAACAATGTGATTCCGACCAGAACGATGAATGATATTAAAGTCATAGTGTTGCAAACGTAAACTCTGGAGCTCAATCTACCAGACGGATCATTCCGTTTATTACGCCATTTCAGACTATAATGATCCGAATGACGGTGAATCTAGAACCTTCTGTGTAAGGGCGAAACTGTTTTACCGCAAAAATGACCCCTAAATATTTTTTTCGGTCGTGCTATATCGTCTCTTTTCTCTCTTTGCGCACAGCTCAGCGATTTACTGATGTGAGCTATCATGCGTTCTCCATCCTCATCTTCCTGGGATAACACAGCACCCAGCCCAAAATCGCTGGCATCAGCCTGGATGACAAAAAGCTTCTCAAAGTTGGGACACGTCAGAACCGGCGCAGAAACGAGTGAGTCTTTGATGGCTTGAAAAGCGTTATCGCATTCGGGCGACCAGACAAACTTCTCGCTTTTTTTGAGGAGTTGGTGAAGTGGAGCAGCAACAGTGGCAAAGTTAGACATGAAGCGTCGATACCAAGACGTCATGCCTACAGCACGTCGCACATTTTTCACATTTATGGGCGTTGGTATCTTGAGAATCGCTTCAACTTTGTCTGGGTCCACTCGTAGCCCATTTTCATTGACGATGTAGCCCAGAAACTTCAGCTCCGGGTGACAGATTTGGCACTTTCTTCGTACTGGTAACTATGACGATGTCGTCCAAATAAACGAATACGAAGGGATCCAAGTCGACGCCAAGGACGCGATCAATCAATCTTTGCCATGTGGCACTTGAATTGTGAAGACCAAAAGGCATTCGTCGAAATTGGAACAAACTTCTGTTCAGTACAGAGAAAAAGCGGTGACCGGCTTCGATTCTTCGGACAGCGGCACTTGCCAATAAGTCTT
Source organism: Anaspis maculata (assembly GCA_949128115.1). Classification (NCBI taxonomy): domain Eukaryota; kingdom Metazoa; phylum Arthropoda; class Insecta; order Coleoptera; family Scraptiidae; genus Anaspis; species Anaspis maculata. The sequence goes on from OX421967.1 coordinate 40,518,438, forward strand.
TTTTTATATCTAGCGATGATAGATATTTCGCGTCCCGTAATTTATCCAGCGTATTCGTCACAAACGGCAGAGGGTAAGCTCAGTCACCTTATTGATCTTTCTGAAATCGATACAAAATCGGTACGACTCGTCTTTCTTTCGCACCAAATTTATTGGGGACGCCCATGGAGAAGATGAAGGTTCTATGATGCCATCATGAAGCATCTGTTCAACCTCTTTGTTGATGAATTTCTGTACGACAGGAGAAATGGGATAGTGGCGTTGTTTAATCGGCTCGTCAGAAGTTCTTATCACGTGTTGTACGACGTCAGTGCAACCGATTGCGTCAGGAAATAAATTGAATTCCGCAATAGTAGTTGTTCAACTTGCAGACGTTTGTTTCAACAGCTTTCTTGAAGAATGTACGGCATCACAGAAGGCAACAGCTGTATAGATGAACGGTGTGCATCTGTAATGAATGAATCACAGGTCTTGCACGTTCTGTGGGTTAGGTTCCATCCAAAGGAACTTGATGGGAAAGATTGACGGATAAAATAAGCCGTTGCTAGAGCCCTAAAATGGTTGGAACCAAAGAAGAAACTCGAAGATCTGAACGACTTACTGGGTACGAAAAAATCCGGATAATCCGTTAACTTTATATTGCATAAATCGGCAACATGTATAGGCTTTTCTTTGGTTAACTTATATCTATTTAAATCCTCAAAGCTTCGGGTGGAAATTTAATCATAAATATAACGACGCAGTTTCTGGAAGAGTAGCAACCGATACCAAGTCAATCAGAAAAAAAAACTAAACAAAACCTACCTACTTTTATCGAACTTCTTTTTGTCCTTTGCCACGCTGTCACCTAGCGAATTGCGAGAAATACCTAAAATTGTTCCCTGTAACTTGGAGACGAGATTCAAATGCTTCACTCTTTTATACAGGGTGAGTTTTTTAAAACTTACCAGTGGCTTATTCTCTAAACCCAAGCGAGAATAAGAAAATGCAAAAACAGGTCAATTTTTATATTGAGGGGGACGTTTTTTTACGTGTGAACCACATTTGTAAAATCATCCCTCTAACCCCTAGCGGCTACCCTTAAATTTTTTAAATGGCACTATAACCCTACTTGTGATGTAGGTGTAGGTGTAGGTGTGAGTTTTATTCTCTTTGTGAGATGTGACTTTTTAGACAATTTGATTAATGCTTTAGTAAATTAGTAAATATTACTCATTTAAACTTTTATTGAACAGAAAAAAAAAAAAACACATTTTAATTTTAATTTCAATTTATCAACAGCAATTTCTTTCTTAGCTTCCTAGCAACCAGTTTTTTGGAAAAAAAGAGATAAGCCAACCAAAAAAACGCGTCTATCTGCATCAGGAAATTTATTCGAATATTTGTATCATTCTTTTGTGTTTACAATGGTTTATACCCAAGCTCAACGTGTGGAAATTATTTTTATTTACGGCATGGAAAACTGCTCTCCACGAAGAACAGCAATAACATTTAATAACAGACATCCTGGCCAAAATGTGAGTCACGCGTACGTAAATTGACTTGGTTGCCAAATTTGAGGCAACAGGACATGTTGCCAACAAAAAAAAAATGAGCCAAGATTACCAAACAAATTAGCCAATATCGAAGTGCTTGGACAATACGCCATAAACCCTACAATGTCAACTCGTCAAGCAAGTGAACAAACAGGGTTCTCTCAAAGAACAGGAGTAAGGGTATTGAAACATCACAAGTTTCATCCCTACAAAATGCATATTGTTCAAGAGCTGGGAGATGATGATCCAGACAGAAGAATCGAGTTTTGTGAAACAATTACCAATGAAATAATTGAAAATCCAGTTTGTAAGAAACGTTTGTTTCAGTGATGAGTGTACTTTTTATTCAAATGGTCATGTAAATAAACAAAATTGCCGGTACTAGAGCGACGTAAATCCACACATTTTGCCGGAAGAACACACTCAATATCCCGAAAAACTTAACGTTTGGGCGGGAATTTTGGGAAACGCTACCATCGGCCCTGTTTTCGTAGACGGCAATTTGAATGGAGAACGTTATCGTGAAATGCTGGAAAATACTATTGAACCGCTAATAGTGGAACAGATGGAAAATCAAAGAGACTTGGATGGAAATCTTTTCTTGAATGGAAATTTACTGTATTTTCAACAAGACGGAGCCCCACCACATTACGTTCGGCCAGTCAAGCAGTGGTGAGATTACCATAACACAAATCGGTGGATTGGCAGAAGAGGACCCATTGAATGGCCTCCTAGATCACCGGACCTAACTCTATTGGATTCTTTTTTGAGGGGCCATTCAAAGTCAGTGATTTTTAAAACTCAGCCAGAGTATCTTGAAGAACTGCGGCGTTGGATTAACAAACAATGTCGTGCACTCACCGCCCAAACCTTCGAAAACGTTCGGGAATCGTTTGAGAACAGACTTTATTTTTGCCTGGAGCAAAACGGTAATCATTTTTAACAATTCTTGTGAATTTTTTGTTTGTTGAATAGATTTCTGTTTAAATAACAATAGAATAATAGTTTTGTATTATTAAAACAATCGACTGAAATTGCTATTGACAAATTGAAATTAAAACTTAAAATGTATTTTTTTAAATTTTTTTCTGCTCAATCAAAGTTTAAATGAGTAAAATTTACTAATTTACTAAACCATTATTAAAATTTTCTAAAAAGTTACGTCTCACAAAAAAAATGAAACTATTTCAAAAATTATTGCCAAATGATAAGTTTTTAAGTTTAATTATATTTTTTTTGTATCAAAATTTGCTTTAAATTAAAGAACAAGTACATCACTAAATTTCTTATCAAATTTCCTAACAAATGATGTATCACAAGTACGGTAATGCCATTTAAAAAAATTTAAGGGTAGCCGCTAGGGGTTAGAGGGATGATATTACAAATGTGGTTTACACGTAAAAAAACGTCCCCCTCGATATAAAAATTGACCTGTTTTTGCATTTTCTTGTTCTCGCTTAGGTTTAGAAAATAAGCCACTGGTAAGTTTTAAAGAACTCACCCTGTATATACCAGGCGCTTCTACATTCGCAAGATATTCCCAGCTTCCGCCGGAAAAGCCTCAAAGGTGCTCGTGCTTCCACCTGTATTCGCGACAGTTCTACAACAGTCTGTCGGCTTGGCATATATTCCGGCAGCAATTCGGAAAGCTATCGATGAACGGCTCCTCCGCCAATTTCGCAGGTTTGTGTCTTATTTGCGCGTCGTAATCTCCAGCCAGTTTCGCTCTTGTGACACCACCAGCGCATGGCTAGCAAAGCCGCCGATGAGCAATGCTGCGCTTACGGCAATTCTTCATTTATCATATATTTGTTGTAAGCCTCTGAACTGAGACTATGCAAATTGTTATGTGAAATCCAGAAATCAATTTCGAGAGATTTCGACTACGTTTTGTAAAAGCTCATCTCAGAGGCTGTTTAGCGGCAGAAAATTTCGGCACTAGCCTCTTGAAATTGTAACGAATTTTGCCTTACTGTTGTCATTAGGTATTATTGTTCCATCAAGATCAAGAACCTTCAAACTATAGTCAGAGCCAATAGGAATCGAAACAATTGGTTTGAAAACTGATTTGAGCGCTTATTCTCATTGGCTCTGACTAGTTTGAGATTTCTGATGATCTGATGGAACAAACCTATTGTTGTAAAAGCAGTTCACAATTTATTCAGAAAAAACAGAAAATTTTCTAGGATGGCCTTAAAAAATGTCAAGTCTTGAAATTTTCGGAAATTTTGTGCTAAGTATTCCAGTTCCACATTGAATTCTGCACTGGTCCACCAGATTTCGTCAACTTTTGAATTTATTTTGGTGTGAAACTATTTCAACTGGACTAATAGCTTTGCTGAATAAACAGCCATGATGGTAAAGGACACCCCACCCAACAGAACAAAAACCTTTGAAAAGGGCGCGAAATTGCCTGCCGATGCTACAACAATGGAACTCCAATGGTTGCCTCATTGTGTAACTACTCTACGTAATTACTAATTATATAAGTGACAGGTGAAACTATAAGCCTACACGTCGATAAGTCATCTTCGAAAGCTTTCCTGAAGCCTGACGCTAATCTATTTTCACAGCAAGTAGGTATACTTTATCAGTTTATATTTATAATTCCGGGGGCTTTGTTTTTTCCGGGGAAAAAACAAAGCCAAGGCACCTGATAAAGGTAAAGATAATGTGTGACTCACGAGTTGAAAGTCAATGATGAGTTGAAAAAAAAAACCATTATAAAAATTAAGTTAAGTATAAGAACCGCGCCTTGAATTATCAAGTGAAAACTGCAACAGAAAAGCTCCGCTTTTCTAGATAACTGTTCGGAGTGAGACTTAGGAGCCATTACGGCATGTTACGGCGAAGTTCAAACCGTAAGCGTACATGTTCCGTCAAGTTTTTGACCGAATCGTATGCGGAACAATTTCGAAAAATTCGCTGCAACATTCCCGTTTTCCCTCTGCGGCTTTGTGTATCGACTTGTCGCCAATGACCAATCGCCAACCCTACCTTCACCCCCACCCGGCTGCCTGACGCCAACTTCAAAATCCGAAAACCCATCTCGTTACGACACGAAATCCTGATGCCAGTCCAGAATGCATCGCACAACATACGCTGTACACATCGGGCAATATAACAAAATGGAATGCGACGTTTATAACTTCGTCGGCGCTCGGCCCGGCGCTCGTGCGGGTCCGCGTGACGTCGATACGGATTCTCGACGGCGATTGGTAGGGGGCGGGGCCGGTGCCAGGCGGGTCGAAGCCGCTTGTGGAAACAGCCGAAGCCCGCTATGCCAGACTTAGTACACCTTAATGCGTTATTGCGGGAACTCGCGTCCGACTTTCGTCTCCGTAATTGCGTTTGGCCTGACCGCAGGCCGTTTTTGCAAAAGCGAAACGACGCGGCCGGCATCGGGTCGGACGTCGTGAAATTTTCGCCGCGAAAATCCGACCGGAACTCGCAGAAAACTGGCCATGAATCGCGCGGTATTTCGACATGCAACACTACAGTATCTGTGTATGTAGGCGATGCGACGTTGCCGGATACCAGCGCTGCGGCGTTGCCAACCGACCGGATTGTTTCGTACCGCAACGTGCAGCTCCCAGTATCTGTGACATTTAAATGAGGTAACTTGTTTTTATTGCGCCAAATTTTTGTTGACAGTTCATTGCAAGTGACAGCTTGCGTGCTAACTTCATTCATACTGACACGACACTGCTTTTATTCATTCACTTTATTCTATAATAACAATCATTATAATTTATTGCTATAGCAACAATTACATTTTGACATGTTTAGTACCGGAATAATAACAAAATACAAGGTAAGTAATGGTTTAATTTCGCTGGCACCGTAACAGAAAACGTGAAGATAAGCGAAATTCTCGATTCTGTGTGTCTCGTTTCTTTTTTTTTTTTCAGCTCATTTGTAATGGCAGAGTGCGTCGCTCACAAATTACACGTTTCTCTCTGTCTCACCCCTGGCTCCTCGCTCCTCGCACTGCCGCGATGCGCGGTTGTTTTACTTCCGTCTCTTTCCAGCGCACATCGTGTGTCTCTTTTTGGCGCTCGTTCGGTCTGTGTGTGTGTGTCGGGATCGAGAGGGCTTTGGAACGCTTCTATGATGTTATTTCGTGTGCGCTAGCGTTCTGTGTATGCCCGAGCTCGGAGCCCACTGGGGTAAACTAGAGAGGCAGGCTGTGGTTCTCTCTCCCTCTTTCTGGTGGATGCTTTGCTTTCGTTACGTCACATCCTAGCCGGCTAGAGGGTGCCGGTTTAAAAAATACCCACCGTCGTCAGGGGGATAGATATTAGATAGCGTGTATTATTAGTAGGCTGTGTGTCTGTGTGCGTGTGTGGATATGATGCATCGGATTGTGTGCTGGCTCTGTGTGTGCAACACATCAGAGCAAGCTGTGGAGAGCGCCCCTCTCAATTTATTTGCTTTGAACCGCGTGTTTACTCTGATTTTAATATTGAAATCGCGGCGATTTCACGCTTTATTTTCATCCAGTCGCTTTGCACACCGATTGTTTTTGGCGCCAAAATTTGACATTTCGATAAACCTGCGCAGGCGCTCTTTTAATAAACAAACAGATCAAGTTGCTTTTTACTTTACTACTAGATAGGTATACTTTGTTTCAAAATATTGAACATCGGAGCGGCCGCGAAATTTGACATTTAAGTTGGAAATATTGCTTTTGTTAATCGAAATCGAGTTCGATATCAAAGGTTATTATCCTAAACAAACTGATGATGATCACCTGTGATGTTGAGCTCTAATCGGCTTACCAAAAGCATTATTTACAACTCAAATGTCAAAATTTGCGGCCGCTCTGATGTTCAATATTTTGGAACAAAGTATACCTATCTAGTAGTAAAGTAAAAAACAATTTTATCCGAACTTTATCCGAACTTTATCCGTTTATTGAAAGAGCGCCTGCGCAGGTTTATCGAAATGTCAAATTTTGGCATTAGGTACCTGCAAAAGGGTATATAGGTACCTACTCTGTCAAGCAAGTAATTAATTGGGTTGTTTTGAATCATCCGCTTGTTATAAATATGGAAATTGTTGAATAATAGACGCGTTTTCCTGTCATACAAAATCCCAGGCTCACTTATGTCAGATTCCGGTTCGTGTCAACTTGGCGCTATTCATGAGTGAACTTGACTGTTTTGAAAATCAACTTTGGCAATAATCACAGATCGAGATTCGAATACACGGTGGACACAGTACTTATCCATACCGTAACCTTGACAATCACAGGCAGGAGAGATATTTAAAAATACTTGAACACCCCTAATGCATGGCACCCCAGGAGAACGAGTGTTCCCATGTTTTCCGCGACAAAGAGAGAAGGCCGTGATTGACATTCCGCAAGAGTTAGAATGGGGCATCAAGTTGGCGGCAACATGTGACATTTCGCAACTGATGTCACTTGACGTTACGCAGCTGTGCAAACGCGTGACGTTTATCTGCTTCACCACCGGTATCTCGATTCTTGACTTTATTTTTCGAGTCGGTTCATAAAGCCAACGTGGGTGGCTGTGGCTGGTGCGATGTTTGACAGTGCATGACCACGAATCGGCTGTCGCATCATTGCATTCATTTGAGCTGTCAATTTTGGCCATGTACACAATTTGCTTCAGCGATTTTCTCAGTAATTACGAATTGGCTGTCACTTCTTTGAACTGTGATTTTTTCTATGCGTACTTACAGGTTACATCAACGATTTGTTCAACAAACATCAATAATTGATGTTTGCTTCGGCAAGGTAAGTCCTCCCGCCCTCGTCTGTTCTGATACTGAAAGAGTTAAGTATATACAAAAGTTATAATTGATGTTGTAGAGTATGGATTTCTTTTTTAAAACATTTCGTTATGAGTTTCTCAAAGTTTGTTACTCATTCAAAGTTGGTTGAGAATTTCTCCGTGCAAGTAGGTAAGTACCCACTGGATTATATAATTTATGAGGACGTCATGAACAGTTTAAGGTAAAGTATTCAAACTTTGCACGCGATGGCCAAGGTAGGTATCCACCTTCTACACTAATTGCTTTTTCCATTGAGTTTGTATAGCGTAGATGACTAAATCGATTCGTTGCAGACCGAAGACGGGATTAAACTTATCGTACTGATGACATTAACATTCATTTTTTCGATCAGAAAACTTTTTCAGTGGCCAAATGTGTCAAATTCTATGGGAAGAATTACGACTCAGTTGACTTATTGATATTAGGTTTGCTTTATTGTACACCCAATTTAGCTTTTATGGGCTTTATTATGGCCCCAATAAATGCCGGTTCATGTTTGCGGTTTACCCCAGTCATGAAAAGATAATCATTATTGCCACACCATACCCGTTGGTCATTCGGGAGCTCATTCTTTTCTTTCTTGAATTGATTTTTCTGTATGTACCTCTACATTGTTATGGCTGCTTTTGTTTCGTTTTTTCTTACGCAAAAAAGGAAATTTGTCTCTCTGCACCAATGAATGGAGCCGATACGATATCCAAACACAATAATAACGTTATTGACCAGTGAAGGACTGCATGTAGAGGGAGCTACGTCGGCGCTGATATAACATGAACGTCAACGTTAAATGTCAGTGTTTAGTGTCATCCATGTGTGCCGTCTTAACCAAACTGATGCTTTTTTACAAACTTTACTACCGGTAACTTAGGCCCCGACAAGCCCTCAAAGCACTTTGAAAGCCTACAAGTTATTTGACATTTAAGTACCTACCTACTGATGCGATTTCTTCATTTTTTTTTTAGAAAACTTGCATTTGGGCTCTCTTGTCAAGTGTCACGTTACTATGTGAAGTCAGCAACAGTGCCCACTTTGGCTCGAGGTGACATTTTCACGGTAACCCTTTACTTGCTTTATGTTTCAATCAAGTTCAACTGACCATACCTCACTCATTGACATTGAATGAATTGAATTGGACATGCTTCCATGATCATCAGGAAGTGACGCTTTTGATTCTGTTAGCTTCATCAATGGATGTTCAGAATTCAAATACTGATTACTGTCAGATGGTCTATGTCAGTGAAGGTAAGGTCATTAAAAAATCTGCATGTGGTCTGGACAGTTCAATAGAGTCGATAATCAGCGGACATCAATGAGAAACTTGGCAAGTAGTGCTTCTGGGGGATTATTAATGAAAGTTATTCTATATCAATGAACGTTGAAGCTCCTCCCAAAATCACTGAATAGTCAACAAAATCACTGGTAAAGCTGAAGAAACGCTACAAGATATAAGATCAAAATGAAATGGTGCCTGAAGTTTTTGTATAGAACCGAAGTTTTGGTCTGCTCCCAGATCTACAAGCGTCTAGAAGAGAGACAGAAGCGAAGAAAGATCTATATGCGGGAGTTGAGGGAAAGTAATTAAAAAATCTATGACCATGAGGTCTAGCTTCTGGGGATCTTGACTGGGATATAAAATGACCCCACATGTCGAGGCTGTGAAGAAAAAGATGAAACAGTTGAGCATGTCCTATGTCACTGCCCAGCTCTTCCATCACTGAGGGGATCCATACTGGGGAATCTCTGGCCTAGATGGAGATCTATATGCGGGAGTTGAGGGAAAGTAATTAAAAAATCTATGACCATGAGGTCTAGCTTCTGGGGATCTTGACTGGGATATAAAATGACCCCACATGTCGAGGCTGTGAAGAAAAAGATGAACAGTTGAGCATGTCCTATGTCACTGCCCAGCTCTTCCATCACCGAGGGGATCCATACTGGGGAATCTCTGGCCTAGATGGTCATTGGTCAGCCTTGGCACCCTGCCTGGCCGAGTGGCCGTGTCTTGGAGTTTGTCGAACGGTTCGCCTGGCTCTACGACTGACCGGGAGGTGGGGGAGCAACATTGGGTAGATGGTACAATGGGCCCAAAAGTGAGGTCTACGTGCTGGATGGAACTATGTTCCATCTCTCCCCCCACTTGATCCAGAATCCAGACTATGAGGTCTGAAAATTCTAGAGGACAGTCAAAGTAGCTTACGAAAAATACTTCTAAGGAACTTGTATATGTTTCTGGGGTGAGAGTTCAACTTCTTCATCCACATGATAACATTTCTCTGATTTTGATACTCAGTTCACAATAAACGTAAGAGTAACTTAAGACATAAGGTATCCCAGGGAAGGTGGTAATAGTTTGAAAATTAATGCAAATTTCGTAAATAGACGTCAGTTACATAGTGTCCACACCTCACAATATCCAACGGAGTCTTCCATAAGAAATATTTACAAAGGATAGGTACCTATGAAGTTTTTATCTTACCTATGATAGGTAATGTAAGCAAAACCACAAAGCAGTTGTTCAGCTTTCCTGGTGACCCAAGAGGCCATGTACGGGGTGTTTATAAGAGACTGTGATCGCGGCAGGCTTGGGTCAGGCCAAAAAACGTAGTAACAGGCGCAATTGTAGTGATCGAGAGCGGATTCCAAAGGCGATGCGATCACAGACCACAGACGTTTATAAACACCCGGTATTTCTTACTTATCTTCATTATGAATTGTAAAGAGTGAAAAAGTCTGTTCCCAGATTAATCAGAATCAGAAGCAGTCGTATGCTTCAAAGAAGTCTTGCAATAGATACGCCAAAAGGAAAAGCTCTCAATTTTCGAGAAACCATTTCGGTCGTTTGAGAAACTTCTTGTCCAAACAAACGTTTGGAATGCGAGAGGTGTAGACAGAAATCTCATAATGTGGCAGTGTTTGAAACTTGAGATTGAACTTGAGGCTATTTTAGGCGGAATTCTGGAACGTTTTCGTTCAAATCTCTTCAGTGAGGTAAAAAACATGGCCCGGATAAGCCTTGCATCTTCGGCTTCCTGTTCTTCAGCGTTCGAGTTTTCATCATTCGCCATTTTGTTGTTCATGCCTCTCAGTATTCCAGTCCCACTTGTTCAACTCCGCTGCGGTTCTTTTTTGTCTGAATCAAAGAGGCAAATGGTCGACGTTTTCTTCGTCAATAGAGAATAATGGTTGCTGGAATGATTTTTTTTCGACTTGAGTTGCAAACGGCTCCTCAGCTCAGCCCAAATTCATGTTATTGATCCGTCACTATTGTTCCATCAATCTGGCTGTGTTTTTTTGCTTTTGCTAATCGTTCAGATGGAAATCGGCTCCAAACCGGACTTCATCTTGTTACGTTTTAGAATTTGATCTAGAGAATAGTGGTCTCAGAAATATGATAGTGTGACAAAAAAGGATGCATATCCGCTCCCCTATATCTCATCAATTCTAACCAAATTGGGTGGGTCTAAATATCTGTCAACTATGGACACTGAAAATGCTTATTGGCAAGTGAGTCTAGAAGAACAAAGCAAAGCTTATACTTCATTGACAATCCCTGGTCGTGGACTTAACCAATTTACTCGTATGCCATTCGGCTTACATAACGCTCCAGCTACATTTCAACGACTGATTGATAAATTTTCGACCCAGAACTAGAACCTTATGGATTTACATATCTTGATGACATAATCATTGTGACAACACCTTCGTTCGAAAAGCATATTTTGGTGCTCTAAGAAGTTTTTAATCGACTTTCAAGTGCTGGTTTGATTTTGAATCGAGCCAAATGTACGTTTTGTGAACCTGAACTCAAATCCCTTGGGCATGTGATTGATGGGAAAGGACTGCGGGTTGATCCGGAAAAAATGTCGGCAATTGTTGATATGAAGGCTCCGAGTTCTGTTGCCGAAATACGTCGTATTATTGACAAGTAGCCTGGTTCCAAGCGTTTTGTCCCATATTTTTCGGACATACTTGTACCACTGAGAAAACTGTTGCCTAAAGGATCTGAATTGGTATGGGATGGCGATTGCAATGAGGCATTTAACAAAATGAAGGAAGCGCTTATTTCCTGGGTTGATGCTTGAAAACAACGGGTTGTCAACGAGAAGATAGACTTTATATTTTGATCTAACTGTTTTTTTTTGACAGAAAAAATTCTAGAAAACTCTGACCAGCTTCAACGGTTTTTGACCGAACTCATAGAAGGATTTGAAAGCTGAATAATAAAGGACACCACTTTTTTTTCCAATTTTCTCTGTTGTAGTTTGTCATAGAATTTTGGATCAAGAACTCTGATAATAATGCTTGACTGCTGAGGACTATTCGGAAATCAAGAGGATTTTACAAATGAGGGACTCTGCTGCTCAGTTTAATCGGCGGCGGCGTAGAGAACTGTAGAAGTTTAGAACAAGCGAAAAAGCGATCCCAGTTCGGAACTTCTGGTGTGCATAATGCATGTATCTCAGGCGTGACATAGCTTTGGCTCCGCACTTCGAACCTTGTTTCACGATTAATGAAGCAATTATTAATGAATTGCTTGTACAGGCTGCTGAAGATGACCTAGCATATATGATCGAAACGGCCGTCTTTATATGCCAAATAAAACTGAAAAAAACGGTTTTATATGTCTTACTTTCACCAAACCTATACATTGCACTTTAGCTACTAAACTGCGCACAAAATGAAGTGACAATTTTATTTTGGGAGGTTTTTTAAAATGTCCATAACTTTTGAAAAAATGATCAGAATCTATAGTAGCTGGCACTGTTGTGAGGAGACATTCTTCTATTTTGTGAACCATACATACTCAACTCATTCAAAGTGAAGGTATATCTCATACAGGGTGATACAAAAAGGCGTGCAACTTTCTGCTCTTTTCATCTTGACACCGGAAATTTTGACGTCATCCTGTATATGCGAATATGACTGCGTCTTATAGCCTGTAGTATCTGTAACTCATAACTGTTTAGTTTTCCACTCTACCTTGTGTACTTGGGGAGATATGATTTTTCTTGTATAAAAGTACCAATTTTTTTTATAGAAGAGCAATAATTGTACGAAACAGTTTGGTAATCAAACGATAATCATCTTAAGATAGGATGATTTGTTTCCTCTTCAGGAACCATAAATTTAAATTCCAATAAAAGCAAAGAAATAATACACACAGAGTAATGGGAAAAGACTGCGGTTTTTTTCTGGCGCAGGCAGGATTAGTTCTATCACTCGGTACAGGTACTCGAATTGACTGTATCTTGTAGCTTGTCGTATTTGTAACTAAAAGGTTGTCTTTCTACTCTGCATTACGTAAATATCTCCATTGGTCCATTGTCCCGAGTCGCATACTGCATGCATATGCTCACATGTCAACCCAATAAACCTGCGGTCACAGAATTATTCCAGGGCACTTGGAACGTTTTTGGGTCCGTAGTCAACTTTTGTGCAGTAATTTTTTTTATGGTACAGACCGAAATCTTAATTTTTTTTGTGTTCCTTAATCTTCTTGAGCCTTGATCCGATCGCCAACAATTGCCAAAAATCTATTGCCTAGATACAGAGATACGGCTTTTTATTGTTAGCTCTTTGTTGGTTGACAGTTTCAAGCGACGAAATTGTTGCCGTTGAACAGATTGCAAATTATCATATTTTACAAGAAAAATCATATTTCCGTCAATACACAACGTAGAGTGAAAAACTAAACGGGTCCGAGTAAGGGATACTACAGGCTACAAGATGCGATCACATTCGTATATACAGGATGACGTGAAAATTTCCTGTGCTAGGATAAAAAGAGCAGTACTTTGCACGCCCTTTTGTATCACCCCGTATGAGGCATTTCTCCGCTTTGGATGACTTGGATATGTACGATTCACGAAAATAGAATGATGTATCTTCAAAATAATGCAAACTGTTTCGAGTTACGATCATTTTTGAAAAAGTTATGGACATTTGAAAAAACCTCCCAAAATAAAATTGTCACTTCATTTTGTGCGCAGTTTATATCGGTTCCTCAATGAGCCTTATATAAAACTCTAGGAGAATTCTGTTGAGGCTTTAGAATCAATGTATCTTCGATCATTTATAAATGCAATTTCTCAGAAAATTTGTTGTTACTGACGTTTTGATGTCCGTTTGGCCATCTCGTTCTGGAACATCTTACCTCCAAAATGGAATTGAAGTCGTTATAGCACCGTCGTGTTACTTTTTCGACAGCGAATACTACCTACTCATCTACTTTGATACTCGAGTCAACTTGAACTGATAGAAGAGATGAAAACTAACTATCAACGCCACAACAACAAAACCGGAAACGACAACATTTTGAAGAAAAATTATAGTTCGAAAGAATTTTGGTCGCTTTGTTTTCAAAAAATTGTTAAACACGTCGACACGGATTATGGCTGTTATATAGAGCCTTATTAACGCCGTTCAAGTCAAGCAGACGTTTTTATGGGTTTTTTAATGAGACTTCTTATTGGGTGCTTAACTTCTCTTCCATGCGGAAATCGGTTACAATTAGAAGGTCCCTAACTCCCTACGTGTACACCTGCCAAACCCTGAAAATGTTCATTTCGAATATTCCAAGAAATATTCATAGGTCTTAGCAACTCGAAACATTCACTCAGAGCATTCCATCCTAATTATCAAGTAACTCAGCTACGGGCAGTGAATATAGTCTCAAGATAAAACTATATTGAAAATAAACAGAACAACTTCCATTTTGTGGACATGATTCAATTATTATCTAGGTGCTCCACCTCAGTAAGTGATTATTACTATTTATCTGTGTAAGTACATTTATGGAGACATTTATATTATATAGGATATACGTGCTGTAAGTATACATAAACAGAAAAATAATGTCAAGTCATTGTGAATCGAACATAAATTTGTGAGCTTTACCAGACCGCATCCATCACTATGCACCGTATTGATTTTGATACACAAGTTTTTGTTCGGCAGCGGAATAATATGTACATTATATGGGTTTACAAAGTTCACGCAAGTGTGCCACAAAACTTTTATGGATTTACGTTTTTTTTTCTTCAATTTGCACGTTTTTCTTTTATGTAATAAATTCAAGAGGGTTCCGTCGACAAGCCAATGACGCAGGTAGGTATTCTGTAAAAGTATGAAACTACCATTCATCATTCTTTCCGAGCTATAGCCCGCTTGAGATGTCGTAGGTGGCTGTCAACTGTTTCGGGTCAGGTAACAGGTGGATGGACATTTCAATTTTATATCACCAATGTATAAAATCTCGACACTGCAAGAATTGATGATGGCTAACAGAACTTGGATGAACTGTGAAGCTATAATAGATACGGCCGACGTGCTCAAATACTTACCTGGGGCCCTATTTTCGGTACACGTGATCTGTTCCCCGGCGATCACCGGGGAACGCCGGTGAAGTGATCAGTTCCCCGGTTTTAAAAGTGGTATTTTCGTGACCACTTTTTCGGCTAAACTCGTACATGTCCGTGTAATGTCGAAGCTTGGCTGTCAGCTGTGATATTTGAAATCGAATTGTAGTTTTCCGAAACCTACCTACTTTTGCTATTTATTAACAGGGAATCTGCCGGCCCAAGCTTCAAGAGGCCACGATTGGATGCGATTTCCGAAATTAAAAAAGAAAAACTGACCGAACTCATGGCCAAGAACCCCATATATCCTTGTCAACTTGCTACGGTCAGCCGGCTTCCTTCCCCGGGTACTGGGATAAATGGCGTGACTAGTTCTGTGATGTGCCGGGCCTTCACAAGTCACACTGAAGTCTTTTAATTATCACGCGAAAATACTGCACAAACTGCACTTCTATGTCCACAAATCGTTTGCCGGGTTGGCGCGCATCTTCTTTGGCCGCTTCCAAGTCCGCGATTACATGGACCGCCAATGCCGCGTTCAATGGATCCATTTTTTCCAAATTATTTAAAGAAACTTTCGAAAAATTGGAGATTGGAACGTAAAATTGAAATTTTTGAAAGGACGCAGTTGTAATTCCAATTTCCAATTGTCAAAACTATATCTGTCACTTGGCGGTTGTTTTAGTTGTATTTTTGGTGCATTCAGCGTTGCCAACCTATGAACAATGTGCTTTTTTTACTTTTTTTAGTGATTTTCAATTTAGACTCTTGGCAGTCCTTTGCTTTGATTGACATAAGCGGGGAATGAGCTGTTCTCTCGGTAGCTCCTAGGAGAACGGGCGTGATCACGCGTGAATGTACCCGAAAATGCCGCTTCCCCTGTTTTTGAGGGAACAGTTCCTATAGGAACAGTTCACGTGTGCACCGAAAATAGGGCCCCTGGTATCACAATGGATATACTCATAGTTATTATGCCATCTTCCAACATACTTGGTATCAAGTTATCATGATATCCTGAAGAATTGTATGTTGAAGAATCAATCAAGAAGATTCCCCGACTCCTAAGTCCACGTGTCAATATCCTCCTAGATATCTCCGTATAGGTTTCCAGAGACCTCCTTCCCCAAATTTCGTCTATTCTCCTAGCTTTTCGCCACCTCTTTCTTCTTCAAAACATATTTTGTCCATTGTCTTTGAGTCTTGAGGTGACATTTCAGCCTTCAACAGATTCAAAATGATTCATCTATTGATGCTTTCTATAACTTTTTGAAGCCACTGCCACCTTCCCAAGCATCATTGTAATGGTGTTCTATCGAACGTGACAGATTGAGAGCAGACTTGTAACATTTTAGAAGTAGTATAGCCTTTCAGGGATCTCTTGTAAGTAGAGTAATCTTCCAGGGGTCTTCGCGTGTTCCCAATATCCTATGAGATATCTTTGCAGCTTTCCATACTGTCGTGGAATGTCTACTTACCAAGCTATCTACAACCGCCTTCTTTTTCAAAGTACTTTTGTCCTGATCTGCATTCTGTCTGAGTCTCAAGACAGCATTTAAATATATTTGAAGCCTGCGAAAGACTCAACATTTTCAATTTTCGGCGATTTCCTGAACTTTTGAAGCTACTGCCACCATATTTGGAGCATCACCCGCGATATCATTCCAGCAAACGTATGTGAATAAGAAGCGAACTTCTGATCTTTCAAACAGCCTCTCGCGGGTCTCTATATGACTTCAGTGTCCCCTTAGATATTTTCGTATAGATTTCCAGAGGCCTATTCTAGTGTCTTCAAAGTATTCCGTCTATCTATTCATCACTTCTTTGTTTCTGTTCAGTATTTCTCTGTCTGTGATGTTGCTGGCGTCAAAAGGCCAAACAATTTGGCTTTTATTGGAAATCTGTCGTGTTGCTAAGCAAAGTGCTCTTGGTCGGTGGTCTCTACATGACTCCAATGTCCCCCGGGATATCTTTGTATAATTTTAATTTTCCAGGGGCCTGTTCTGTTGTCTTTCAAAGTATTCCGCACATCGAATCATCACTTCTCTGTTTCTGTTCAGTATTTCTCTGTCACTGTTTCTGGCGTTGGACCACACGAATTGGCTTTTATTGAAGATCTTTCGTGTTACTGAGCAAAGTGTTCTTGATGGGTCGTCGTTTTTTCGTCGCTTCTTCAGCTTTTGAGAAGATCCCTTGGCTTTTGAGTCCACGTGCCTCTGATATATCCTCTTGGATATTTTTGTATAGGTTTCCGAACTGTCTATTCACCAAGGTTTCGACAACATCCTTTTTCAATACACACTTTCAACCATTCTTTTTTAATCTTTACATGGCATTTGTATTTATTTCTAGCCTTCCACAGGTTCGAAATTTATTCATCTTTTGATGCTTTTTGAAACTACTGCCACCTTTTGAGGCATCATTGTGCAAGTGTTTCATCAAAAGTAGACCCATTGATAGGGATTGGGAGCAAACTTGTGATATTTTATTGGTTGTATGACCTTTCAGGGATCTCTTGTGAGTAGTGTATCATTCCAGGAATTTCCTGAAGTATTATAACGTTTCAGGAGTCTCTGTGCATTTTCAGTATCCTATAAGATGTTTGAGACCATCTTGTAAGTTTCCAGAGGACTTGTTCCAAGCTGTATGCAACCGCTTTTATCTTCAATATACACTTTGATCTCGACCAGCATTTTCTTCGAGTCCTAAGATAGCGTTTATGATCATTTTAAGCCTTTCGCAAGGACCCGAATTTAGACGGCCTCTCAAGGGTCTTCGCATGATTCCAGTATCGTCCGCGATATCTTTGTATAGATTTCCAGACACCTTTTGTCTCGAAAGTTTATTTTCTCGCTTTGCTACCTATACCTAAAGTCCATCATCAGATTCCATTTTTGACGATCCTTTGCCACGTTTTTCTTTTAAATTCAATTCTTGCCACTTCCAGGTTTCTACTGGTCTTTCCTGTTTCATTTGCCCTCGTGGTTGTTGATCGATGCTCATCTTTATTATAGGTAGGTATGTCTTCGGTCTTCCGATATGTGTTTTATCCAGCGCCATTTGCTTCCTTTTATGCCAATGTCTAAATCTTTAAAATCCATTCTCTTCCAAAGCTCCATGTAATCCTGTCCGGTCAACTTCTAACAGTTTTTGTAGGCAACGGTTGATGAACACCGTTGCCTATATTCTTCCTTGTCATTATTTGGGTACAAGTATGTATAATGAAATGAATTCAACTTTTTTTTCAGGTTGGATTAGTGTTAAAAGAGTGTCGGACATTGAAGTTGAACTAGGACATTTCTTCACTTTTCCATACTCAATTCAAATTAGCGAAAGCTCATTTGGTAATTCTTTCCATGTCATTGTCTGTTCCCCTGATCTAAACATTATGCTTCCCAAATAGCAAAATGTGACCATATCAATGCTTTTAATGGTCGATACATCATTTCTTTGGTCTAAAGCCTGCCTGGTTCTGTCGTAATACTTTGTCACTTTGGTATTGAATTTTTCCGATAGTATTATACTGATGCCAAGATTTTATATCCGCACATAGAAAAACCCATTACTTATAGCACGTCAGGTCAGGTGAGGTCAGGTGAGGTCAGGTCAGGTCAGGTCAGGACAGGTCAGGTCAGGTCGGGTCGGGTCGGGTCAGATCAGGTGATATTTTTTGGGCGGCCAATTTTCCCAATCGGGTGGACATGATCACTTAGCTTGGAAATTTCGGTGACGTCAAGAATAATTACTCATCTTTTTTCAAGTGTTCACCTAAAAAATAAATACGAGCACTAAGGAACCTTTCTTAACCTTTTAGATCTCCTTTTCTTTTTGATTTTTATAAATACTCGACTCATTCACCTTAAAACTGTCTTGCAAAACTTTCCCAAAGCATTGCAGACATTGCAATACTCTATGGAAGATCCTGCTGGCTCTCACTCATAATTTTGGGCTCCAAACACTTCATTCTTCCAGCCTTTTGGAGACTCAAATGCCAATTCGAATCAGTTAGAAAACAGGTCAAGTTTCGGCTCGTTTTAAAACTTCTTGAACTATCTTCATTATTCTATCTTTTGCTTTCTGACGAACCTTTTTTATGCTGCTCTTCAATATTTCAGCGCCTTGTATTTCGATCGTTTTGAAAAGTTCTAGCTGCCATTAGTCACGTGTTTTTATCGTATATTGTCTGCAGCCCAAGCCATTACCAGAAACTTAGCACTTATCCTAACCCTAACTTTTAACCTTATTTCTCCTGCTTGCCGTACTCCTCCTCCTCCTGTCATTCACCTAACTTTCCCGGGTCTTAAGTAACAATTACAAGAATAATTAAAGACCACTTGCACTCTAGAACGTACGCCCCAACCGCGCCCTCGTTAGTGCCAGTAGTGGTAGGTTAAAATTATCTTACATATTAATTTCCTCCCACTTCCGCCGTGTCACGTGAATTTTACGTCGTCACGTGACGTGCAACAGCAGCAGCTGTCACGGTCGCATGGACGCCCGAATTCAATTATTAAGAACATACAGAGACACACACAATCAATACGACTTACGGCTCTTGGCTACGGCACAGCGTCCGAGCGAGCCATCGCAGAAAATTCAGTGAAATGCCCAAAAGAGAACGAAACGAAAAGAAACAGAGAGACTATGAAAAGAAAGGAATAAAACGAAAAGTATGCGACCACATGGCGATCCGGTGCGCCCGCGAGGAGAGCGCGATTGTTATCGCAGGCAGTCGGCCGTGACGAACAAAAGCCGAACAAACGAGCGGCGATGATGATGATGTGCTGAGGAGCCGGCCGAGGAAAACGAGCGACTGTGGCGCGAAGCATAGGCAACTGTCTTGGACAATGCGAGGATCGCGGCGTGCGGTGCCGAAAGCCAGGGCCCGCTTTGTGGTTGTGAGAACAGCCAGGCCTAGCTCGCACACACACACACATCAACAGTCACGGCTTGTTGGGATGCGAGTGTGTGTGTGTGTGTGTGTGCAGTAAAATCTGGTGGCTTGGGCTCGGGAAGCGGCCATTTTGTCGTGCCCAATAAATTATAATCATCCATCCGCTCTGGCCGTGGATCATGCATGCTATAGATATCTTGAGGCGTTCGGTAGTTGGCTTCGCTGAACTGCCTTTGCTTTATTTTTCCTGATTCAACCGATACGCATTCCCGCGTTTTTTTGCATCAACCATCGCCTGAGCATCTACAATCGAAATTATCAAATTCGGTTTTGGCGCCAACAAAATTAGGCCCGTTGTCGCTGAATATCAAAAAGTAACGATGAAGGCGGGTGGTGTTTCCTCTTGGTTTGCCAACTTCACGTCAATTTGTTATTCGATATTCAGACCACATTTGCTTTTATTTGAGGAACGTTAGTCTGACGCTAGACATATTCTGTGTAGCTTGTAGCAGACAAGTTTCTAGTCTTGCTTGAGCGATTATTAGAAATACACATAAAGCACTTATTGGATAACATTTGTGCCTGAAAATAAACCACTTCAAGTTAAGCTGGCATGGCAACAGTGGACCCAACTTTATTAGTGGCAAATCAGGAGTTGAAATGGGGAACTGTAGACGGAAAATACAAGGAAAACATTCAAGAGTGACCCTGTTATAAGGACAAGGCACATTGTCATTATAAGGCAGGTTGATCTTCACATAGATGAATTACCTGTATGATACTTTTTGTTAACAAAACGACCATCACGTGAAATATCCATTGCCCACATACACAAACTATAAAGAGGATTCAAGCATGTTCACCCCTTATTGTTATTTTTTGATGGAAAGTATTTTTTTAAAGAGGACATATCCCACCAAAGTTGTAATAAATGCTGTTTCTGAATCACCCTGCACTCACCTTGTAATCACCCGAAAAAATCCACTTGGTCTTACAGCTCTTGGTGGCAAATACGGCACGAAGATTATTTTTTACATGGAAAAATACTGCTTACTTTACTGTGAAGAAATACAGAAAGATACATCAGGGTTATTCAAAAGCCCTGCGTGCATAGAGTTCACTTCCTTTACTTACTCCTCTTCACTCCAGTTGGAGCATAGAACTTCTACGAGTGGCTGCCTTGTCTTCTCGATGTTTGGCCAATCCATCGTCGGTCACTCTTAGATGATGTTCGACGCCAGAAGGCTCTCAGAATTCCTCTAGGATATCTATTAGTGAACGTGTTTGTATATATTTTACATTGTTCTTGTCTTCTTTTCACGTTTCTCATCTGTACCACACAACAGATCTTACATTTCTCTCGAATAATCTCGGTTTCGATTTCATTGTGCATAGAGTTCACTTCCTTTACTTATTACTCTTGACTCCAGTTGGAGCATAGGACTTCTACGAGTGGCTACCTTGTCTTCTCGATGTTTGGCCAATCCATCGCCGGTCACTCTTAGATGATGTTCGACGCCAGAAGGCTCTCAGAATTCCTCTAGGATATCTATTAGTGAACGTTTTTGTATATATTTTACATTGTTCTTGTCTGCTTTCCACGTTCCTCATCTGTACCACAGAACAGATCTTACATTTCTCTCGAATAATCTTAGTTTCGATTTCATTGACAGCCCCTGCGCTTCCCCAATTCTTGCTCTGGTATCCCTTTCCTGTACTTCATCTCGATCTTCAGTGCTACCCAGCTGTAACAGAAGTAAACAACAGTCTCTATCTCTTGGTTTCCGACTGATGTTACTAGCAGCTCTCGCTAGTTCAGGTAGTGTGTTGACTTTCCTTAGTTTTTCTTCTTCCTGTTCACATGCAGTCTGATCTTATTCCCCTGTTCCTTCGTGTTTTTTTTGGTTTCTTTCTGATGAATGATGATGTTGTCTCTTTTAAGATATCAGACACGTCCTCCGCAAACTTGAGGTTTTCGAGATGGTTAAACATATTATTTAATTCTCACGCTGGTCTTATTTACTTACCATTTTCCTTGTGGCCCAATCTATCATGAAGAACAGCTTTGGTGATAATATACTCCTTGTCTGACTCCATTATCTGTTTTTGTACTCTCCTTATGAGTTCTCCCTTTTGTAAAGACTTTGCTGAGTAAATGCCGAGGAGTTAACCACATGACAATTTTGGTGTACAGCCCTGAGCGAATCTCTGGCAATTGTGGCAATTTTCTAGTAATTGTGTTTAAATTTTCTGGCAATTGTGGCAATTTTCTAGTGATTGTGTTCAAATTTTCTGACAATTGTGGCAATTTTCTGGCAATTTTTGCAATTTTCGGGCAATTGGCGATTTTTGTGTGCACATTTTTCGCAGGTGGTCAACCCCTCGGTCTTTGCCATATACTTAGTTGCTGTAAACCCTTGACCACTATTACTCTGTCTGGTATTCCATATCTTTCCAGAATTTTCCACATTCGGTTTCTATCCATCGTGTCAAATGCCTTCCCATAATCGATAATCGATTTAGTTGGAGTAGAATTGACTTAGTTGTTCACTTATTCGTTCGGTGATTATCCTCAAAGTGGCTATGTGGTCTGTGCATGATTTCATCGATCTGAAATCTCTTTGGTCCCAATACAGAACGAAATTTCTGAAAAAATTGAACTTTTGAGTTGAAAGTGGCGCTGGAAGCGCTGGCCAAAGGTGGTTCTTTGGGCACTGAAATTGGCGTTCAAAAGGAATTTTGTCCTCTGAGTGGGCTCCTCATGTCTTTGTTTGCCGCTTAGAACCCTACTGAGCCCCCTAATCTTTCTCTGTGGCTATCGGAATTTTACAGTGAACCCCTTGATGTCTTCTAATATTGTTCGAAGCCCAAATGAACTTCCTTGTATCGTCTTGGGTCCTCTCAAAGCCCTCATGCCTTTTCTTCTGCCGAATGGGGGGAGCCATGGAAGATGGTTCCTTTCGATACGTAGAGCAATGAGCCAGCCTCTTGTATTGTTTGAACCTTCTTATACCTTGATTTTTGTCATTTAAACTGGAGCACCGCTTAGCTAAATTTTGGTTATGTGATGTCCTTCGAAAATTTAATGAACCGAATGTCTTTTTGTAGATGATATATGTTCGGAGCACAAGTGAGCCACCTTGTGTCTTTCTGTGTATTTTGAAGCCCTTATGAGCCACCTAGTATCTTCTTGTGTTTTCCAGAACTCTAGTGAACTTCTGTATTCTAGTATTGTTATTGACAGACCATCAAGTGGGTCTTCCTTTGTGCCTTTTCCTTTTGAAACTCTATTGATCCCCCTAGTGTTTTTTGTGCCCTTAAGAACTCTAGCGAGTTTCTAGTAGCCCTAAAAACCCTCCTTGTGGCTTTGCACTAGTAAGCAATAAAAACTGTGGAGACTAATTGTCCGGACAAACTTGTACGCCACTTTCGTTTCGGGGAAAAGCATAGGTTAGCTCCAATAACTATGCATGTGAGCAACAATCGAAATGATGTTCTTACGTCTCGCCTAGATGACTAGATGTTCTACATGCACACACAAGCAAAATTTTATCAGCCGAATAATTCCACGCCAAGCTTTTACACGCATACCAGACATGATCATCAGCGTGTGCTCTGGATCGTTGAGATTTTATCGCTAATGCCATGCCGTAAACAGTCGACTCTTCGCACGCGTTTTAGTGTACGGAACTTTATTGGGGTCCGCGCGACGTAGCGGCGTCGCGACGCCCAGCGCCGACTCTGGATGTTTGCTGCCGAACGGTGCGCTTTCATCACGACGTCATTATCACTGCGACGCTGCTGGTAATACGCTTTATTGCGTCATTCATCATCGCGTTGCTCTCCAAATTAACGTGTATGACGTAGAGCATTATACAAAGCAAACTGGATGGATGTATAGGTTACGTGTATATTTCCACCCTTCTGGGACCTACGCCAGAGGGGGTGCCGTTGATAATAAGTGCCGTATACAAATATGTTTTTTACGCATACTCGAATTTGAAAAATGCGCCCTTGAAATCACGGGGGGTGGGATAACTGGGATACATATTATCGATCTTTTCACCTTTCGTTAAGTGTGCTGATGGGGATCTTCGAATTTCTGATTGGAGGGGCCGTGTTTCACAAAGTGATAGCTACATTAGAGCTCTCTGTTTGCTTCGCCTAAAAGACCAATCGAAGCTGGTCATTTTTTTTTGTGTAACTGGAATTTAGAGCAATAATTTCGTCTCTACATATTATCCGGTGAAGAGCAAAAGATCCAATAGAAACTGACGTTCATTTTTCTAATTGTTTTGCAAAGCGCTCAATCTCTCTCTTTTTTATAGTCCTCATCTTCTCGCTGCAGCTGTTTAGCTTTAGCCTTCGTCCTTTTCTCAATTGCTCTGTATTCGGATTCTGATCTTTCTTCATTCTTGTACTTGGCGTTTTTTCTTCTTCTTGTTCTCTAAACTCTGTTTTCTTGTTCGATCGTCTTTTCTTCATGTTACCCGACTCTTCTTTCTTGTTCTTCTTTGCTGTACTTTAGTTCTAATCTTTCTCGCTTGCTTTACTCGGCTTGTTGTCTTAGCTCTGGTTGTGACCTTCTTAGCTTATTGTTCTCGGCGCCTTTTTCTTTTTCTTGTTCTCTGTACTCTGGTTCTGATTTTTATCGTAACACCCATCAGTTTGACATAGATACCTGTAAAATTTGTCAGGCCAATGTAACAAAATTTACAGGTTTGTTTGCTAAGAAAATGGGTTTGTTTTCTTCTTTGCTGTACTCTGGTTCTAATCTTTCTCGCTTGCTTTACTCAGCTGTTCATTCTTTCTCTTGTTCTCTTAGCTCTGGTTGTGACCTTCTCAGCTTTTTGTTCCCGGCGGTTTTTCTTTTTCTTGTTTTCTTTACTCTGGTTCTGATTCTTCTTGCTTTATTTACTCGGCTGTTTTTTCTTTATCTTGTTCTCTATACTCTGGTTGTGAATTTTATCGTAACACCCGTCAGTTTGACATACGAGTAGATACCTGTAAAATTTGTCCGTAATCGCCAGCGAGCTCAACCGCCTCTGTCTTGGTCCAGATACGTTTGTTCACCAACATTTTAACAGGAACCGGAATTCCAGAATGTTCTAGCGCATCTTTCCTTTCTTTTAAATTTTCAGTGTGATTGACGAGATGTCAGACTTTAAATTTGCAGCTTTTTACACAATCATCCGATTTTCTAGTCGAATACTATTCGTACTATGGTGAATTTCTCAAAAATTTCCTTTTCTCGCATCACTCGTGCTTTTTGCTACTGAGAAATCTGGACTCGTCTTTGACTCGTCCTGATTTCCATAGCAAAAAGCACTCGGTATGTTCGAGGCGGAAATTTTCGGGAAATTCTTCATAGTACTAGTAGTATTATATACGAAAACTCGCTCAATTTCTGGAACTTGGTCGTGCATGATTTTTTTTTACGAGAGGATTTTGAGGCTTGAAAAATCAACTTCGCTTCTTGAAGAGGAGGCTAGCTCTAAGGAGGCTGGGACTTTTAAACTTCTTAGAAATTTGGCAGCTTTGCTGGTATGCGAAGTTTGTTATCAAACCTTTTAAAAAATGTTCTTCGATTCAAAGTCGGTACCTATTACAGTATACTTACATAGAATAAAAAAAATAATAAAGCGAGGTGACTTATCAGGTACGTTAGACACTGGAAATCGGTACACACAGCGACATCTTCTGGGCCTATTTTACACCTTACCCATATAGTTATGCAAGCTTATTCCACGACTCACATCGTTGCGTCGGTACCTATAATAAGCGAGGCTCAAGCATGACATGATTTAGATAAACAGGTAATACGTAATCATCGTGTAAATAGCTGACGGCAGTGCGTTTATGAGTAGGTACTCTTAACTAGAGGTTGTAGACAAACAATAATTATGTAAATGCCAATATAGAGAACTTGTTTAAACGATGTTGATTGATCAAGCTCAGAGTGAGGGAGAAATTGAAGGTGAACTCAGACTCGAGCTCTTATTCTACCCTTAATTTTTTCTCATTTTCTTGTTGTAGGTAACTTCAATTTTGAAGAGAGCGGAATGCAATATCAATAGTTGGATTATTTCTCAGTAAATAGAAACAATCACAATTCAATTAATATACAATTCTTATCGAACTTTAGCAGAACTGTGAAGTACAGGACCAAATTTTTATATAGGTATGAAGCCAATGATATTGATAGGGTAGGGCCTTGAGTTGTCAAATGTTTTACTGACCTGACCTGACGGGATCTTATAGACTTGACTGTTGCAATTACAATCTCCACTAACCTACAATGGATGACATGAGCTGGAAACATTCCAAAAATCTACAAATGGCTTGTTTTAAGCATAAAAAAAAACATCAATAAATCTTGTTGAGTAAAACAGATAACGAAGATTCGGTTGACCTGAAAAAAGTTTTTAAGCATATATTTTTTTATAATTATTGATTGTTAATTTTTGCCTGCCACAATGCCAACAACTTTACCGGAAATACGGCCATTATATAACGATTTGCCCTCAATTTTACCGTAAACTTATCTATAAAAGTTTGAGAAATTCCAGGAAGCCAGCCAAGCAACTGAAAAAAATCCATTGTTTACATGAATTCTATAAGTAGAAAAAACCACTCACACACCTAAATCTTGCAAACATCAAAATAGCCGTAACAATCAAGCTTGGGCTTTGATTTGTGGAATTTGACTTAAGCCCCTTGTTTTGTTCCGTCGCCTCCTTTATGCGAAAACCGTGTTTTTGATCGCAATCTAATCGCATATAATCGCGTGGATTTGAAGAAGTTGCAAGATTTTTGTGTGTGGTGTTTTGAGCTCCAATTTATGACTCAATATTTGATTAATTAATGAAAATAAAACAGATACCAAAAATCTTTCATGTAGGTATGAGCACCACATCATCAGTTCAACATTTTAAACAGGATATAAACCCGAACGGAATCGTTTAAAAATAATGCTAAATGAACGGCCGAATGCCGGTCGTTGATTTTTTTTGTCAACCACGTATCGAGCGTTTATAAAACGTTTCAAGTTCAACGTTCCCAAGAGGTCTCCGAAACGCCAAATCAATTGTGTTCAAAACGCTTATTAAACGTTCATGAAACGTTACCTTCAGCGTTTCTGAGGCATCAAACCGGCGTCTACAAAAAGTGAAATAAAACGTTTTAGGGACTTCGGAATGGATACAAAATTAAACGTTCAAACCAAAACGCTGACTGAACAGTTTTAAGGCCGCTGTTATTATCATCTCCAGCGATTTCAAAGCGTTTAAAGACACGATCTTCAAGAACTCAACTTCTAAAACAGAAAATTTTTCTTTGTGCATATCTTCAAAGTTCCTAGGTAAACATCCAGGTGGACATGAAACCTGTAACAATTTTCCTGTAGGTACCTACCGTTAGATACCGATCACTGACACCTCTGCGAGAACAAATAAACATCAAAAACAAACAAACGATAATGAGAACGGTTCCCAAAGCAACGCTGCAGTCTGCCGAGCTAATAGAAAAACTCGAATTTGCATGTAAAGCGGGTACTAAAATGCAATTTGGACCTAATTTTCCGGACCCCCTAAATTACGTGCGGCACTGGTCCCGGCTCATGGCAACCGGAGGCGCCTGCTAGATTACACAACGCCGACAGTTTTGTATGATTACGTACGACCCGGCAAGTTCTGATGACGTAGGTAAACATGCACTTTACCGAGCCAACTGTGTGTGTTTTATTGCAATTTTTCACTGTTCCAAGCATTTATGGCACGTATTTTATTTTTATTATACCTAAAGCCTTATCGCGTGTGTTTATGTTTCACAGTTTTTGCTGACGCGTACGCGCAAAAAAATTGCATTTGCTACTTTAGATCTTCGCATTTTTCCAGCTTGGTGAAACTGGAAATTGCTGTTGCATCCGCTTTATTTGTCCATCCTCCGTCTGTTTGTCTGTCTACATATCTGTCTGTCTGTCTATCCGTGATTGGCAACTCTGTCAAAACCAGACATCCTATAGCATCCGTATATTCTTTCTCTGATACATAGCTGCCACCTCCAAACCTGGATTGAACTATACTAAATATTCATAACTCGCGGCCAACATAAGTTAAACCGCCACAATATGTATACCCACTTGAATTAACATAAATTGCAACTCCTCCTAGATGCTCTAGCGTTTTAATGCCCCCGCTGTACCCATAGCTGTTAGCTGTTACCCCCGAAACAAGTCTAGGCTGTATTGCAATCCCATAATTCGCCTCCAAGATCGATTGAGCCGCTCTCAAACAACTTGAAATCACATCAGTTTTTTCGTTTTCCCACTGTTTACCTTGCTTCTTTGCCTTCCACCAAAAATTAAATTAGGGTTTAGCACGTTATCCAAACTGAAATGCAACATGTTCATATCAAATTTGCTTTTTGAATTATGGCAGTCGCCGCTGCACCAATCCCGCTCTCAATACTGAAGCTCTTCCATTCAATTTTGTTGAATTGTGGAATTGATGTGTATTCATCGTTTGGTATTGATATATATTCACGAATGCCTTCTTGTTTCCAAAAACACCCTGTAAGTTTCCGTTTCAACTTTAACCTTCGACTTGTATAATCGCTGCATAACCTTATACAAAAAAGGTATCGGTAATGTGCCTTGCCTGTATTCAGAGATGCGATTCTGATGAATGGGTGACCATATCATACACAACAACAATTCTCGAACATAATCGTATCTCGTCGTCTCCATTTTAACAACAAATTAACATATTTCCAAGCGCGCTTTTGTTATGCAAATCGAAGCAGGCGACGACTACCAACAATCAACTTGGCCAGGTAGATATTATTATCCGTGTATAGCAGCAACGCGCTCTATTATATTATGAGCCGAACGAGCTGAAAAAGGAAGAAAAGAAAGAGTAATAGAGAATCAGACACACATACAACGCACTACACAAGGCAAAGGCGGCTATGGGCAGGCGAGCAAGCGTGTGGCGTATGTGCATGGCCTGCTTGTTTTCGTAATATGGTAATTCGAATGGCTGGGTAATGATAATTTGAGTTGGGCGCTACTATACAGGGTGTACAAGTGAACAAGCAGTTCAAACCAAGTCTGTGCTTCCAAGAATCGAGAAACCTTGTTGCGTTACGTCCGAAGACTGCCCGACGATTTGAGCAAGTTGCAGACACGTTTCTTCATCTCTCATTTCGTCTACTTCTTCAGTTCCTGTTCTTCCTTTAGTTATACATCTTCAGATTTCACATTACGTCGTTTAAGTTCTGTCAGTATTCTATCATGATAAAACTAATCTTTATGAAGAAACTCAACCTAGCCATCGATCAAAAAATCTTAATTTTTGTAGAATTTCTTCTTCTTTTTCTAGTGTTTGTCTCTCATCAACTTAATCTTTTCCTTCATCGCTCATTCCTTTACTTCTTCCAATTCTTGCGCTTCCAGAGAACATTGTTCCATTCTTGATGGCTTTATTTTCAATGTTGATTCTGCTGAAGACTTTCATGCTACCGCGACCTAGATGGATTTCTGAATTTGAACAGAAAATTTTAAATGACATGTTCATTTCGGCTCAGCTTGGTTATACTCTGTTCTGAATTCGTTTTCTTCATGAAATACAGATCGATGCAACAAGAGTGACTTCCTACAATGATGTTGATGAGTACTCATTTATGTTCCTTCTGTTCCCAAAAAGTCGGTGAGTGAATTTGCGTTTCCAAATTTTCGAGGTTGTATAGGCTACGATGAGTGACTGGGTAGAGTTGAAGAGCACACACTTCGCATCTGTTTTCAAACTCTTTGATACCCCTCCTATTTGTGGCCAGTAAACGTCGTTTCCAGACATGAGTTTCATCCGCAAAATTTCCACATGCCGGTCATGTAACAACTGAAGCATCTTCAAGAATTGTAACCCTGCACACCTCTGGTTACGGATCAGGTCGTAATGACAAATTTGATAAGATCCCAAGATGTGAATGTTCATTTTTCTAATTGTTTTGCAAAGCGCCCAATCTCTCTCTTTCTTCATAGTCCTCATCTTCTCGCTGCAGCTGTTTAGCTTTAGCCTTCGTCTTTTTCCCGATTACTCTGTATTCGAAATCTAATCTTTCTTAATTCTTGTACTTGGCGCTCCCTTCTTCTTCTTGCTCTCTGAACTCTGGTTTTGTTCGATTGTCTTTTCTTCATGTTACCCGACTCTTTTTCTTTTTTCTTCGCTGTACTCTAGTTCGAATCCTTCTCGCTTGCTTTACTCGGCTGTTCATTCTTTCTCTTGTTCTCTCAGCGGTTGTGAACTTCTCAGCTTCTTGTTCTCGGCGTTTTTTCTTTTTCTTGTTCTCTGTACTCTGGTTCTGATTTTTCTTGCTTCATTTACTCGGCTGTTCTTTCTTTATCTTGTTCTCTTGGCTCTAGTTGTGACCTTCCTGGCTTTTTGTTCTTGGCGCCTTTTTCTTTCTCTTGTTCTCTATACTCTAGTTCTGATTTTTATCGTAACACCCATCCGTTTGACATAGATACCTGTAAAATTTGTCAGGCTGATGTAACAAAATTCACAGGTTTGTTTGCTAAGGAAATAGGTTCTTTTTCTTCTTTGCTGTACTCTGGTTCTAATCTTTCTCGCTTGCTTTACTCAGCTGTTCATTCTTTCTATTGTTCTCTTAGCTCTGGATGTGACCTTTGTGGCTTTTTGTTCTCGGCGATTTTCCTTTTTCTTGTTGCCTGTACTCTGGTTCTGATTTTTCTTGCTCTATTCACTCGGCTGTTCTTTCTTTATCTTGTTCTCTCAGCTTTGGTTGTGACCTTCTCAGTTTATTGTTCTCGGCGCCTTTTTTTTTCTTGTTCTTTATACTCTGGTTCTGATTTTTATCGTAACACTCATCCGTTTGACATAGATACCTGTAAAATTTATCAGGCTGATGTAACAAAATTCACAGGTTTGTTTGCTAAGGAAATAGGTTCTTTTTCTTCTTTGCTGTACTCTGGTTCTAATCTTTCTCGCTTGCTTTACTCGGCTGTTCATTCTTTCTCTTGTTCTCTTAGCTCTGGATGTGACCTTTGTGGCTTTTTGTTCTCGGCGATTTTTCTTTTTCTTGTTCCCTGTACTCTGGTTCTGATTTTTCTTGCTCTATTCACTCGGCTGTTCTTTCTTTATCTTGTTCTCTCAGCTTTGGTTGTGACCTTCTCAGCTTATTGTTCTCGGCGCCTTTTTTTTTCTTGTTCTTTATACTCTGGTTCTGATTTTTATCGTAACACTTATCCGTTTGACATAGATACCTGTAAAATTTGTCAGGCTGATGTAACAAAATTCACAGGTTTGTTTGCTAAGGAAATAGGTTCTTTTTCTTCTTTGCTGTACTCTGGTTCTAATCTTTCTCGCTTGCTTTACTCGGCTGTTCATTCTTTCTCTTGTTCTCTTAGCTCCGGATGTGACCTTTGTGGCTTTTTGTTCTCGGCGATTTTTCTTTTTCTTGTTCCCTGTACTCTGGTTCTGATTTTTCTTGCTCTATTCACTCGGCTGTTCTTTCTTTATCTTGTTCTCTCAGCTTTGGTTGTGACCTTCTTAGCTTATTGTTCTCGGCGCCTTTTTTTTTTCTTGTTCTTTATACTCTGGTTCTGATTTTTATCGTAACACACATCAGTTTGACATAGATACCTGTGAAATTTGTCGGGCCGATGTAACAAAAAATTTCACAGGTTTGTTTGCTGAATAGAAAGGTTTGTTTTCTTTTTTGCTGTACTCTGATTCTAATCTTTCTCGCTTGCTTTACTCGACTGTTGGTTCTTTCTCTTGTTCTCTTAGCTCTGGTTGTGACCTTCCTAGCTTCTTGTTCTTGGCGTTTTTTCTTTTTCTTGTTCTCTGTACTCTGGTTCTGATTTTTTTTGCTTTATTCACTCGGCTGTTCTTCCTTTATCTTGTTTTCTTTGCTCTGGCTGTGACCTTCTTAGCTTATTGTTCTCGACGCCTTTTTCTTTTTCTTGGTCTCTATACTCTGGTTCTGATTTTTATCGTAACACCCATCAGTTTGACATAGATACCTGTAAAATTTGTCAGGCCTATGTAACAAAATTCACAGGTTTGTTTGCTAAGGAAATAGGTTCTTTTTCTTTTTTGCTGTACTCTGGTTCTAATCTTTCTCGCTTGCTTTACTTGACTGTTGGTTCTTCCTCTTGTTCTCTTAGCTCTGGCTGTGACCTTTCTAGCTTCTTGTTCTCGGCGTTTTTTCTTTTTCTTGTTCTCTATACTCTGGTTCTGATTTTTATCGTAACACCCGTCAGTTTGACATAGATACCTGAAAAATTTGTCGGGCCGATGTAACAAAATTCACAGGTTTGTTTGCTAAGGAAATAGGCCAAAGTTCGGGTTGAACGGCCAAACCCGCGTGGTATCGGCCAGGAAAAAGTTGTGTATAGCGAAGTGGGAAGTGAAAATGTATAGTGCCTATCCGGAAAATGGTGGAAAACTCCGACTTTGGCATTGATTTGATGGTTGACAGATGAAGAAATATTTCCAACTGTTCGGAATACAGTTTTCCAATGCCTTCCGAGTGACACATTTCAAATAAAGTTCCGTGAGAATTAGCTTTTGTCATTTTCTGGTCGTGACACTTCTCTTGGACAGATGACAGCTAAAAACTAATGGGTACCATAACAGCTTAGTGAACCAAGATGATCGTAATTGCGTGAGACTCTGAGCATCTCTGAGGTCTTTCCTCTCGCATCGATTTTTGATTCAAGAGGTTTGATACCGCCCGCGATACCTCGTGTCCCTGAACCTCCATCATTCACTCCACAATGATTCTGCTTGTCTTCAGTTCTACAGAACGCTTGTAGTCTTCCACGTCTTGACTAGTGGTGATATCATCGTCTGCAATAATGCATTTGACCAACCAAGGAATGTTACCGTTTCGCGTCTGGTCTTTTCAAAAATTTCATCAACTCTGGGGATCGGATGATGATCCTTGATGACTTAGAGATTCACATTGAGCTTGAAATCAAGGCAGATTCAAACAGACTTTTCGGGGATTTTCTTCTGTACTACCACAATCTGACTCATCCTCACCCATCCTACTGACTTCTTTCTCCGACAAGCCTTTGTTGTGTGCCCCTTTCTGTTGCAAGCGAAACACTCTTGTCCAGCTTCCAAAAATGTTGGGAAATTTAAAAACTCAGTATCATCCGTCGCAATTTTCTTTTGAGAAGTTTGATGCCGATTTTTCTTGTTTTCCAAGAGAAAGGCCTCAAAAACCAATACTACTACGCGGTTTTTTCTGTGTGGTATTCAGACCCGTTGCCTGCCAACATACCAGATACCCCAACGCTGGAAATGATATTATTATTCAATTCAAGGAGCATCTCACTGATTTGAATATATGGACTGAATCACCCCTGCAATTGCAGTAGAGATTATCAAGAGCAAGTATACAGGGTGTGGGCACGGCAAGAACACGACGCAGCTAGTTGAACAAGCTGTTGAAACTGCAGCATTACTACCCTTTTTGTTGGGATTCAAAACATATTCAAACGACGAAATAATTAGTTCCGAATTAATACACTCTGCATACATCAGAAACGATGAATTCCCCAAACTCCCTTAAAATCCCCCAGGTAATCCCCTTAAAATCCAAGCCACCCCGATGCGATGTGCCTATTAATAATACTGAATATTTTACAAATCAAATCAACTTCCAACGCGCGGCCCCTCAAGGCTTGCATATCTCCACTCTGCAGCAGAGCACCCTTCCCGGTATCCCTTTGTCGATCTCCCCACCCCACCGCCTCACCCTCCGTGTCAGCCCTTCGATCGATGCCGATCCCTCTCGCGTCGCCTCGGCCCTTCTTTATTCCCATCGCAGCAATAAATAATTCCGCTTGCATTTACATCAACAACAACGAGCGCCGTCCCTTCCTGCATGTTCCGTGTGGCACTGTAGCCCCCAAAAAAAGCCCTCAAGCCTTTTTTTCGAAAACCAAGTCGAAAATGTTCGTATGTGTATAGGTGCGATGCGTGTGCGTAAAGTGCGTGTCCTTGTGACCTTGCCTCTAACCCCTGACACGTGGTGACGAAGGGTTGGCTGATAGGAGAGCAGAAGAGGACAGGAGGTGGGTGTGGCCCTTCGTCCGACCCTAAACGTTCCGGTCTTCTGGTGCGTGTGCTCCGCTCGCACCCTACATAATCGGCCTATTCGCTCTGCGGCAAAGTGAGCCATGGATGGAGAGAACACAGGCGATGCTATAGCTGCCACAGCTGGGGTGTGAGGGATCCCCCCCTGCAATTAGCAGGGGTGGAAATCCGACCAATGGGAAGGAACGCACGGGGGTCTCTCGGTGAGCATGCAAGGGATGGGGTGTGATGGCGAAGAGGTAGAGTTTTGTACACAATGGAACACGCAGAGAGCCATGTTGGCGATGGGTCCATGGGTTAACCCTTGGCGTTCAAAATGGCGTCGTGTCATTGGCCATTCTTCCCCATCAGTATACAATTTGTCTTGCGGGAATGGGAATCCATCAGCATTACAAGACTGTATTCTATAGGTAGTATTCACAGTATTCATTCTGGAAGTTATTTATTACTGTGTACTGTTTTCGGACGGGAACAAAGTATTTAGGTACCTACTTTTTCTTATAACTAAATAGTTCGGAATATTTTTAAACCGCGAAAATAGAAACATTCCAAGTCTGGTAATAGACTTGATAGGTTCTTTCACAGGTTATAATTTGCTATTTCTTGAAAAAACGTGGATGTAGAAACAAATTTTTTTGAATATCTCAGACGTTCTTTATAATTAAAAAGCAAATACAGCCTGGAAGATTGAGAGAAAAATTCACGTGTGAATTGGCTACAGTGCAGTGTAGCTTCATTAGTGTATATTTACTGCAGAAGATATTTCTTCATTCAAATCAGGCACCCAAAAACTTTATTTCCATCAGTTGCATTTTTTGAAATACTTTGCTGTTTTCAATTTGAGTTGAATTCAATATTATAATTTATCAAAATTATTCTACAGGGTGTGCATGAAAGAATCCAGGACAGTTACAAAAAAGCTTAGAGAGCGCCAGACGCCAAAAACATATTTAGAAAAATCAGATACCCATTCTGTTTTTGGGAATAAAAAGTCAAAGGGTGTGACTCTCAAGCTTCTTTATTTTGACTTTCTGTAAATTTTCACGATTGAAAAAAAACGATAATTTTCATTAACTGAGTGATTAATTTTGGAAATCCGCGTTTTTCAAAAACCCCTATCGAGGGTTCTAGAGGTACTCAAACTGATGCAAGGAGTAACAGTTCTTTTCCATAGAAAATTGTTTGGATGCCTTTGAAGGGAAAATGATTTCCAGAATTGATGGCCCACCTGTACGATGCTCATCAATTCAAAACGCATGTAACAGTTCCAAACAAATTTTACTTTTAAATAGTTTTTTTTTGTGTTCCAGGAAATTATTGTTTCAACATTTTTCTGGCACCCTTGAAGCATTCCACTAACTCTAGGCTTTTTTCACTGCAAGTTCAAAACACCTTTTTCACAATACATGAACTGGTTTTATTGACGTGTTCGATATTAACCAACTCGACCCTATGCCGGCCATTCCTTGTTTCACTAATAGTAGTACCTGCGCGTATTTTCGATCGATTTTCTGCCAATAACCACCTGAATAAGTCAACATTGCTTTGGCCAATTTCACAGCCCGCTTGATATTCAACATTACAAACAAACAATCAAACAAAATGAATAATTGAAACGCGTGCCGCACGGCCGCACAGCCAACTGTACGATAATGCCCATTTGTATAATTAATTTTTATTATTTATCATGCTGGTGTACACGGTGTGCGCTCTGTACGCGTTTGAACTGAGCAAGTAGGCCGAGTATTATATGAGTGCGGAAATTGATAAAAGACAATCGCCAGTCTGATGGTATAGTAATGGGGTAATTGAAAAACAATTTGTGCTTGCTTGACGGAAAGGCAACTTGATTATACCGTAACGAATGAGCTCTTTTTGCATCGCGCGCGCGTCGTCGTCGTCAGTTGTTTGTTTCTCTTTCATGTCATATTTTTCGAATTGAGGACAAGAGCATCAAGGGACTGGAGAAAATATTTCATTTAGAACAGAAGGAAGGCTATGGATATAAAAGAACAATTATTTTTAGTAGCTAGTAGTTGATACATGACGGTTTTCAGGGTATTCTTGATTCTTGTAGATAGGAAACTGGATAGATTATACTGCCTCAAGGAGCACAGGCCTACTTAGAACTAGATTTCAAGTCGGAGATCCGCCCGCGCAAATGTAGCGTAAGTCCGATCACTATGGCAACATAACACAATCCGACGCGATGATTGGCTTATCGATGCCTCAAATGAGTGGCGTATGTTGCGCCGCCAACTTGAAATTCAGCCCTCATCAGTTAACAAATGAGTATATTATCAAATTTATCAGCATTGACGCATTGACGGGCCTGATTAGTGTGGGACTGTAGGTTATAATCGATTCTTAAATGTTTTTGGACAATACAACTAACCCACAATCACCTCCTATTCACTCAAACGGGATTGGCTTGGAACTATACAGGGTGAATCGTTGATATGGGAAAGCTCGATTGCGCATACATACGTCGTTAATAATGCCGAAATGAACCAAATCTTATTGTAAATGAGAGGAGGGGAGACTGGAGTGCAGTTCCTAAATAATTATTCTGTCTCAAACAGGGTGCCCCATTTTTCAATGCAACCTACAGCTTGATTTTTTCAAACAGCTCCCCTGTATATGTACGCGTTGACATATTTGGATTTGTTTTTTTAGGCTTGAAAAATCTGTTTAGTTTTTCGCGAATCGATCCCGATCTTTTCTGAAAAAATGTTTGTCAGACATCAGTTCAAAAATCTGTTGTGGAGCGACACAGAACTTCCCCAGCGGTATCCATCAGAGACGTCAGTGATGATTTTGATTTGAGCGTCGTTTCGGGAAGGTGGGATTTAATTAGAAAATTGATAGAAAAATTCTAGTGAATTCAGCGTTCAGCGAGCATCCTGTATCCACTGTTGAGCCGATAAAACAAGAGACAGGTTCTTTGGTTTCCGAGGTGATGAAAAAATTCAAAAGTTAGAACTAAGAAGCTAATTGTTGCGAGATACTTCAGACTCTTCGGAGATCATGATCAAACTATACGAACTTGATTTAAGCCCTTTACTGCTTCTGATTGTCAATTTTATATATCTATATCTTTAATATGTTACAACATAGGCAGAGACGCCCAGAGCTATTGTGCTATCTAAGGGCTTCCGATAAGAAATATTATTTAGAGGGTCTAATCAGGTCATTCCGGAAGAACAGTTCAACCTCCATGCACGATCACATATCACTTGATTGTGGAATTGAAGGAAAAATGGACCAAGTCAAGCGAACATCCATAAAAACTATAACTTGCATATACACACATTACAATAAAGCACTGCGGTTCAATAAGAAGTTTCAAGACGCTGTATAGAACCTGTATAGAACGTCAAAACATTTAGCTTCATATAAAGGAGGGTATTTTTCAGCAAACAAAAATCTGAAAATTGGACGAAAAATGGTTGGAGAACATTCAAAAACCAATTAGGTACCTATTGTTCATAATATAATTGGTAAAAATCGGTTCACGAGTTGAATACCTGGGGCAGAGTTCTGTGTTTTCCTGCCGCCCCAACTTCAAAATTCAACAAGGCATCAAAGGCACTTGGGTTTCTGAAAATTTTGAAAATATTTTATTCAGAAAGAGAATTCAATTCCCTTCAATTTGGATGTATCACAAAGTAGGTAGTGTCATTTTAGATTTTGAAGTTAGGACGGGGAAGTGGAGGAGTGAATTTGGGTGGCACTTTTCACTCAGAAATGTTTCTCCCTCGATGTTGTGCAGGATGACGTTGACTGAAAAGAATTAGGAGGTTGAAAATATTCAATTGGAAACTCAGAAAATTTCAGGGAGGAGGAGGGTGGGGTTAAAAATTTTGGAAATATTTTTTTAGAAAGAAATTTTAATTTTCTTCGATTCAGTGTTTGCAAGGTAGGTGGTGTCATTTGAAATTACGAAGGTGGAGTGGATGGAGGTAAGGGGGCTGAAGATAGGAGTTCGCCAATGTATGTTTCAGATGTCCCTCTCGATATAAAAATCGACCTGTCCAAGCTTTTTTTTTTAAAAATCAGGTGAAATACCCAAAACCCTCTCTGTTCTGTTTTCGCTGGGCCCACCCTGTATAGAGATATGAAGTGGAATCTCTAAATGCCAGTTGGAGGAAAATCACCGCTTTCGATTGAGAAGCCTATTTATTAGTAGGAGTGAAGGTTAAATTTTTTCGGCCTATTGAAACTGGTATTTTCCAGATGCTTTTCAAACATTTAGAGTCGAATGTCTTAAAAACGAAGCCTTATATCAAAATTTTGCAAGTGGATTTCAGTGGAATCGGTCAAAAAATTCCACGAAAAATAACTTATGAAAGCCTAATGGTGAATTCATGCATGGAAATTTAAAATTTAATTTGAGATTTAAGATTCAAGTGTTCACCCATTGGTTTTCCATGTAACCATTTATACATGAAACTTTAAATTTAACATTTAATTCAATATTTTCGAAGTTGGTTCACTTTCAACTTGGAATTTAAGAAATTGAATGGCGCTTGCGCACTGTATGACATTTTCTGTTTCAACATTAAAGTTTGACAAGCGTTAGTTATCAAAACGTCACAATCTAGGGATTTCTGATTTTATTTCAGTGACACAGCATCGATGTGGCACTATTTGCCGGTCCCATTCAAGGAATACGAAATCTTGAATCAAGCTGCATAAATCGAGCTCCGGCATTAATTCTAAGTCCCATAAATCTGAAATTAAATCTTGAATTTTAATATTCCATGCATAAATCTTCGTTATTTGTTTTTGAAATACATTTTTTTTTTTTGAGAAAATCCACTAATTTTGCAGTTTTCTATCATTCTCGGGCAAGGGCAAGGGCACAATTCAAAACTTAAGCACCGTGTATAGCTAACTTTCGTAATTATTTGAATATTATTTCAAATCTAAGACCTGCTTAGAAGCCCTGCTTATACACTTGAATTTAGCCTCACTGAAATATATTCGAAATATATTATATATTAAATAGTTCGATACGGTATCTGGCAGCGTCCACATCACACCTCCGGTACAGATACAAATTTTCGTGTTGTCTACGCCTTTTTCAATTGTTCTGAGTGTGCTTATCCAATAAGTGTTGATGACTAAAGTGACTTCGTCAATATAAACCAGTCTACACGTAGAAAAGTTTTGTTTTCTGAAGCAAAATCCACATAGAAAATTGAGTGCCTAAAATCGACCAACAAGAGCCGTGTTTTTTGCTGATGATAAGATGGCTCCTCCTACATGCCCAATTTGTGGAAATGCCATCGGCTACAACACGGACGAAAGGTGTGCAAATTGTAAATCTCCATTTCACCTAAAGTGCACGAATCTACCACAAGATTACATCAGTGACGGAACATGGACCTGTGATGCATGCCAGGAGAAACCGGGCTCCTCAGGATTAAACCTTACACAATTCGAAGCCATCATGAGAGAATTCTCTTCACTAAATTTGTCTGTAACTCGAATCAACACCCAAATTGCGGAAACCAACAAAATATTAGCTGCTCATACAGAACAAATTACCCTATGTCAACAGGAAGTGAAGAACCTAAAAGAAGCAAACGAAGATCTCGGCGAGAAGTACTCAAGCCTGGCAAAAACGGTGCAAAAAATCGA
Organism: Anaspis maculata; assembly: GCA_949128115.1. Classification (NCBI taxonomy): domain Eukaryota; kingdom Metazoa; phylum Arthropoda; class Insecta; order Coleoptera; family Scraptiidae; genus Anaspis; species Anaspis maculata. The sequence goes on from OX421967.1 coordinate 40,557,799, forward strand.
GGATAAAATGTCATATGCCGAATTCCGTAACCGCCTTGAAAGAGAAAACAATTTGATAATAAGCGGTCTTTCTGAACAAGAAGGGTTCTTAGATGCAGACTTGGCTTTGGACATTTGCACCAGCGTAATGCCTCCTGAAGCACGCGGAATGAAAATTCTACAGGCTGACAGATTGGGAAAGAAGTTGGGCCCTAAACCCCAATTACTACGAATAAAAGTCGAATCCGTGGAGGTCAAGCATACCATTCTGAAAAACAAATCGCGTTTGAAAAGTGTCCCGGTCAATTCACTCACATTAGTAGAAGCGGCAGTTCGGTGATAGATCTCGTGTGGATAAATATCAAGGATGTTGTGTTCGTAGAATGTTTTCGAATAGAAAATTTCTTAGTTTCAGATCACCACGCTTGCCAGTTGAACCTAAAAATTACCACTTCCAATTATAATGATAAACCAAAGATAACCAAACAATTCAAATTCACCACTAAAAAAGTTCTTAATTTCCCCGAGAATAAGAGACAGTCCTTTTCTAACATCATGGCTTACTCCTATCGACTGCAATACATAAGTGTCGCGAACACATCCGATTGTTTATATGAAAACTTCTTATCTGCTGTAACGGAATGCTCACAGTTTTTAGGTCTCATTAAAGAAGTGAGAATAGCAGGTAATGATATTCGCCCAAAAAACAATTGGTTTGATAACGAATGTAAACACCAGAAAGAGTTAGTAAGACGCCTGTTCAAATCATGCAAGCGGAAGTGTTTCGATGAGGAGTCCCGGAATTCGTATCTAACGGAAAAAAGGAATTACATGTCTCTAATAAGGTCGAGAAAAAAACAGGAAAAACAGAAAATTCTTCAGGGTTTCTATAATGTAGAAAACAGCCAGCAATTCTGGAAAGCTTATAAGGACTCCACAATGAAACAAAATGTGCATAATGTGGAAAAAATATCACCCGACGAAATACGTACCTTCTACAAGGATTTTTATGCAGCAAACTTCATCACGAACAGAGATTTCATAGATGCAAGGCATCCTTATTTAGACCAAGATGTAACGCGATCTGAGTTGTTCAGAGCCGTCAATCAATCAAAAAATAAAAAAGCGACAGGATCAGATAGCGTTAGCAATGAACAAATTAAAGCTTTACCTTTGGATTGGATGAACTATATACAAAACTTATTTAACACCATTTTGAAAACTGAAAAAACACCTAAGGAATGGGGAAACGTCAAACTTACACATATTTATAAAAAGGGCGACCCCAACCAATTACAAAATTATAGACCGATTGCGCTTATAAACTGTATCGCAAAAATTTTCACGAACATCTTGAACAACCGCATAATGACTTACGCTGAAAGTGCCGGCATACTCCCCGAGAGTCAGAATGGCTTTAGAAAAAATAGGTCCTGCCAAGACAACATATTCACTTTAAACACAATAATAGCCAACAACTTGCGACTGCGTGGTAGAAAGATATACGCTTTCTTTATCGACATTCAAAAAGCTTTTGATTCAGTTAACCACGAGATTCTTTGGTACCGATTGCACAAGAACGGAGTAAGCTCTAAGTTTATAAGAATAATAGAAAACTTATACGAAAATGCGAGAGTACTTCTCCAGAATGACTCTAGAACAAGTACTAACACTGTAAAAGTTACAAAGGGAGTTCTTCAAGGAGACTGCCTGAGTCCTACTCTCTTTTCCTTTTTCTTGAGTGATTTGGAGCAGAATCTATTACGCAAGGGAGCAAGGGGGGTTTCATTAGACGGAGGGCCAGATGTTCTAACCTTACAGTATGCAGACGATATAGTCATTTTTGCTGACTCACCTGCTTCATTGCAGAAAAGTATTAATATAATTGCAGCATACTGTGAGAAGATGAAACTAAATATAAATGCAGAAAAATCAAAGGTAGTCGTGTTTAGACGGGGGAATAGAACTAAAAATGAGCATTTCTACTTTGTTGACAGCGACATAGAGGTTGTAAATAAATACAAGTACTTGGGACTGACGTTCTCATACAATGGATTTTTTACAGAACACTGCAGGACTGTAGTTAGTAAATGTAACATTGCGAATGGTGTAGTGAGGGGTATAATCTGTAAAAATAAAATCACTAACTGGGACAGCATAATGAAACTGTATCATAGCGTGATTGTACCAATGGGGTCTTACTGTGTCTGTGTGTGGGGTCCGAAATGTGTAGCGGAATTAGAAAAAGTTCAACTCAACTTTCTCAAGAAACTTTTTTATCTGAACAGAAACACAGCCGGATACATTGTTCGTATAGAATTAAACATCAACAAAATGGAATATATGTTAATCAAAGAGACACTATCTTACCTTAAAAACATATGCATCATGTCAACAAACCGGTTACCGAACAGAGCGCTCAATAGACTTTTACAGCTACATAATACCAATACACTTAATCAAAATCACTGCTATAACTGGTATACACTTTTCTCGAATATTCTCCTTTCCTACGGTATACATTTCGATTATGATGAGTTCTCCCTAAACAGTAAGGAGCACACCTCCAAAATCCTAGAGACTGTTGAAAGGGGACACTTTGACTCTGACTGGAACAGAATTCTACTCTCTATTAACAATACAAAATACAAGTTTTTGAATAACATCACCAACACCTATGATTTGCACAACAAAGATATCCCACTGTACCTCAAAAGATTTTTCTTACAGCTTAGAACAACAAACGACCATTTCTTCACATTATATATCAAGGGTATCTCATACAAAATTAATTGCAATAACATCTGCACAATGTGCAACCTCAAATCACGCGAAACTCTCGAACACATCATCTTTGAGTGCCCACTGTACCGAGAATTCAGACACAATCTCAAGGGCCTACCGTTGCACCTGGATGAAATTTTGCTGAGCACTAACAGAACCGTGGTTACAACCCTATACAAATATGTTGTCAACGCCCTAACACTAAGATCGTTTGTGCTTTTTGAATGAATAACAGTCTTACTTTCCTCGCCTATTCCGTCACCAGCAAGATCTCTATTTTTCTATGGGGAATTTGCAATCTGCGCTTGTCTTATCATATAGAAACTGTATTTTACTTGGTATTTAATTTTCCTTTTTCCGTTGTATTTCTGATAACGAGCAAACTTGAGAATATCTGTTCATGTTTTTGATCTACTGTGTATTTTTTTTTTTATACTATTATTTTGTACCTACTTTAATAAGATGGACGTATACTTAAGTTCTGTCAACATATTGAACTTCTTGCTAAAAACAACTGTTTGTAGAGCAATAAACTATTCTATTCTATTCTATTCTATTCTATAACTTGCATATACACACATTACAATAAAGCACTGCGGTTCAATAAGAAGTTTCAAGACGCTGTATAGAACCTGTATAGAACGTCAAAACATTTAGCTTCATATAAAGGAGGGTATTTTTCAGCAAACAAAAATCTGAAAATTGGACGAAAAATGGTTGGAGAACATTCAAAAACCAATTAGGTACCTATTGTTCATAATATAATTGGTAAAAATCGGTTCACGAGTTGAATACCTGGGGCAGAGTTCTGTGTTTTCCTGCCGCCCCAACTTCAAAATTCAACAAGGCATCAAAGGCACTTGGGTTTCTGAAAATTTTGAAAATATTTTATTCAGAAAGAGAATTCAATTCCCTTCAATTTGGATGTATCACAAAGTAGGTAGTGTCATTTTAGATTTTGAAGTTAGGACGGGGAAGTGGAGGAGTGAATTTGGGTGGCACTTTTCACTCAGAAATGTTTCTCCCTCGATGTTGTGCAGGATGACGTTGACTGAAAAGAATTAGGAGGTTGAAAATATTCAATTGGAAACTCAGAAAATTTCAGGGAGGAGGAGGGTGGGGTTAAAAATTTTGGAAATATTTTTTTAGAAAGAAATTTTAATTTTCTTCGATTCAGTGTTTGCAAGGTAGGTGGTGTCATTTGAAATTACGAAGGTGGAGTGGATGGAGGTAAGGGGGCTGAAGATAGGAGTTCGCCAATGTATGTTTCAGATGTCCCTCTCGATATAAAAATCGACCTGTCCAAGCTTTTTTTTTTAAAAATCAGGTGAAATACCCAAAACCCTCTCTGTTCTGTTTTCGCTGGGCCCACCCTGTATAGAGATATGAAGTGGAATCTCTAAATGCCAGTTGGAGGAAAATCACCGCTTTCGATTGAGAAGCCTATTTATTAGTAGGAGTGAAGGTTAAATTTTTTCGGCCTATTGAAACTGGTATTTTCCAGATGCTTTTCAAACATTTAGAGTCGAATGTCTTAAAAACGAAGCCTTATATCAAAATTTTGCAAGTGGATTTCAGTGGAATCGGTCAAAAAATTCCACGAAAAATAACTTATGAAAGCCTAATGGTGAATTCATGCATGGAAATTTAAAATTTAATTTGAGATTTAAGATTCAAGTGTTCACCCATTGGTTTTCCATGTAACCATTTATACATGAAACTTTAAATTTAACATTTAATTCAATATTTTCGAAGTTGGTTCACTTTCAACTTGGAATTTAAGAAATTGAATGGCGCTTGCGCACTGTATGACATTTTCTGTTTCAACATTAAAGTTTGACAAGCGTTAGTTATCAAAACGTCACAATCTAGGGATTTCTGATTTTATTTCAGTGACACAGCATCGATGTGGCACTATTTGCCGGTCCCATTCAAGGAATACGAAATCTTGAATCAAGCTGCATAAATCGAGCTCCGGCATTAATTCTAAGTCCCATAAATCTGAAATTAAATCTTGAATTTTAATATTCCATGCATAAATCTTCGTTATTTGTTTTTGAAATACATTTTTTTTTTTTGAGAAAATCCACTAATTTTGCAGTTTTCTATCATTCTCGGGCAAGGGCAAGGGCACAATTCAAAACTTAAGCACCGTGTATAGCTAACTTTCGTAATTATTTGAATATTATTTCAAATCTAAGACCTGCTTAGAAGCCCTGCTTATACACTTGAATTTAGCCTCACTGAAATATATTAATTAAAAAAATTAGTACTGGGAACCCAAATTTCACGCAATAATTTACAATAACTCCAAATTTCTGGTATAAGGTACAGCCGCAAGCAGGCCAAAAACTGGAATTTTGTTTTGAAAAATATCGAACACATGTAAAATTTCAAGGTCTGATCCGTAAAATTCAAAAACTACTCTGTATACAGTGTACACGGCCATAAAACTAAAAGCCTCTTATCGCGCAGCTAAACAATCGAAGCAACAACTAACGCTCATTTGTTTACATTGCCTGGCGATTATTCACGATTCATGATCCCGCTCTAGCACGCAGAGCTGCATTTTTGACATTTATTGTTCAATTAAAGCCAATTATGTCACAGCTCTGCGTCATTGTTTATTGAACTCCATGCAATATGCAATATGCCTGCTTGATTAAGGACGGAGTTGAATTGGTAAAATAAGCGTTGCGGAATCAATCCCTGTCGGTTTATACCTTGACAGAATCTCACCATTTAGGTCTCTTTCGAAAGCAACAAGGATGTACTTTCGTTTGAGTTCATTGGCATTTCCAAAATTCAAAAATCAAAAGAAATATTTTCCTATTTTGGAAATGCCAATGGGCTCAAACCAAAGTACATCTTTATAGCTTTCGAAAGAGACCTAAATGGTTCTGCCAACGAATAAACCCACAGAGATTGATTCCGCAACGCTTATTTCATCAATATAACTGCGTCCTTAAGGCTGCGCGTTATCAGGCGACCATCGCATCAAGCAGGTCTCTTATACTTATCGGCGCGCACAGCCACCTCCGCAATAAATCCAATCGTACGACCGTATACTACGAACTACGAACTGCAGTGTATACAGGCTGCAGGGTGGAAATTCTTGTTGTAAATTTGACATTCAATCTTCATGCAATGCTGTTACATATTAGAAGAACGTTAGTCTGAGACTAGAATTGTTGTTCTTCATATAAATAGCAAATATTGCCTGATGAATGTATGTAGGTACATATGATGATGCATGTACACGTATCTACATAGAGAAATTGGAATTGTATTAGCTGATGTCAAGTTTTTCATTGTTTCGACTTTCGAGTGACCTGCGAAATGCCAAATTTTCGGCGTAACTAACCAGGCAACAGCCAGTTGAAATCGTTGTTGCCTAGTTACCGTCACCAGCATTTTTGTCATCTCATGCGTCAAAACCTAAGCAACACCACAAACTTAAGCACACGCGGCGTCTATTTTTTATAAATGAATACATAATACAATATAAATGAATTATTTGTGTAATGAAACATTCTATACGCAAAGAGGTATTCTGGAAGAGATAGAATCCAAAGTGCAAGCCCAAAAGTTGAGTACCTATGCCCCATTAAATGTTTACAATCATGTGCCCAGGTGCATGATAAATGCACCACCAAAGGTATACGAGTCTTGTGCGGTCATATATGCCGACCTGTCATGCCTGGCCTGGCTGAGCAGGGCCCCTCCCCATCTCTACGCCCACTTCTGGCTGACCCCTGCTTAATAATTATACCTATACCTACCTGATGCGATGCACATCACCTGTGTATCGAGATCAAGTCCATCGTAGGTGAAAAACTGCATGCGCGCGGAGGCCTTGCGGAAGTGAGAGTGGGCCGTGGAGCGGTTCGCTTGTTTACGTCGTCGTTGCTATGCTTCCTGTGTCATCGCGACACGTTTTTCGGCTGCTAGATTTTCGAAACCCTGCCAATTTCTTCGGCAACCGACTGGTACAAAAATGAAAAAATCGGGTGTCATTCGCTTATTATGCCGTCGCTATGGTTACTGACGTCTTTGACGTTTTCGACTACTGCTATATTGCTTTGGAGTTTTGCCGATTCTTTGGCAAAAATACTTGTAGGTACTCGTATAGTCTTCATCACCCTAAACTAATCGGTGAGAGAAGCAAACAACGGCTGGTTGAAATTTGTGAAAACCAGACGTCGGATTTTGGCGGGGTATTTTTTAGAAAATTTTCCCAAACGAACCGCAATGCAAGTTGACGATAGGAAATTTCCAAAATTTGTGCTGAATTTAAGGGGATGTTTCGAAAATGCATAATTCATTCCAATTTTTTCCAGGGAACCGCCGCTTCGAGTAGTCCATTTCAAACATCTTGTTACGCTTTTGCGGCAAAAATTTGACTTTTTGGGAAGAATGTCGAGAAATTTGGCGTAAAATGCCGACCAGGGTGTTTCGGAGACCTAGTCTAGTCCGGTGCGGGCCACGTGGTGGGGTTTTCCCTCAAATTTCGCCGTATAATTGATTGATCAAATTCGTCCACGGCATGGCCAAAGTGACAGGAACGTCAATTGACGTTCTGGGTTTTGGAAAACTCAACACCTCGGAGCATTTGAACAGTGTTTTTGGAGAAAATGTACCGTGTCAGCGTGCGAAATTGAATTGTGGCCTCCAGGAGACTTTTGAGCGTTCATCAGACACAAAACACAAGAGCCAATCCAAATTCGAACGGCATTTTGATCAAATTTCGCAGGCCGGCTCCGGTGTTGACGGGGTAATTTCACCGATACAGGCGAGTTGGGGTGAGCAAAGCACGTCTGGGGGGCACTCACAGTATATCTGCACTAGGGCCCGATTTTTAAAGGCTCCACATTTTGAGGAAGGAGCTGCTCTCGTTGTCCATAACACTTTCCGTGGCGAGTTGCTTATTTATCTTGCCGCGACTTGTTTTCAAGAAAATCCGTGTTGATTCCAGGGGACCTTGTGGCTGCACTTCCAGAAATGGTCCATGTTTTGATTGGCATGCTCATTTCGGACCATTCATTGTCCTATTTTTTAAAATTTGACTCATGATTTGACTCAGCTTCATTACTTGCACTGCACTTGTGACACTTGCAAATGTCAATAATGTCACATCACTCATCTCATATTAGGCGATTTCGCGCGAGTGCTTTTAAGCGTATTTTTTGCGGGTGCTCTTGGTTCTTGGTTACGTTACGTTACAATTTGCAATGATGTTGACAGTTATGGACATTTTCACGAGTGAATCTAATGACGAATGCGGAAATTGCGCCATGTTGTTCCGAATAATGATTTTTTGTATTTTTCAACAGATTATATTGAGATTGATTGAATACTCGGTCATGATGGACAATCGAAATGCATTTGTCATTTGTGATTGTTGATTTCTCAGTGGATGTCTTTCACTATGAGGTTACTTTTTTGTTTATTAATAAATTGGTCTTGACATTACAATTACTTGATAATATAACGGTGCCCATTTTCGTGACTCGCCAAAGTGACATTATTGACAGTTTCTTCTCGTAGTTACATGACATTTCTATCATCATTACCGCAAAATCCGATTGGTATTTTGAACCTATGCCAACAAAAAATAGACAGTCTAAATGCATCTGCCAAATTAAAATTTTTAAAGTTTCAAGACGCCGCCATATTGAACTTTTGCATTTTTCAACCGATCTGATTGGGATTTTAAACCTACACCCACTTGAGGTAGCGATCAAAATGTCAAAATGAACGTTCGATCACTTGAGGTTAACAAACGAAGTACATCTGTCAAATTTTGATTTTTGACGTTTTAAGAGGCCACCATATTGAACTTTTGCATTTTTCAACCAATCCGATTGGGATTTTGAACCTGTAGGCAGCAGTCACACTGGAGCCATCACCACCCACTACCACCCACCGCCACCCACTACCACCAAGCAAAATAATCCGCCCTGGTCTCACTGAGCCACCGTCTATCGTCCACCGTTAGCCACCGTGTCCCCCTCCTGAATTTGACATAATCCTGTTTTATATAATCCGTACTACAATTCTGTAGCGAAAGTTGCCTAAAAACCACGATTTTAGGCAACATTCGCTACATCAGTGTACTGCGGAATGTATTTCATACTCCCAGGGACTTTTCTCACACGATTCAAGAATAGCGGCCCAGCTCATGATAAGATGGACAAGTTTTCTGATTGCAATGATTTCGTCTGATGACTCAGATACCGACGAAGTTGTAGCTTTATACTACATCTCGAAAAAAATCCGTAAAAAACGCCGGAACATGTGGGTGCGTCAAATGTTTCTCGATAGAGAACAACTCGGAGAATTTCATCAATTAGTGCCGCAGCTTGTTGATGATGAAGAACAATTTTACAGTTATTACCGTATGAACAAGAAATGTTACAATTTGTTAGTGACAAAAGTGAAACCTTTGTTCTCTTCGGGACATACACATTGTATGTTGTATGTATGCACAAAATGTTTGTTCTGCATGCGCATCAAGATGCGTATTGTGAACCACCGACCACTGACCACCACTTGGGAAATTTCAAACACATGGCCACCGGTGGTCACTGGGCGGTGGTAAGAGGTGGCTGCAGTGTGACCAGCATCATTACATTGCGTGCGTTTGATTTTTGGTTGATGGTAGTGGGTGGTGGTGGGTGGCTCAGTGTGACTGCTGCCTTACCCACTTGAGGTTGACAATGGGAATGCATCTGTTGAATTTTGATTTTTGACGTTTCAAAAGGCCCCCATAGTGAGAATTTGTGAATCAAAGGCGACTTTTCTTTTGTTGCAGAATGCCGTACAGCGTTTCGAGCAAGATGATGCGCAAAATCCTCGTCAGAGATCTGAACAGGACCCTGACTTGCCGCCTTTGCACCGGCTATTTGATCGATGCCACCACTTTGACGGACTGCAACCATACCTGTAAGTACAGTTTTGTTTCTTCCAGTAGCCAATTGTGACCGACTTGCTTTGTCATTTAAACTTGAGGTTACATTTGCTTTAATAAACTTCTATATAAACCTTTTCTTCAATATCTACCATTCGCTCTTCCTACCTCGCTAAATATGGAACTTGTCTGAGGAATTTAATTTGAAGCGTACCAATGGCTCGATGTCAAAGTGCAGACGCAAAGTTGGAACAGCGTAACTTGCCGAATACGGCGTTCTGATTGGTTGTTATCCGTCTTTCCTATGGTAACCTCACTTTCGGACGTCGTTGCCTCTACTTGGTATCGAGCCGCTAGTTCAAAATTATTCACCAAGTTGTCGCTAAGAAACAAAGCGTGACTCCTCATTCTTCTTCTTCCAGACTGTCGAGGATGCATCCTCCGCTACTTCGAGAACTGCAAGACGGGTTGTCCGGACCCGGACTGCAAGAAAAAGTGTCCGGTTTCCATGCGATCGGACCCCCAGCTGCAGGCCATGGTGTACAAGCTGGTGCCGGGGTTGTATTCCAAAGAAATGCAAAGACGCGACGACTTCTACCGCAGCACCGGACTGAGAGCGAGCAGTTCGTGCAGCGACGACAGCGTGCTGGAGCGAGAACGCGACATCATGGAACAGGATGCCGCTGTGAGTACAAACATCGAACAAAAAAAAAAAAGCTGGAGTTTTTGGTTCTTGTTATGATTTTTTCCTTCGATTTTGCCGTTATTCTAACGAGAACCAATTTTTTTTCTGTATGTTAATCATATGTATCTGGTTGAGACCTTATTCTCCTTTCTCTTTGTCTCCTTCCTCTTCTCCTTTTTTGACTTCTTCTCTTCCTTTTCGCCATCTACTTTTCCGTCTTCTTCATGTTCTTCTTCGTCTTCTTTATGTTCATCTTTGTCTTCGTCTTGTTCTTCGATTGCCTCTTCAGTTCCCTCTTCGTCTTTTCCGTCTTCTTCTTGGTCTTCTCCTCAGTTTCCTCTTCGCCATTGTTTTCACCAGAAATATTTATTCTTTTTCTTTCGCCTATAACTAACACCATTCTTCATCCATCCTTCCCATTACCACTAGAATATTTTGTCACCAGTAACAAGAGAAGTCATTCTTTTATCGCCGGCGTCAGTGGAACCAGGAAAAAGTTCTTTTCTTCTCTTTCAAATAGCAGCATCAGTTTGTGTCATCGTTGAGTTCTAGGAGTTATTCCATCATTTTTTGGTCATTGCAAAAATGGAAAAATCTTGAAATTACAACCATAAAAAATTGTAACCAGTTCTTGTTCTTCGCCAAACCGAGAGGAGCCATTTTTAAACTGACCATTACTATGTTGATTAGAAAGATTCATTTATTCTTCAAATCAATTTATTTAGCTTCGCCAAATGCAAATGACACAATAGAGTGATTGCATGCATGTAGAGGGCGTTTTGACCTAGGGACTTTCAATTTGTCTATATTGGTGATGGAAAACGTCAAATCGTCTTTCAATCACGCCATTGACAGGCAACATCTGACATTATGTTTACCTAACATTATCTACGCTAACGTCGCTAACTATAATTTCATTATTGATCCACCACGTTGTCTATTAACCACTGAAAATGCCTGCCATTTGTTTTGTGCCTCAGTGCGTTTCACGCTCTAGTGAAAGAGGGGATAATCAGACAAGTGTCAGTTGTCACCATACCAACCAAACCGAAGCAAAATCTTCCAGCGACTGTCACGTTTCTGACAGTCAAAAGGTGAACCAAATTCCATGCTATGCAATATTGTTTTTTTGCTACAGCTATTGGAGCCAAGAGTCATTCTTCGTTTTACCTCTCCGTCGCCGTTGGATGAGCAAAGTTCTTCATCGTGTTCGTAATATCGCATTGAAAGATATCTTCAATGTTTTCATTGTGGGATTTTTTGAACAATTTTGTTCATCTGATGGCATCAAAGTCGAATTCTTCTCCACCTACGCTATTGATACTGAATTTAATTCTTCTCATTGGCCAAATCGAGAGCCATTCTTGATGTCCCTAGCAACGTATGCAAGAAATTCTTTATTCCTTCTTGGAATTCGTTCTTCTTCGCTTCGCCGGTGCAACTATAGAAAAGCTTTTTGTTCCATTCTCTTTGCATGCGACTAACATCTTCAACATCTGCCATTGCTCATTCTATGAACCCATTTTGTTCTTTATTTGTTGTTGCAATAAAGAACCATTTCCTTGACTACCTACACAGTGGAACTGATTCTTCTTTACCCAAACTAAAAACCAGTCTAGAAACCATGCTCCGTTTCTGTTCATGACATACCAGAAATATTTGATTGTTTCCCTTAAGATTCTTCCAACAAATAACGCCAAATGCAGCGATGAAAGCGCTTTCTTGTCTTCTTGTCTATGAAAATCATAAATCGTTCTTCGTTCCTTCTCTCCTTGATCATTGGAACCATAAAACAAATTCCTAATTTTTCTTCACATTTGAAAAAATCTTCAAATATCTGTCACTGCTGAATCCATCGACCAATTTCACTCTTTGATCACGGAAATCAAGAATTATTCTTCTTTGTTCATTGCAGTGAACAATTGTTCCTTCAATCTATGTTGCTAAAACTGATTCTTCTTCTTTGTCAAACAGGCAACTATCTTCCGTCTCCTTCTTTGCAGTATACCAAGAATATTTCTTCTTATTTTGTTCACAATCATTGCTTTCAGCTTTGCAAAATGCAGTTTTGCCTTATTGCAGCTATTGAAACCAAAAATGTTTCTTCGTTCTTGCTTTTCGTCGTCATTGGAACCACGAACGAAATTCTTGATGATTTTCTTTAAATTTGACAGGACTTTGTTCTTGACTTTGTTGTTGCGGTTAAAGTTGTGGTTGGATGTTTTGAGTCTGTTTTATTCATCTTTGGTCATTTCGAGAAAATCATTCTTATACCTGCATCACTGAAATCAATTCTTCTATTTAGCAAAATATGGAACCATTCGCCTTCCCCAATTTTTTTGTTCTTCATAAAATCCATTCTTTCAGCTTCTTCAAATGCATTCAGGTAGGATATTAGTTTCTTACTTGTTGCAGCTAATGAAGCGTTTAAGAATAATTTCAATCAAAATTTCAAATAATTTCTCTACTTCGCTGCAACTCTTGAAACCAGGAATTAATTTTCGTTCTTTTTTTCCCGTCCTCATTGTAACCTACAACAAAACTCTTGATTTGTTTTCACTTTGGAAACGGATCTTCAATTTTTGCCCTTCCTGAGTCCTTGAACTCATTTAATTTTTCTTTGGCCATTGAAACAATAAATTATTCTTATTCTTGAGTTATTGTCAAAACAGACTAATGTTTCTTCTACCTGCACCAGCAAAACCGTTTCTTCTTCTTTTCCAAATGGAGAACCATTCACTTGAAAACTCAATTCCGTTTCAGATCGCGTCTTACATCGGCGACAGGAACCAGTTTTTCGGCCCGGAAGACTCCATTTCGCTGTCGTTGGAATTCTACGACCAAAGACTGGACAAGACCAATCCGAACGAAGACTGGAAAAGTAGACTGCAAAGAGCCATGGCCGAAAGTGAAACAACGCTAGACAAGGAAGAAACGAAAAAGGAAAACAAAAGTGAGAGCAAAAGTGAAAACAACAGTGCCGGTGGTGGTGGTGGTGACAAACACAAACTCAACGGGTCCAAAGACCCCAAAGACGCGGCAGAACCAGTGTGCGAGGGCGACGGGGGAGTCGGGGGGAAACGGAGCTTCTTGCAGTGCCCCGCCGCGGTTCACCTGCAGCACCTGCAGAAATTCATCAGGATGAAGTTCGCTTTGACCGAGAACCACAAGGTGAGATTATTTTGTTGCGTACCTACTTAGTTCAACAGTTTCATTCTCCAACTTTGATTTATTTTGTTCCATTCTGTTCGCTTGTAAGTGCTCTAGTTGACCAATTGACCATACTTTTTTCATTGACTTTTCTGCTTGTCGCGCAAGTTGTTTTGGTACCTACCAAGAAAGTCAGCCACCTCATAGACTAACAGCATCCTAGATTTAACTCTTACCGCTGAGAGCTTGTCCATCAACTAGTCAGACCTCAGTTGTGTCTGCACCATGACAATCCCTATGCACTACAACGTTCCCAAACTACTAGAATACTAAGTGTGACTCTAGCTGTAACGTTTGGCACAATGAACGTATTTTATTATTTGATCAAATCAACTGACCACACCTCGATTACGACAAAGTTCAACTGACCAGACCTCGTTCATTACCAAGTTCAACTGACCAAACCTCGATCACGATTGAATTTCACTGACCAGACCTCGAACACGAACAGTCCCAGTCCGTTTTGGTACCGATAAGCCCCCACATACACTACAGCATTCCTGGACTACTTAAAAAACATAGTCAATAGCTAAGACTTGCCGCAGTAGATGAAGCTTGTTCCGTTACTTGATTGAATTTCAATTGGATCAGACCTTGATCAGTGTCAGTTGAAGTGATACCAAGAGAGCCTCCATAGACACTACAGCATTCCCAAAATAGATACGCTTAATTCTTGTAAGCAGATTTTATTCTATTACTCATTAAACAAGTGCCGTTGGTTCTGCAACCAAGCGTGGGTACCTCACGATGACTATTGGATTATCTTCAGAAAAAGCAATATTCTTCAGCAACAATATTTGATGGCTAGAATATTCAAGCACCGCAGTGATTTAACGTGATAGAATTCAACAACGTCTGTATTTCGAGATCAAAGACAAACGTCAAAACAAACATCAACGCCGCCTGCTACTTCCCAACAAGCCTGTTTTTGATTTCAAAGAAACTGTTTCACATACGTCTTCATTAAGGAGACGAGGTGCGATGATTATGATTATGAGAAAACCGAGCTGCCTACCGCATCGGCACACAAAGAATACCAAGTAGTCTGAAATTAATGAATGATCTCTCAGCAGGTGTCAGACTGTTGTTGAGGGGATAATAAGCGTTTTTCACGCCAGTAAGCGTGGACAAAGGCGCCTTATTGTGATTCGGTTTTTATTAACGTACGATTCGTACGTAGCACAGTGTATATCTCATCTCACCTGCTAACTATACAGCCGAATTCCATTTGAATCTCATTTTAAATAATTGTTTCTTGCCTCGCGCATTGTTCCAGGTCGACATCATCTACGAAGGAGAAGTTTTGCCCGATCATTTCACGCTGATGGACGTTGCGTACACTTTCATGTGGCTGAGGGTGAGTTGTGTCCTCTTTTTTAATATCTTTTATTCAGATTTTTTTATAAAATTCCTAGTTGATCTCTACAATAGTCGATAAAGGAATGACAATCAAATGACAGAGTTCAACAGACTGAACTCAAACCTGAAACGTCAAAGCTATATTTTATTCTGGCATAATAAGATTCGAGGCAGGTCATCAAGCCACTGAGTCCAAACGACTTGATTTGAATTGTAAAGTTTAATTTGAGCCAAAAAAGCCGAACATGTGGTTGAGTTGAACGTGAACTGAACTCAAACTGGATTGATCACAAAACGTGATCCAGCAGACAGAATTTGGATTTGAACCAGGAAAGGCGAAATGTCGCTGAACATACATACTGAACTTAAACTAGAATCATTACAAGACTTGATTCAAACTTCAGGCTTCCTTGGCAGTCGCTCAAGGCGACGTTCTGCAAATCTTCACTAAACAATTGAACTTAACAAACCAAGAATTTGACGAAATAATGCCGAATACTTTTTTCTGCACAGGTACAGTACAATAATCAAAAAACAATCAGAGGAGAGTGAAAATGCAGAACAAGCCGACGATTTCGATAACGACATAACAATAGAAGAATGCCTCGATTTCAAGGACCGGAATTCCAATTTTTTTCTAGTCATAATGACTTTTTCCACGCGAGTTCTTATACGTCATATACAGACACAGAAAGCGCCTTCTGCGACCACCACACACACAACTACCACGTAATTTATTATATTCGAAGGGTCCCGGGAGGAAATTACTGTTCCATTGTGTTCACGCACGAAGGCACCCTTCTGCCCACCGGAACGAACTGCACCGAGCGAGAGAGATGATGATAAAACCCAGACGTCCCTGAGGAAGGTCGTTTCAATTTTCCCGAAACAACAAAAAATTAATAAGTCTAAAAAGGCAACCACCATAATATTTGGCAATTTTTTTTTACGCCCGTTAATTAACAAGAATACAGGGTGCAAAAAAATGGATGCAGTTATTTCGAGAGGCACTGCAGGCCGACTGAGCGAAATCCATAAAAGCGAAATGAGTTTGTTTACCTTGGATAGCAGTGAGTTTATTTACCTTGAAAAGCAACGAATTTAATTTTTGCAGCCATAATTCATGACGAAATGAATATTAGGCAACTAAACTACGCAACATTGAATTCGACACACCGAAAATTTTGCCCTTTTCCTTCCCAAATTTCCAAATTCCAAATTGGGATAACTCCTGACTGTTTTGGACGATTTGGAAACTGTTGATGTCGTTGTTTAGTCCAATCTCCAGATAATCCTTAACTGTGAATAAAAAACTAAATGCAGCTTGACTGAAACCTCAAGTAAGAAGATCCCATGATTGAAAACAAACATTGAAGATGTATGGTTCCCTCAAGAGTGACCCGACGTTTCATCGGTCCACTCTTCATCGGTTCAATAAGATTTCTTCAAATGGGAGCATGCCGCCTGGCAGTTTTGCACCGCTATACATGTCACCCTGTATAAACTTCACTTAAGCTGCGTTGAGTTTCTTATTCACAGTTGTGGATTATCAGAAGATTGGGCTGAGCAACGGCACAAACTGATTCCAAATCGTCCAAATCAATCAGGAGTTATCGCAATTTGGAAAAGGGCAAAATTGTGTGTGTCGTATTCAATGTTGCGTAGTTTATGTTGGTTAAATGTGAAATAAATATACAAATAATCTCACATCTAATGGTAAATATTAGGTCAACATCTATTACATATATAAAAAAATGGATACCAAGCAAATCATGTTGAATAAATATAAGAATAATATATGTATGATTAGCTCATATGCGATAACTAATGTTGGGCCAACATGTAATAAATATGAAATAAATGGATATTAGGCAACTCATGTTTATTGAATGTAAAATTGATATGCAGTTGTCTCACATCTGATAGTAGATACTGAGTCGACATGTAATAGATACAACAAAATATTAGACAATTCATGCTGGATAAATGTCAAGTAAATATGCGGATAAATAATATCAGATACTCAATATTGCGCGAATATCTGTTGGATATTACAAAATTGATACCGCTGTATGAGCTCAACATTGAATATTCAACCCATGTGAGTTGAATATGTTTTTATGCTCAAGTTATGTTACGTCAACGAATCATAAGGAGTCACGCCTGTAGGAATCGCTGCAACAGTTTCTGTCGCACCCTGTATCGCTTTGCGTTTGTTTTCTTTATGCCAATAACACAACGCCTACTTAATGTGCGGCTCGCGCGCGCGCCAACTCGATCTACTTTTTTTTTTGGCCGTCGCCGTTTCCACGCGGAGCATCGCTAATTATCCGGTAGCTGGCCGGGAGTTCCCCTCGATTGGCTTTTGTTTCGTTTGTTTACAGCTCGCGGCCTACTGTGCCGTACAGTATAGATGTGAGGTATAAAACACACCGACGTAGCTGTATGGTATATAGCGAAATTACGGAACTATCTTGTGGCGTGGTTCAACAACCTGCCAACCCGGTGGTGATGTGCATGATACTCTCTGCTCCACGGCAATAATAATAATGATAGTAATGGTGTGGGACCTAACTGACGATGACGGACCATTTCGTCATTACGTGATGCGGAAATCGAGGACGTATGACCGGTGCGAAAGCTTTCGTGTTTTCGACTATTTTCCCATCGTTCAAAAAATGCTCCTTACCCGTAATTTGAAAGTTTGGTCCTTCGAACTTGAAAACAATTTCTTTTTGTTTTCTTCACTCTTTTGTTCGATTACGTTATAATCCAAGATTATATGTCGTAAAGTATTGATACTACATTTTGAGTTCGAAAAATTATTCATTATTCAATTATTCAATTATTCAAAAAATATTTTTTCATCATGAATTTTTTGAAATGTCAGTTTTGTGTAACATGAGCTACAGTTAAACGCGCTTACGCTAAACTAAGATAACTTGACCCATATTTAGCTGGAGCTTACCTACCTTATTGTAAGCCTGAGATAAAGCTAAGGCCACAACCCTTACGAGCCCGAGCTAAAATTTAACTGGAATTGATCTAAGCTAAGCTAGTTCAGATAGAGTTTTGCTTCAAGTTTTGCCGCTATGACCTGACTAAACTAAAGCGAAACCGAGCTTTAGCTACCTTTGGTTGCTGATGCTTGTTTAAGCTAAAACTAGGCTTACCGGAGCAGAGATTCGAGGTAAGTTAGTTAGCTAGTTCCCAGGGTAAATACCGCAGAAAGCTAGCTCAAGTTCAGCTTAGATCCAGTTCAAGCCATTTTCAGCTAGGGCTAAGCCAAACTAGCTGAATTTTAGCTTAGACTGGGAGATAGCTCTAGTAGAATTCAACTAATCACTACAAATCACTTGAAATTTTAGCTGGTTTCAAACCACCAAGAGACTAACACTAACAAACTAGGAGCTAATCCGAGCCAGAGCTTAGTAAGATTGGGCTTATTCGACAGACTAATTGCCATTTGCCTGCAGCAAAGTTACGCTAGACTTGCTCAAGCAAAACGTTCGCTAACTTCAGGTGGCCATTAATAAATAGCTAATAGCTGATAATAAATAATAAATAGCTAGAACTGGAACTGGAACCATTGTGAGCTGGCTTCAGCTAGTTAGAGCTAAGCTCATTACTTACCTAAGCTTACATTTTATACGCTGAGCCTAACGCGAGCTGATTTCAGCTACATTTCAGCTAAACTAAAATGACTTGATCTGACTGAACCAACGGCTCGATACCAAGTTGGGGCTGAGACCGTCGTGAGTGCGGTTACCATAGCAACGGCGGATACCAACCAATCAGACCGCTGTATTTGGCGAGTTACGCCGTCCCAAACTTGCAACTCGGTATCGAGCCCCAAGATGCAAGTACATATTAAGTTAAAAAGCTAATCTGGGTTGCAGCTTAATTTAGCTGAGTTGAACTGAGTTTTACCGTACGCTACGCAGTCAAATAGGCCAACTTGAGCTGAAGCTCACTACTTTGGAATAAGCTAGCTCAAAGTATCAAGCTTGAACTAAAGTTTTTTTTTTAAATAAACTTATTTGCGATATTCTGAGCTGGAATAATGAATTTCATTATATTTTAGAGCTGGAAGTTATTTACATCGAGATAAACTCAGCTAGTTGAATTGCCCTGACCTGGCTGAGCTTGAGCAAAGTAAATTCAAGCTAATTTGAGCTGCAGCTGAGTTTAGCTAAGCCAACTCTTGACCAAACTTGATTTGAACTCAAAATTACCTTGGATAGGCCGATTTGAAGAGATGAAGCTGGTACGTCAACTATTTATTCAACTAAACGAAGCTAACCCGGACTGGAACTCAGCCAAATCGAGCCTTAAACTGAGCTGATTGAGCTACAGCGAAAATAATACAAGATAACTTTCTAACGAAGCTAACGAGCTAATTAACGAGGCTCACATGAGTTGCAGTTGAATCAAAGCCTTAGCAAAAGCTTGAACCAGCTTGAAGTACGGTCAAGTAATTCAAACTGCTGCTTGACTGAAAGGTCAAATAAAGTTGAACTGGTCGTCAGAACTAATCTTACGCTAAGCTGGCTCAAGCTTGGGCTTGTTTGAGCTGGCTTGAGCTAAAATTCACCTTAGATAAGGGTAATGTGAGCAAAGCCTTGAGCAACACTGAGTTGAACTTAGCTACAGTGAGTTTGATTAGCTGAACACAACTCAAATCGAGCTAAAACTTAGTTAAAGTAAGCTAACCTGGGTCTAAACAGAGCTAATGAAAATAAAAAAACTCCAATTCTCATTTGAGCTAGTTGAAAGATTAGTGAGCAGAGCTATTTCAAACAGTATAAAAAAGTTTCAACTGAGCTGAACAGTGGTTAACCTAAGCTAGGAATTAACTCAACTCAGCTAACTTTTTTACAATTTGAACATTATGCCTATTTGAACTTAGGTTTCACAGCTGAATCAGGCTGGACTAGATAGGTAACCAGCTAATCAATTTACCCAAGCTATAAAGCTAGACTCAGAGAACTTGAGCTACATAGATGAAGCTAAAACGCTAGAGTTGAAGCTAGAAAGCTGGAGAGCTATTAGAGAGCTGGAGATTATGTAACTCAAGCTAACTTGGAAATCCTACTTGTAAGCTGAGCTAGCTCAAAGATTAGTTAGCAGAGCTATCGCAAATCGTATAAAAAGAGTTTCAACTAAGCTAAACAATGATCAACCTAAGCTAAGGATTAACTCAACTCAGCTAACTTTTGAGATAGGTTAGGCTTCACAGCTGAATTAGGCTGGACTAGGTGGGTAATCAACTTATCAATTCATCCGAGCTAGAGAGCTGGACCGAGAGAACTGGAGCTACATAGAAAGAGCTAGGGAGCTGGAGCTAGAGAACTGAGCCAGATAGATGGAGCTAGGGAGCTGAAGCTAGAGCTAAAAGCTGGAGTTTGAGCTAGAGAGCTGAGAAGCTTGAGCTATAGTTTACTTTATTCAAGCTAACTTGAACTACAGAACAACTGAGTCGAGCTAGCTGAAGTTAGAAGTGGTATAAACAAGTATACTTATTCAATCTTTTGAGCTTTATTCAGCCAAGCCTGACAGGATAAAGCTGTTTCAACCGAGCTAGCTCAATGACCAATTGAGTAAGTTCTAGGAAGAACTTGACAGTTGAAAGCTAAGGTGACCAATTTACCCGAGCTATAGAGCTAGACCTAGAAAATTGGAACCAGGTAGATGCAGCTAGCGAACTGGAGCTAGAGAGCTGGAGCTAAAAGCTGGAGCTACAAGCTGGAAATAGAGCGAGGAAGCTATAGAGATAGAGCTATAGATTACTTGATTCAAGCTGAATTCAACTACAGAAAAACTAAGCCGAGGTAGCTCAAGTTTTGGTACAAAAAAGTATATCTATTCAAGCTGTACAGCTTTATTCAGCTAAGTCAAACTTGAATTATATTTGACAAGATCAGGCTATTTCAACTGAGCTAGCTCAGTGACCAGTTGTAAGTTGTAGTAAGTTGAATGAAGTTTCTGAGCCACCTACATCATAATTAAACTAAGCCAACAACTTGAGCTAGAACTGGAAGCAACATCAACATTTGGCTATTCTATATACCTAGCTGAAGGTTTATCAAGCTAGGATCATCGGCAGGGTGCAGTTAGGTTAGGTCATTAGAAGTTAGCCTGAGCCATTTACTAAGCTGAATCATTCACCTGAGCTAGAAAGTGATTAAAATGAGCTAACTTGAGCTAAAACTGGAACAATTATACCTATCGGTATTATACACCGTGCGTTTTTCGAAAACTGCACTAGCCCATAACTTGTTTTATGGGATATATAGATTTGGAATTTTTATAGGGTATTTGAGAGCACTTCTGTTGTTTTTTATGTTGATCAAAAGCAACACTCACTTCCGTAAGTAACTGGAAGTAATATAAACTTTTGTTTTGATTTCCAAATGGAACATCCTGTATATTTTTTTATATTCGGATAGATAGTTCTTCATTGACACAGCGGTGTTCTTGAAAATTCTTTATGATGAAAAATGACGATTTTATAGCGGATTTAATAGAATTAAATTATCATTACCAAAGGTGGTTGCGACCACAAATAAAAATCTTTAGTTGAATGTTTGTTAATTGTTCATGTCAAAAAGCTTTGCCGGTTGAAGTCGACATAAACAATAAACTGAATTCTAAATTCTATCTTTGTTTGTGATCGCAGCCACCTCTATTATTAATTAATTATATTCAATTCGCTATAAAATAGTCATTTTTCACCATAGAGAATTTTTAAGACCACCACTGTGTCAATGAAAAAAATCTCTGCTACCTAATGCTACAAACTGTATGTAGTGGTTTGAAAGGCAATAAACTTCATTTTTTATTTATTCATTTATTTGTGGTCACAGCCACCTTTAGTTATAATAATTGAGATTGAATCGATTTATTAGTGATCGCTTTCAACCGGCAACGCTTTTTGACTAAAAGAATAAACAAACTTCTAACTTCAGATTTTTATTTGTGGATTGTGGTCGCAGCCAGCTTTGGTAATAATAATTGACTTCTATTAAATCCGCTATAAAATTGTCATTTTTCGTCGTGGAGGATTTTTCAAACCACTACTCTCAATAAAAAAAAATCTCTATCCAAATGTCAAAAAATATACAAGTGTACCATTTGAAAATCAAAAGTTATGTCACTTCCGGCTACTTTCGAAAGTGAGTGGAGATTCGTGATCAACGCAAAAAATAGTATTAGTACTCCTAAATGCCCCATAAAATTTCAAATCTATATATCCCATAGGAAAAAAGTTATGGGCTGGTGCGGTTTTGAAAAAACACGGTTCATATACTACTTTAGCTCCAAGTATATATATTTTTTTCTTTTAATATTTGATTTCAAGATTTTTGCTGCGAATTCATTGGTGCTTTGAAACTTTCTGATAAAACGGTTGAAAACTGAGGAGCTCTTGATTGCAAAATACAAAATAGTATCTAACGATTGCGCTAGACAGCTGTTTTGAAATGACAGATCTGACGTTTGAAGTGAGCTTCAGTTAAAAGGAGTTGTCACTTTGATGCGTTGAATGAAGACAGCAAGATCCAGTACGGTTTGAAAACTAAAGAGCTCTTGATTGACGAACTTGAACGATTGCGCTAGATGGCTGTTTTGAAATGACAGATCTGACGTTTGAAGTTAGCTTCAGTCAAAAAGAGTTGTCACTTGCGTTGAATGAAAACAGCAAGACCCAGTCGAGAAGCCAAAACACACTTGATTTATCGTATAAGAATGACTGAAGCGATAGTTCTGACATTAACAAACTCAATCAATCACGGCCGCCTTAGGCATTGATTTTGGGGTGCGAGTCCTCAATTTTTCGAACTGCTATGGAAACGTTATTTTTCATCCTAGGAAGTTTTTAAAAACAGCAAAGTATTCGTAAGTTGAAGCTTAATTCGATTATTAAATTAAATCCAGGGTGCTTCATTGAAAATAAAAGAAATTTTTATCATTGACCAAAGCAGCTTTATTGAAGGAAAAAATAAAACGTGGCCCTAATAAATCTATATATTTCAAATCACTGTTTGTGTTTATCTTACAAAAAAAAAAACACGTGTGTGTGCCGTCACATTTTTAGCGAATTTATTAGCAATAACGACGCAAGGTTAACGGCACATAACAATAACAACGTACAAGTACTGCGAGTACTACATACTGCAAACAGTGCCATGCCGCGGACTTTAATTAGGTAATAAGAGTGCGCTGCGAAAAAAATGACGCTCGCGAAGCACACTTTCCAATGCCAACGCGACCGTAAAACCAAATACAACGTCCACACACACGTTCGTGTGATGTCGTGCCCGAAGCGTCGTTGCGTCGTCGGATCTATGTAAACCGACGACGACGACGACGACGCGCGAACTTTTCCAAAGCCGCCTGCGATTGTGGCGTCTTGCTTTTATCACCGGCCTCCGCCGCCCGATCATACAGGGTGAAAGCACCACACTCTGCAGTATTTTGACTTGAATGGGAAGGGTGTGCTGATCCAGCTGAACTGGTTATATCGCCGATGTTACTACCAATTTGAGCGCAGCCAGAGCCAGTTGAAACTATTATTAGTCGTCCATTGCCTTTGATGTTTCAAGTTTAATTCAGCCCGCAAGAACTGCAGTTAGTTATACCTTTGACGGTTCAAATTTGAGTTCAGTCTTGTGTCCAATTCCAAGCTCAAGATCTGTAAATTTGAGATATTGTCTATAGTGTGTCAGATTTATCTCTTATTAGGATTTAGATTCAAATAGGAATTGTAGGTTCCTTATAAGGAGAACTCTGCGTTACTTGCCGTGGTACCGATACCGAACACAGAGATATTTAACCTTTTTTTTTTTTTTGCAGAAGTGAATTGAACCAAATTGTGACAATGAACTTTTGTTCCAGACCAAGCCCATGCGATTCTTCTACCGCATCTTTACGCCCATGAAGGTCCAGCCAATCAAAATCGTCAACACGACCCTGTCGACCGGCGGCAAGCAACTGCAAATCGTACCTTTGAAACACGAAACAAAAATTAGCCCGCCCCCTCCACCCTCGCCGCAACTTCCCCCGCCTCCGCCGCCCCCCAAACCGGCCAAACCCCACCATCGTGACCACCACCATCACCAGCAGCAGCAGCAGCAGCAGCAGTCAAAAGACGAACCGAAAAAACAACCCGAAGACAACAATAATCACCGCGAAAAGGGCACGAAAGAAGAAAAAGAACGCCTGCTGGCCCACCTCCAGCTGCAAAGCAAGAGCAAATCTCAAACGCCTACAGTACAAAAGTCGCTTCAGGACTGCGTTTTCGACTACGAAGAGCCGGACAGGGAAGAAATCAAGCGGTTCGCCGAAATAAGGGATCGCGAATGGGCCATGCAGAAGCGCCTGGACGAAGGCCGGAGCAAAGGCGACGACGAAGACCACCACCACTTTTCCAAAAAACGGAAGAAGAACAAGCACTCGAAGAACGACATCGGCGGGTACAAGAAGCGAAAACTGCACGCCGAGATCACCAGCAAGGACGCTTCGGAAATCGAAGACAAAGGGCTGAAGCTCAAGGTCAAGCTGACCCACAACAACGGACACAAGCACAAGCACCACAGAAGCGCCGGGTCCAGTTCTTCGACGCCCGAGCTGAGTTCCAAGGAAAAACTGTTGCAGATGCGTCAAGTGCGCCACAAGCACATCGCCAGCGAAGACAAGACCGTGCAAGTTGAAGCGGCGGTTGCCGCGCCTGCGCCGAAAGAAAAGATCGCTGCGCCTGCGCCAAAAGAAAAAATCACCGCCCCCGCGCCAAAAGAAAAGATTGCCGTGCAGAAAATTGCCGCGCCCGCCCCAAAAGAAAAAATCGCTGCGCCTGCGCCAAAAGAAAAAGTCGCTGTGCCTTTGCCTGCGCCTGCCCCCAAAGAAAAGACCGCTGCGCCTGCGCCAAAAGAAAAGAAAGAGGTGGTGAAGTTGGAGAAGGTCGGTCCCGATCCCGTTCCCAGTTTGACCATGCGGATCGGCGTGGACGAAGCGAAGAAAGAGAAAACTTTTGCCGTCAAGTCGAAGGAGTGGGTCAGCAGAGTGCCGAAGGTGCACCTGGAGCGGAACGAAGCGACCGAGCAGCAAGCCAAAAAGACATTTCTTAAGACTTATCAGTCTTATGCCGACAGCTTCGGCAACATCAAAAAGAAAGAGCTCCTGCCGCCTCCGCAAAAACGCCAGTCGCTTTTAGACAGCAACATCGCCAATTTGCAGCAGAGGTGCACGGTTGAGGCCAAGCCGTCGATTCCCAAGCCTGCGCCGCCCAAGCCCCCACTGCCCAAGCCGGCGATGGCCAAGCCCGCGCAACCGTCTCAACCGGCCCAAAAGATCACCCACCAGTATCCGCCAGGTTTCACGGTCAGCAAAGTCGAAAGCGGCATCAAGCGCAAAGCCGACGGCGAAGACAAAGCCGAAAAGCGTCCGTCTTTAGAAATCACGTTGATCAACCCGCCTGCGCAGCAACAGCTTCCGGTTGAGCCGCCCAAACCGGCGAAACGTCCCCTGCCTCAGACCATTCCACTCGATCGCATCAAGAAAACCATCAGCCTCGCCAAAACCGGCTTGAGCATCATTCCCAAAGAAAAACTGGACGTCGCTCCTTTGGACTTGTCCAAAAAGGACGAGTCGCCGGTTAAGACCAACGGATTTTATACCGAAGCACCTGGACTCATCAACTTGAACATGCTTTCGAATGTGGCCATGCAGCACCCCTCGCTGGACAAAGCGGCGCAGGCCCAAGGCATGGCCATCACCAAGCCCCGCACGCAGGTGCCTCCTAACCTGCCAACTCTGAATCCGATCAAGATCCCCGGCAGCTCGAATATGGCCAAGATTCCCAAGCTGAACGAAATCGGCAAGTCGCACTTCATGAGTCGGATGACGAGTCCCATACGGAACCTGCGGCCCAACCAGAACCAAAACATCCGCAACATCCCGAATCCCAGCTTGGTGGTCAGGCAGCAGAACCAGAACCGGTTGAACTCGATCAACAGTTCGAAAGAAGTCGGCAGAACGTCCGCCGGTACGACAAGCGGTGGTGTTGTTGAAAGTAAAAGTGCCGAAGTTGTCGTGACCAAGTCCATCGAAGCTGGTAAGGAAATCGCTGTCTGAATCATCGGCGGACATAGTTGACTTCTTCTCGATTGATAGAAAGAAGAGTTGAGAGTAGACAGTAGACCGTAGAGAGAAGGAAGAGCTGAGAGTATTACTTTTGAATTGTTTGTTTGGTTGACACCGTGATGTTGGTATAGAAATTTGGAGGAGATTCAAAAGATCTGATTTGTTTTGAAAATTGAACAGAAGAAGCAAAAAGTGCTGTTCACGATGCGCGTTTGTGGTGATTTTATTTTGCTTAGTTAGCATTTTCAGTTGGCACTGTCACTTGCCGTTATGTCAAGTTGCACAGCTTGCTCATTTGGAGAATAATGAGAAACTACTGATAAGAGTTTTCCTGCCGATCGAGTTTCTCAACAAAAATGTTCTTCAACATAAAAAGCTGATGACTTAAACGATTTTGCCAATATTTTTGTGATAGAAATGACATTTTATCATGGATCCGTACACAATCACATTCGAAATAATTCAAAATCAACGACATTTTGCGTACGGGATGACCTTATCGTGTTAACAGCCCGATTCATTTGCCAGTCACATTTAGCCTGGTTTACCCTATGTGAATTTGTCCACTTGAAGTCTAAATATCTGTTTTTTTTTTTGATGTGTGTAATGGGGGGGAGTGATTGGTTCATTTTGAACAAAAAATTACCGGGTCTATTATACTAAAAGCAAAAATACTGTTGAAAGGTCAGTTGCAATTTATGTGAAAATCCTGCGGAAAATTCAAGAAAAATTCGGAAGGCTTAAGGTAGAATCAGGGCAGAAACACTTGAGGTGGACCGAAACATGTCGATGGAAATCGAGCGGAAACACAGAAAAAATCCTGAACAACAAGGGTCTTGTCATACGTAAGTCAACTGCCAAGAAGGAGCGCTGAATTCAAATTTCCCGCGTACGAAATGTCATTGTCATGTCCTTATAATTGTCAACTCCCCAGGGCGCCGCGAAACTTGAAGGTATGTCGATGGGGCATTAAAATCATAAGGAATTAACACTCTGGATTACAAAATACTTCTGTGTACAATGTACATACAGGCTGTCCCGGAATGAATGGCGGAAAAACCATAGGGCGAACACCTCCTGTACAGTTAGTTGTCCGAAATTCGGCTCCATGACGTAGAAACTTCAAAGTTCAACTTTTTGCCATGTTTCTACGAATAGCTCATCAGCGGCTCTACACACAAAATTGTAATTTGACCGAACAATGATTTGACTCACTGCCCACCTTCAAGTCGAAAAGTCGAAAAAACCCAGCAGCGGTTCCAGAGTTGAGTGACAAAAGAAGTCTAATTTTCATTGACATATGAATGACAGTTGACTCAAAATTTCAAATCGCTCCTGTAGCCGGACCAGGAAGTTCTCAAGGCTGGTTAACTGTCATGTCTGTCATCTCTAAGATGTCAGCCATGAGCTGTCAGCTGTCGTCTGTGAAATGCCAACTGTCTATATATCATCTAGCTGGCATCAGCTGTCAAAATGGCATGGAGCGATTTCCCGCCTTGATTTTCGGACCCCTGCCGGATTTTGCTTCCATCTTTTCAGATTTTCTTTCTGTGAAAAAGCCTAATTTCCATTGACATATCAATGACAGTTGACTCAAAATATCAAATCGCTCCTGTAACTGGACAGGGAGGTTCTCAAGGGCTGGTTAACTGTCATGTCGGTCATCTACGAGATGTCAGCCGTGAGCTATCAGCTGTCATCTGAAATATGCCAACTGTCATCATCTAGCTGGCATTAGCTGTCAAAATGGCATGAAGCGATTTTCCGCCTTGGTTCTCGGGCCTCTGCCGGATTTTGCTTCCATCTTCTTGGATTTTTTTTACTGTATTTTACTTGAAATTCACTTTGACTTTCCACGCCCAACATTTTGGCTGATTGTGATCCTAATTTTATTTTGATTTTTTCCAAACTGTTCCAAATTGTCAGTAGGATTTTCCTCGAATCGGACTTTTTCCCGTATTCCATTTTATAGTACTTGAGAGAACAGCTTTTTGTGCAAAAGGCAACAAAAACTCCCATTATACACTCCAAAAACAGTCATTGCACGTCACTTAGACAAATTCACATAGGGTAAACCGGGGTAAATCTTGCCGACCAACAAACTGGACGGTTATTGCGCAGTTTTTGTTTTCGCTTGACTCTTTTTTATGGACGTGTTCGGTCCAGCTCCATTATACGGGGTGTCCCAGGTTTCTACGCAAAAATGCCCCAAAATAAGGTAAGAGCGGTTGTGGAGCTTTTTCAAAAAACGACGTTTTCTGTCACATTGTAACCCAACTTTGAAACCGCTTGTGGGATTTTGCTGAAATTTGACTTGAAAATAGACAATGAGTCAAAACATGGCTCTGTCAAAATTGAGTTGAATGAGTCTGCCTGAGTAATTGACAACAAGCCTTGAAAAAAATCGAACTTTGATAGCCATTTTTCCATCACAGGGCCAAATTCTGGAAAATAAATCACACAGTTGCTTTTGACTACATCTCAGGACAAAGCAACTTGGGACACCCTATACATGTCAAAAACCAGATATTTGATCGATTTAAATTGAACAAATTCACATAGGGTGAACCGGGCTGAATCTGGCTGCCCAGTCAATCGTGTCCTTGCGATTGGACGTCTATGAACAGATTGTACTCGTAATTTGCCACCCAGAAAATGTCACCATTCGCTTATAACATTGGTTGTTTTTTTTAAACAATAAAGTTTAATCATTTATTTATTTAAGTGTCAGTAATGTCACCATAAAAAAGTCATCGATTTTTCTTTATAACAAATACATATTTCAATATAAAAGCAATAGTTGATCAACTAAAAAATACTTATCACAAAAATGCAATAGTACCCGAACTCGTTCAAACACATTAGTCATTCATCATGCCATAATTTTGATGCAGATTACTTTTAAAAATAAAAGAATGTGATTTTCTTCAGAAAAACTAATCAGAACCTTAACACATCGTGAATAGTACTTTTTTTCGCTGTACCTATAAATACCATGGTTTTATACAGAGTGTTTAGATTTATAGTTTATGGATCTGAAACGCAATTCTTCTTGAACACCCTGTATAGATTGAAGAAACCTTTGAGTATAATAATACAAAAAACATACCAGGTGTTGACGGTAATGAAGGCAGGGCTATAATAACTATTTTATTGTCTGTCACAAAGCACAGGAAAATACTGAATTATGCAGCTTGTTTTTACATGAAGCATGGCTTGGTTAGCGGAATAACGAGGTGAAATGCTTCCCAAGCCTACAAGCCTGGATATTTCTGCACTGATGAGTCCTAAAACGGTCGAAACAAACCTAACAAAAACATACAGAATCACTGCCTCGGAAAATTGTTTTCGTCATTATCCTTTGTTTCATATAAAATAACACCCAAAAGTTATTGAACGGATGGAAGTGAAAAAAAAAACTTGAACCATGTTTCAAAAATGACAGCAGCTGTCAAATCGTGTTTTCAAAATTACCAAAAAAAAAAACTATATATCAAGCCATGCTTTTCACGTTTAGAATCGGTCCCGCAACCTAAACAAATAAAAATATACTGGTTGTTTCAATCAAAATAACCAAGCCATGGGTTTCGGACGTACCATATTTTTACGTACAAAAATTGTTTTCCGCAACAAGAATTTCAGATCTTTGCGGCGACAAATGAAAAGGTTGTTACGGCCAACAAAAAGTTATGCAGGAATGCCTTTCGATTACCGTTGACCACCCGGTATACATACATTCTTCTGGTCGAATCCAGAGTCTTCCAAGCGCTGTTTTCTTTTCTTATTAGACGTGAATCCTCATGAGCTGTTATGATTGTGTTATGTTCCTGTAAAACTACAAGACTTATTATTAGACATGTCCATAATACTGAGACTAGGTACTAAACTTACTAATTTTTTGTTATCGTGTGTACGTTTTATACAGGGTGCACTCGTGAAAGCTACGCGTGCGTGTGCAATGTATCACACTTTCTTTACAAACCCGATTTCTACTCACACGTATGTTCGTTCTACTTCTTACATTTATGGCTCTTGAAAAATACTTAGTGAAAATTGTCGCCACCCTGTACATTACTATTATTATCATTGTTAATCTATTGAATGTTTGAGTTTATTGTTTGTGGACCACTCTGTAAATATAAATATTTATACATAATATGCAAAAAAATAGTGATCTTGATGAGTGTTATTAGGCGCCTCTACCCGAATGGCGTTGTTGAGAATATTATATTTATAAAAGCAATTGAGAATAAAAAAATCGTATTTTCGGCAACGCCTGGTATTATTATATGGTAATACGATTTTGAATTATAAATATTGTAGTATATTGTTGTATCTGGTGAAAAAGCGTAGCCATCAATGTATCAATGGATATGTGTACTCTGTAAATATAATATAATATGGAAACAAAAAGTGAACGTTGTATATTAGGAACAATAGAAATGCATTTTATGTCGAATTGTGTTTTTTTTTTCATTGTCCCTTTATATGTTTCGACCTGAACTTGTGGCTGAATACAGATGACCGGATACAGGTTACAGGGTGTTGCAAGAAACTTTACAGTTTTTTGGAAAATATGAAGTAGGTGCTGCAAGCCAGAAGCAAGATGCAAGTAATAAGTACTCAATTAATGTAACAGGTAAGGAAGTAATAAATAATATATTCGGTACGACTTCTGTTTTGAATTTATATCGGTCGTGGTATTAGAGTTTGACCTGGTGATCTTCCAGAATCCACATTACTGTCTATCTCACACGTAATTTACCATTCGTTCTTCAGGCTATATTTTTGCTATTTAGGTACAATTGTGACGAACGTAAATCTGAGACTCGATAATTTTTGTGCTACTTCGTAGAGATTTTCTATCTCCAAACTTCCGTTCTTCAGATAAATGTAACCACACCCTGAAGATTGAATAACAAGTTTACATGTAAAGTTTAAGGCTAATTTTAGATCAAGTTATCATATACCCACGTGAAGTGGACAACTGACAGCTTATCATAAGCGAAGTTGGCCACTTATCGTATAACTAACTACATGAAGTTAGCAGCTTAGTGTACGTGAAGTCAGATTTGAACAAATCAGTAAGATACCTATACGGTCCTTGCAATTTGTTTTTTTCAACCAGGAGCTAGGCAAGAATCGAGTTTCAATATTTTAGCAAATTTTGGATAATTTTTGTGCCATGGACTTAGAAAAAGAACGAAACACCCTGTATAACATCGCTGATTATGCAGACCGGCCGGAGAGATCCCAGTTGTTGGCTCGGTAATGTTATTACGCGAGGAGAGAAAACACACACACCAACAAACAGGTTCCTCGTCGTCTACATCTATGTGTGCGGCATTGACTGAGAGCAGGGCCGGGGCCCGCGGGGACCGAGAGAGAAGGGGGCGACGAGCCCGGTTCACACAGGCCCGAAACCAGGAAAATCCATAACTCGGAGTCGAAGCATCGCGGCAGGCCGAGCGTTAGAGAGCCACAGCGATGTTTCGTGCTGCACTTGTTTTCGCTATATTCCCTTCGGCGCCCTCAGCACACCAGCTCTCTAGATTAATGCGAAACCAGACCGGCCACGAGAGACGGAGACGGACTGAGAGGCAATAAAAAGAGAAAGGCGCTGTGAGTGAAATGGGCTTCGATCCGACCCGACGAAATAATTTTCTCGTTGCGTTGTCGTCGGTTCGGCGGCTCTCTCGGCAATCGCAGTAGGCGGGGAAGGAACCGCTGCGCTTTCATTTGTTTTGTTGCGAGGGGTGGCGATGGTGGTGGCTCGGATCGCGGCCGTCGTCGCCCGTCAATCAACGAAATTTGACGTTTCCTGCTGCGTTTGTTTTTGATAAAATGAAATGCGCCGAGAGAGAGAGGCTTTTGTTTGCGTTACTCGGGGAAATTTCCGCTGTCTCTAGATGTACTTGCGGCGTGAGAATTTTGGAGCACAATTTGGATGATTATCGACCACTAACACCGGTGTCTGTCCCGCACAACTTTCTTTAGAACGAAAGTCTTTCACTGTTTGAAGTTTATTCACACTCACACTTCGATTTACACTGATTTACGTGTAATTCGAACCACTTTTCATCACATAGATCATCTGGAACAAGGGGTCGCAAGAATTGAAAAGGAGAGCAATAAGAAACACCAAAAAGTTTTACCAGGAAACAAAAATAAAGCAAAAACAGGATTAAAACCACGAACTGGAATGTATCGTGAAAAAAATGGGAATCTGATCACTAGCCAACAAGCAACAAGAAAAAGGAAGTAGTAAGGCAGCCAGGATGCCACCTAACGAAATAGAAGCAGACGATAGAGAAGATAACGCCCCAAACTTTGAAGAGATAAACAGGCAATAAATAAACTGAAGAAGAGTATATTCTCTGGGTTGGATAACATAACACCAGAGATAATAAAGGCAGGAAGTCCTAGCTTGTGGAAATACATACATCAACTATTAACGAGAAATTATAAAACAGAAGAACCACCTACCTAAGGAATGGTAAATAGAATGGGTGGTTTTGAGGCGAATTGATAATGCGTATAACATAGAAACAATATGGGAATAAAATAATCGATAGAATAATGTACACTGACTTCAAACAAACTCACGAAAGAATTGGCAGAATAGAAACTTGGAATTTTTTGGAAAAGTTCAAGGTACCAAGAAAAAATTATATGATGATGCGTTTCTGCGGAAAATAACATTCTATAAACGCTTTAACGCTCCGTTACGTAAACAATCCCGTCGGCCATTGGCTGCTGCTTAGGCAATGAAAACGTAACAGAGCGTTTGTTGAATGTTATTATTTAGAAAATCGTACCATAAAGATAATAACGACAACTTCAAGAGTGACAGAAAGTAAAAATTCAGATACAAGGATCGATATCGGTTTGTTCCAAGATTGAAAGCGGCCCAAGACAAAGCGAATTGTCTACAGAGTATTATTCAATTTGGTATTATGCTAGAAAAGGTTTATGAGAAAAATGATCACGAAGTTCAGTGAATAAGGCGCAAAGGAGAGGTGAAGTTGGGGAAATATACATTCTGAATAGCAAAGAAATTTATTGGGCCCTATCAATGAACGAACTTGTCAAACTGTTGGCAGGGCTGTCAAGTAGAATATACAGACACACTAGACCATACTGGATGCTTATATGTACAAATATACATAATTATATGTCTCACGTGATAATTGGCGCCCAACGTGGGGCCATATGAAAGAAAATACAGTTCAGTGACATTGCGTGGCAATAATTTTCATTTCATCTCCATAGTGTTTCCACGGCATTTTTCTAGCAAATCCGTTGTTATT
The DNA here is from genome assembly GCA_949128115.1 of Anaspis maculata. Lineage (NCBI taxonomy): Eukaryota > Metazoa > Arthropoda > Insecta > Coleoptera > Scraptiidae > Anaspis > Anaspis maculata. The sequence continues at coordinate 40,591,175 of OX421967.1, forward strand.
GTTATTGTTATTGCCCGTCCGTCTATTTTAGTGTTTTCGCTTCTTTGCGTTTAGCTTCTGTCACAGCTACACAGCTTCTACGCCACTGGCGCGCTCGCGGGATGGCTATTTATAGCACATTTTGCGAGAAAAAAGCGATCAACCGAATAAGCCGATAATGATAATAAATTGCTCGGATCCAGTTCCACCAGTTCATGGAATTGATGCGTCTATATGTAATAATAAAGGAGAGAAGTGCCGGTCGTAAAAAAGTGGCTATTCTTGATCGTTTCACGTGTTCCGCGGAAAAGATATAGTGCGCATCATGGATAAATTTATTATGGTTACGGCAAGAAGATGATGGCAGAGATTAGAGAGAGGTTCAATTTTGATGTTTTCGTTTGATGTTTCTCTGCGGGGAGCTATGAGGCTCGAAAACTTGTTTTTTTTTATGAAGCTATGGAAGCTACCACATCTAGTATAGGTAAGTATGATAAGTCTGTTCTGATATTGCAAAAAAAATGTTAGCGCGACAACAAGATGTTGATTATACCGGGTGAACCATGTTGATTATACCGGGTGAACCATAAAAAACCGCAGTGTTTTATTTTCCTCGCCGAATTTTCGTTTTTTGGCCGATTTTGACAAGCAGGCTATCAGAATCGTATATAGATATTGCAGGAATATCAAAAATCAAAATGGCGGACACCACTGAAAATGGGCCTTCTTTTGCGGTCGTTTTTTTTAATTCAAATTTGACAGAATGACAGAACTAAAGACAATTTTTGGAAGAACGAACTGTTTTTTATATTTTCAGACCATGACCAGCTCAAATGTTCTATTTGTTCTGAAAATGTAGCAAACTGAATCAAGGCTCATTTGGAATTTTTTCAATCCGTAACGAATAAAAAAAAAATATTATTTTGCCTGCTAATTTTTTTGTTTCTCGAACGATTTTGACAGGTTTGATATTATTGTGTGGCCAACTGGATATTATACAAGTATCATGTGTAAACACGGTCGAAATGTCAAAATTCAAGATGGCGGACACATCCAGAAATAGGCCTTCTTTTGCAGTCGTATTTTTTTTATTGGAATTTGACAGACTGACAGAACTGAAGGCGTTTTTGAGAAAGAACGCACTGTTGTTTCCACTTTGAGACCACGACCAGGTTAAATGGCTCATTCGTTAGAGATAAAGAAAATTGGAAAACATTTTTTTTGCATTGTTCTGATCCTTAACGAGTAAAGCAAATTTATTGTTTTGACTGCTAAACTTTCATTTCTTATTAGATTTTGATAGATCAGGTACCATTGTCTAGCTAAATAAATGAGCTACAATAATCATTACGAATATGGTCAGAATCTCAAAATTCAAAATGGTGAACACAACTGGAAATGACCCTTCTTTTGCAGTTTTTTTTTTCGTTAAAATGTGTCAGAACGATAGAAACTCAAGACGTTTTTTGGAAGAACGAACTGTTTCCTGTATTTTGAGACCATAACCAGCTCACTTTGTTCATTCGTTGTGGACATGTAACAAATTGAAAAATATTTTCAGTTGTGTCCGAGGTTGTTTTCAACTATGAATTTTGACCAGATTCATGTATGATTCTTGTAGGCTATTTATTAGGCGACACAATATTGCCTGATCTGTCAAAATCGGTGGGATGAAAAAGCAAAAACTTAGCAATCTAAATAATAAATTTTATTATAGTTGTTGAAGATTTAAACAATGCATGGCAGGAAAACTTTTTTTTTTCAATTTGCTACATCTCCTCAATCAATGAACCAATACACCTATCCCGTCGGAAAATTTTGGACCCAGTGCGCAGGCAATATAACTATATTCGAAATTAGGGTTGGCAAGTCTGACGGGTGACGGGCATCGGCGCATATTATCTACTGTCAGTGTCACTTGTCTAGTTTCACATTTTTGTCATCGCATTGCAACAGTATAGTATATTGGAAATAGAATATCTGCTGGAACTAATTCAAACAAACATGATTTATTCACCATAGCTAGCTTTACTGTGCATGGACTGTAAGCTTGCCATGGTGAAAAAATCGTTTTTGTTCAAATTAATTCCAGCAAAGCACCAATTTTTTTTTTTATTCCAGTATACTAGTATGCATTTTTATGCATTGGAAACCATAGTGAAAACAGGTACAACCTAACTAAAATTAATAGTAATTATGGTTATGGAATGCAGGATCAAATGTATGACACTCATCAGATAAAACTGAAAATCAACCTCAAAAATGGCTTCGTAAACAATCAACAGAAAATAAACTAAACATGTGCAGTTTGGTCTACTATAACTTAAACAACCTACTACCAGAATAGCCAATTATGTCCAATCCCCAAGCAAAATTTCCCCATGCCACCGGCGCGGCGCACACAGCGGGTTCACGAGTTGATATAGCGGTGGGATACGTGTATTAAGCTGGTTGTGACTTCAAAGTGCAAAAAACAGTCCGCTCTTTCCAAAAACACCTTCAGTTTTGTCAGTCGTCGGATTGTATCTTATTTATTTGACTCCCAATGATACCAAACCTATTCAAATCGCTTGAGAAACAAAAATTTGACAAGCAAAACAACATCCTTCTATTATTCGTTACGAAGTAAAATAATGGCAAATAACCCTTTTTCAATTTGCTTCATTTCCAGAACGAATAAACCGATCGAGCTGGTCATAGTCCCAAAATGTAGAAAACAGTTCGTTTTTGCAAAAAACCTGTTTAATTCTGTCATACTGTCAAATTTCAATCAAAAGAATAAACGACTGCAAAAGAAGACTAATTTTCAGTTATTTCCGCCATTTTGAATTTTGATATTCCAGCAATAGGGGAGAGCAGGTGAATATCGACCACTTAAGGCAAAAAATTCAAAACCAGTCGCCATGTGCACTGTCGAGGCTGTACGTTTTGTACCATACTCTCCAATCATTTGACTACCCAAAACCTTGAATAGTCAGTCACTAAGTAGAAACATTTTCGTGAAAAAAATTTAAAAGCAAAGGTAAAATTTTAGCGGGTAATATCGACCAGTGGGATAAAATCGACCACCAGGTCGGATAATATCGATCGCACGTTTTCTTTGCCATTTTGAAGTCTGCATGCTTAGCAAAAGCGCAAAAATACAAGTCGGAACATCTGTTTTCGAAAAACATCTAGTTTTATTTTGATGTTGCCCCCCTAATCCTAACATTTACCAAGAACGGCGCCCATGATAATAACCTGAAAGAATATCAGAGAAAATTAAAAATAATTCTTGTGTAAGTACTCTCAAGAACCTTATCAGGTCATCTTCGCACCACACGAGGCACGATTCGTTCTTCGCCGATATTTTTTGCGAGGCATCTAAAATGATGTATAAAACTCCATTTGTACAATATCGACCATCGTGATCGATATTGGCCGACAACAAAAGCAAAAAACAATTCTTTGATGATGAAGAACATGGTTAGATTATGGAACTAGGCCTACTACACAAAGTTACTATCAATAATCCTTGGTACATTGCACCAGGAGACCCAAGTCTAACTACGATGAAAAGTCCGCAATACCTTATCATGAACACTCCTGAACTTGAATCATATCGGCTCGAAACAATAATCGGTTTTTGTCAGTCAAGCACTTCGAATAAATGGCTGACCGACAGCTGTGCTGGAGTTCACTTGCAAAATGCTAGATGGCACTCTATGTCATGATTTCAAAAAACTTACAGGGTGGGCCACAGTGGTGTGGTCGATATTAGACTACCGGTCGATATTCGCCTCTCTTCCCCTATTTTCATGTGATTTTGGTAGCCTATTTGATTAGCTACACATGGATACCAAACTTATCAAAATCGGCCAAGAAACAAAAATTCTGCGAGGAAAAAAAAAACAGTGCGGTTTTTTATGGCCCACCCGGTACATACCTCTTTCTGACAAAAAACGAGGTTTCACCATTAGCGATATTTCCATTCCAGCTGTGGGTTTTACTGCGGAAAACTAACTAGACGTTGGGCTAAATCAAGGTTGGAGATACATTTCAATATGACATTGGATTAAAAGTGTATACACCTAAGAATTTTTAAAAGTTACAAGTGATTCAGGTGAATTACATCGGTACCTGAATCATTCAAAATGTCATTGAGTCTTCGAATATGGCTTCCACGTCCGAACATAAAATATTCATGATCGAGTCGTATTTCCGTAATGGAATTCTTCAAAATGGACAATGGGTAGTATTAATAAAAAAAACAGCATTAGCATTTGCTTGAATTTCATAGGAGTTGCTAGGGAAAGTCTGCTTAGCAACTCCTCAAAAATCTAAGCAAATGCTTATGCTTATTTTTTATTAATACTACCCAATGGGTTTATAGTGCTCAAGCTTGCATGGTGGAATTCCGGCAAAATTTCCCAGACTTTGTTATCTTGGAAACTGACTTTTTCACGAAGATCCAAAGGACAGTAGATTTGTTCCGGCAAACTGGCAGCGTAAATCGAAACAAGTGAGTATGCCTCCACGTGCGTGAGTCTCAGTAGCGCATTTTCTCAAAGAGGCATATTGTGAACGTGAAGAAATTTGGTTGAAGGAGAAACACCATTCCTTGCCCACTTTCTTCATTCGAAACTCATTGTGATATTGTGTTATCAGAATGGGGTACTTGCCAATGAAATAGATTTGAATGAAAATTCTTTCACTTATTGATATATTTTTTTGTTTGAGGGCGGGAGCTGGGAGCGGCGACTAATCAACAGTAGCCTATTCTTTCTCATTTTTAGTCAGCTATCCATATAGCGAAAGAATTAGATCGTTATGTTTTTCATTCATCTCTCACTTTGAGGGCAGCGTGTGGGGGCGGCAGCATTCGGCAAAGTAACTGTTGCACAGTTTGAGTTGGGAGATTCTGAATGTGAGGGAAATATTACAATCAGTGAAAATTGTGGAAGTTGCATTTTTTTTTTTTGGAGGCGGCCGCTGGGGGCGGCGGCTAATCAAAAGTGGCCTATATTTCTCCAATTTCAGTCAGCTATCAATATAGTGGAAGAATTAGATCGCTATGTCTTCAGGTTCATGTTTTACATTCATCTCTCACTTTGGGGGCGGCGTGTGGGAGCGGCAGAGTTTGGCAAAGAAATTCTTGCGCAGTTTGAGTCAAGAGTTTCTAAATGTTCGAGGTAACATTATCAGCTAAATCAGTGAAAATTGTTGAAAGTTGCACTTTTTTCGTTTGAGGGCGGAAGCTGGAGGCGGCGCCATATCAAAAGTAGCCTATCCTTTTCAATTTTTAGTCAGCTATCCATATAGGGAAAAACTTGGATCGCTATGTCTTTGGGTTCATGTTTTTCATTTATCTCTTACTTTGGGGGCGGCGTGTGGGAGCGGCAGCGTTCGGCTGAGCAAATGTTGCACAATTTGAGTTGGCAGTTCCTAAATGTTTGAGGGAACATCTCAATCAGTAACATTTGTGAAAGTTGCACTTTTTATCGTTTGGGGGCGGAATCTGGGGGCGGCGACTAACCAAAAGTAGCCTATCCTTTCTCATTTTTAGTCAGCTATTTATATATCGAAAGAATCAGATCGCTATGTCTTCGGGTTTATGTTTTTCATTTTAAAGTGATTGGGGGCGGTTTTTAGCAGTTTTTCCATGTCGGCGGCGCATATTGAAGACTTGGCTTACGTTTATAAGTGGCAACTATGTATTATTCAAAAAATGAGAACACCAGAGCATCAGGTCTGGTAGAAAGTGCAATATTATGTTATTTCAAGTTCATCGGGGGCGGTTTTCTCTAGGTATTAGTCCAGTCAGTGAAGGGGGTCTAGAGGGAAATGCCGAGATCCCAGTTTTTGACTTCAGGGCTGTGTTTGGACTTGTTAGGAGGTAAGCATACCAAAAGTCCCCGAACCTAGGGGGTGAGGGGGTACAGGGGGACACGAAGAAGGTACCGGTTTTCGGTTTTTCGGTTATATCTCGAAAACGGTTGGCCCAAGTCAAAAAGTGATCATATAAAAATTGAAGCTGACAAAATTTCCTACAAGAGTAATCTATTCATTTTTCCATAATACTTTTCCGACCTGTCCAAGGGAAAGTTATGTGATGATGCAGGATGCAGGAAAAACGTTCTGACACGATAGCTACCGAACCGGTGGTCTGATCGACTTGAAATTTGGTACACAGACAGGGTCTTGCTGTTAAATGAGCTGATTAGTTTTTGGCTGTCATCTGTCAAACGAAAGTGTCACTATCAAAAATCGACAGAAGCTATATTTCACAGAACTTGACTTTCAAAATGCCGTTTGGAAGTCCATAAAAAACTGTATTCGGAACAGTTGAAAATATGACCCTATCAGTCATCTGTCAAATAATAAAAAATGTCAAAGTTCAAAACTTTACCATTCAATCATTCAAAATCTATCCGATGGATTGGGACCTAATTTGGCAAGAAGCAACAAAACATAAGAGTCAAATTAAGTCTGCAGTTGCAGTTTTCCACCATTTTCCCGTCGGGCGTTCTGAATTTTCAAAATTTCTCCTAGCCGTTGCCACTTGAGAGGGCCTCTCACCCGGATTTCGACCAGGAAGACTCGCTTTTGATGCAGCACTCCACTCAAAAATTCATTCCTGCTAGAGGATCTACTTTTTTTGAAGAATTTCAACTGATATCGGAAGTAGATTGAACTGGGCGTCGTGTAGATCTATTTTCAAAATCGACACAGCTTCGGTTTTCCGACGGTAATTTTTTCAATATGAAATGAGCACATTCCGTGAATTTGAGAAAACTGCAGTGCAATATTTAACATGCGGTGAGCCCCACGAAATATTCATTTTAGGCGCAGATATGCTGCGAATGAAAGTTGGATAAAAGATTGAATTATTTTTTGGAGGAAAAATTTTCAAAATTGGACCCACGGTGTTCGAGTTTTTCTCTCTGGAATAACTGCAAATTTTCCAACTTTTTATTCCGTGAACACATTTCCACCATTCGTTTTTGAAGAAAAGATAACTGTTTCTTAAACATTTTCCAACAATTTTTCTCTAATTTCCCGGAAAATGTTCCTGCTGGAAATATAAAACCGGCCTCGGTTATCGAGACCGGACTCAGATGATGGAGCTTAAAGTGAAGCTCCTCTCTCCCACCGACTGAGGGGACAGCTAAGCAGGATTCCTTCAGAACCAATCACCAGGTCCAGCAGTGGTTAGGAAACAAGCTGTCCCCTAAACTGTGGGGTTGGGAACGCAAGCCAGGCAACCATCTGGCTCCTGTACGAACCATAGACCCTGTCACATCAGATGAAATTCTGAAAATGATTTTCTGCCGATGCACCAAAGACTGCAGCAGTGGCAAATGTGGGTGCAGGAAAGCATCAGTGCTCCCCCATTTGTCAAAACTGCCAAGGGAATTGTCTCAATGGCATCCCCGTCTTAGAAAACGAGGATGACGATGCCAAAAAAGTGGGGCCCTTTCTCGCATCACATGAAGAAATGGAAGACAAGGTGGAAGCGAACGTAGACGACGAAGACGAAGAGTACGAGCCACCACCTCAGCTGAGCCCAGGACCCTCCCGCCCCAAAAGATCCAGAATGATGTGATTCATATACCTACCTACTATTTTTAGTTAGTCATTTCAAGTCCTACAATGCGTGCCTTCATTTCCTTTGATTTTTTTTAAACACAATAACTTATTAACTATAGGTATAACTGTCTCTCCACGTATTGCGGTGTAAATACACCACATTATAACATTTCCACAACGGTATTATTTATACTCACTAAAATATAACGCGAGAAAGTGCAATACACCATTTTGTGTCATATGTCTCGAAGTTTTCAAATTGCTCTAACTTTTGATCATATCAATATAATATATCAAGTAACATACTCATTTTGAAATAAATTCAATGCTCTACCACTTCCTTTAGAACCACTTTCTTCTCAAATGAGCGGTAAAGAAGTTACGAGGCAAAATTTACAAAAAAACGTTCCAAAACACAGTTTTTCTAAAATTAGCGATTTTCAAGAGCGTATTGCTCAAAAACTATAACATATATGAAAAAGATTAATGGATCATCCTTATAGGAAATTTTGTCAGCTTCAATTTTTATACGTCCACTTTTTGACCAGGGCCAACCGTTTTCGAGATATAGGCGAAAAACAAAAAACCGGTACCTTCTTCGCGCCCCCCTGTACCCCCCTCACCCCCTAGGTCCAGGGACTTTTGGTATGTTTACCTCCTAACAAGTCCAAACACAGCCCTGAAGCCAAAAATTGGGATCTCGGCATTTCCTTCTAGACCCCCTTTTTGAGCGTTCATTGCCAGGACTATATGTTGGCGGCGCAATATAGACATCCAATATAGCCTAGCCCTCCTTTGGGAGTGGCAGCTATGTAACAGCGAAAAAATTAGAAAGCTAGGTCGTCTAGTTTGGGAGGAGTTCGAGGAACGGACGGACGGACGGACGGACGGACAAAGCGGTTGCAATAGCGATTTTCATCAAGATGGAAAATGCGCTAAAAAGGGAAGTGGCCGGCCCACAGCGCGTATGTACGCAGGAAGCCAGGAAGTCACCGCCGATGTGCAAAATCGCTTGTTGAACCAACAAAATCATTGCGTCGACTTACTCAAGAGGTTGGTTTATCACTTGGCACTTGTCAGAAAATTGCAAGGAAAGATCTTCATATTCTGACGTCGTACAGAATGCAGAAATTCCACGAACTGCTTCCTCCTGACCATGCTAAACGCGTCGCGGTTCAGTGCACGCATCTAATGAACAACGACGATTTGTTGGATTTTGGATTTCACCTTTTTTTTTCGGACGAATCCTGGTATCACCTTTCTTGCTACGTTAACTTGCAGACAGTGAGATATTGGATCGCTGATAAGTCCCATGTTTTTCGCGAGGCTCCACTACATCCAGAAAAAGTTGGCATTTTTGTTGCGGTGTCACGACGGAGGATAATCGGACCTGTATTTTTCGACTTCACAGTTAATGGTCAGCGGTACAGGGACAATATCCTTCAAGTAGTCTTCGACCAACTGCACGATGACGAACTCTCATTAAATGCTACTACCAGCAGGACAGGGCCAGAGCTCACACGGCTCATGAAACGATTCAATTCATTCGACAGTTTTTTGATGAACAGGTTACCGATCAGTTTGAAGTTTGAACTGCAGGCCGGAATTTCCTCCGCGGTCCCCGTATGACCTCACTAGACTATTTTGTTTTCCCTTATCTGAAGAACGCTATATTCAAGACATCTATACAAAACGTTGAACAGCTGAGGCAACGTATTACTCAAGAAATCGGTAACAACACTCCTCAAATCCTTCACAATACGTTTGAGAGCATGAAACGACGGGTCCAGTTATGTGTGTGTTTACGAGAAAATGGGCATTATTTCCAGCAATTTTTGTAGTCTTGAACACTTCCCTGTTTGTTTTGACGTTTGAGTTTTCAATCAAATAACCTAAAAATTATCGCTGACTTGGGAGTCTTGACGTTTAATTTTAGTTTTATGATTATGAATCCGAATCAAGTAACGGAAATACAACTGAATTTCCACAGCCGCCCCCTTATTGAATTTTTTAATGAACATGCGGTAATGTTTCATTTTGATGATGGGGCTACTCCCGCCGCGTATCATTTACCATTGCTCAAGCTTCAATAAGCTCAGAGCTGTTCTCTCTTTATGGCTTCCATGAAATTCCAAATGCTTGGATGGATCGCTGAAATTTGACTTTCGAAACTTCGATGCCAGCCTTCAGCCTTACACAGAATTGTTTGTTCTCGCCATTCCTGTCTTGGCTGATAGATAACAGTTCCACATCACATGGTGGAAGAACTAAGGATCGAATAATTCAACTTTCGAGTAATTGCGTTGTTCGAAGAAATTGCTCTTCGAAAAATTTGTTTTCGAATAACTTATTTTCGAACAAATGATTTTCAAAGAATTGTTTCAGAATAACTTACAATCGAAGAATTGTTTTCAAATAATTCCGTTTCGAACAAACAGTCTTTCGAATAATTTGACCTTCGATCAACTACCATGGGAACAAACCGTTCTTCGAAAAATCTGTTTGCGAAATATAGAGCTCGCCTTTAAAGGGCTCAGAACTCTTGTTGCTGGTTTGTGTTTGAGCTGCGGATATATGACAGGACTTCTGCAAAAATCAAAGAACTTAATTGGTTGAATACTTATTAAAAATCGCGTTGAATTGTATAGATTGTGGTTTTTACACATACAGATCTTCAGACCTCCATTCCTCGTTATCTGAAAGGAAAGCTTCTATCTCGGGGTCATTTCAATGCGACAAGCAATTACAACACTTTGCCTAACTCTCTAACATCCAGTTCCACCAGCGAATTTAATTATTGTTAGTTTATTGAGACATTTTCTCTGATGCATTCTAGGTCAGTGCTGGTTGAATGACCACGGAAAATGCATACAAGCTGTTTTGGTCTAAACATTTTTCCATAATCTTTCGTGAAACTTGAACTTTCTGTGATCACTAAGCCAATATTTATGCACCAGCGAAATAATCGCAATCAGCTAACAATGATTAAATTCGCTTGTGGAACTGGCTATAAAGTCTCTAAGTACTGATCAGTTCCGAAAAAATGGCAAGGTAATTTTTTTCTCGCTACAATGAAGCTTGTGACCCGTGTTCTTTTTTCTTTTGCTCAATTTATGTATTGTGTTGTATCTCTGGTCTAATGTTTTTTGGATTTCATTCATATTCACGATTGTGTTCAACTCTATACAGGGTGTTTCAGGGATGATATCAAAGAATTCAACTGTAGGTAGATCTCGTCAAAATATGGCGAAAACCTCTATACCATTTTGCAAAGTTCGGCCTGATGACGAAGATATAGCCCTCCAAAGTTCACTTTTTCCGGATTTCAAAAATTTGTAGCTCAAGAACGTTTCGACAAATTTAGCTTTAATCCAGCAAAAACTGGTTTGTCATAATTATCTATCAACCTGCCAAATTTGGGAAGAATCCAATCAGTGGTGTAGGAGTTATGAGGGTCAATAATTTAGAAGCATCCGAAAAAAAGTTGACTTGAGGTGACCACTCATAACTTCTACACCACTGATTGGATTCTCTCCAAATTTGGCAGGTTGATAGACAATTATGACAAACCAGCTTATGCTGAATTAAAGCTAAATTTGTTGAAACGTTCCTGAGTTACAAATTTTCGAAATCCGAAAAAAGCGAATGTTGGACGGCTGTATCTTCGTTATTGGGCCGAACTTTGCAAAATGGTATATAGGTTTTCGTCATATTTTGACGAGATCTACTCACAGTTAAATTTTTTGCTATCATCCCTGAAACACCCTGTATATCAATACTCTCCCAATCACTCTGTACTGTGCTCGTTGTATGGCAGTTGAGTGAAAGAATTCCGTGCGGGGCATATACTGAGCCCCACGAAATATTTATCTTATAGCTGTATTACACTACACAATTTCTTGTACAATCTGTCTAATCAACAATCAAGTTCATTGTTCTTTGACACTATTTTGGCAGATGGTTCAAGAAATTGTGTAACGTACCTAATACAGCTATTAGGTGCAGACATGATAGAAATGAAAGTTGGAGAGAAGATTGAATTAATTTTTGGAGAGAATTTTTTTGAAATCGGGGGCCCACTGTTTTCGAGTTTTCCTCTCAGGAGAAGCTGCAAATTTTTCAACATTTCATCCCCTGAACAGATTCCCCCCATTTTCTCATAAATAATAGGTAACTGGTTCTTGAACATTTTCCAGCAATTTTTTTCCAATTTCTCAAGAATTTTTCTGTTGAAAATGTAAAACTGGTCTGGGTTGTCGAGACCGGACTTGAACTGCTTGACAATTGAACTGCAACACCTAAAAATTAGGTGCGTTTTCAAATTGAGATAGCTCGAAAAATATTTTACGGATTCCAGAAATTCAGGCATGTGGGGAAAGGACATTTCTTTGACTATCGAGTGCTGGTATTGATAATAAGTTTGATTGCACAATTTGTCATATACAGGGTGCCAACGGAGAGCATGCAGATATGGGCATTCTTTCATCTTGTACAACTTTCGAAAAAAAAAGTCCCAGATTTTTTTCTATCACCTGCTTTTGAAAGGTTGTATCATTATGCCGAAACGGTTTTGGAATTTCGACCCTAACTTTTTTTTCCAAAAATTGTGCTCAATTTTTCTGAAATATGCACTTTCTGATTAAGAAGAAGAAATAGAGACATTGCGGACTGCCGATGAAATGTGTGAGGACCTTTCTTATAGACAATCATAATTTCCAACATATATTCTTTCAGGGTACTTACTTTTTTCCCAAGTGTTATTATGGTTCACGAGATACCTATACGCGAAAAACTGAAACTTTTTCTCCAGGCCACAACGGCCGAAGTTCACACCGGATTCTCGAGGACTTTTAGTATGAAGAACTGCATGTCTTACATACTATGCTTATATCCGAAAATCCGGCTGGGTTTCATTTTTGTTCGCTATTTGCGATTTTAACAGCTAAAATTCCTGAGCTAATATGTTTCAGCATCAGATTTTCAGGTATCAAAGGCGACTTCGCGTGGAATTATACCGAACGCTCGTTACAACACTCTATGGTTGAGCTTTTTGCATAGAAACCCGGGACACCTGTAGGTATATACCTAACGCAATTTTCAACAAAAAAGAACAAGCATACAGCGATAAGAAACGACCGAAAACTTTTTCTCAAACTTCTTCTCACAGTGTACCGTACTCACCTGAATTCATCTACTCAAAAATGTCGCGGCCACTGTTCTTGGTATCCTCAGATCTCGTTCACTTTCCGATCGACACCGAAACAGTCAAGAAACGTTTTCCACTTTTGCGAAGACAGATCGAAGAGGAATGTGGTTTGGAAGGAAACTACGAAGGGCTTCTGAAAGTGGACAACGTGCACAGTCGATATTTGAAACAGCTCATCGACTGGGCCGTCCATCACAAGAACGATCCCGATCCATTGGCGTTTTCGAACTTCACCTACACCAGAAAATTCAGCAGGACCCCTGCTTTTTGGATTCTCAAGAATCTTCTGCCGTGGGAGAGGAAATTTTTACAGGTGACAAAAACTCACTGTATACGGCATACTAACGAGATTATTGCAAATAACAGGCAATAAGTTAGAAGGTTGACGCGGAGCATGCAAATTTTATGTCAGTATGACGTCTTGCGTGTCAGGCTGTGACACAAAGTAAACAAAAATGCTGTGCTTCCTGTCAACGAACCGTAGGTTATGTACAGGGTGTTCACGTTAAGATTGCTCCCCCTCCCCACTAGTCGGCTTATCTCTGAACCAATTTCAAAAATAAGAACTGATTCTTGAAGAATCTCTGCTGGAGTTTCCAAGTTTGCCCACAAAATTTTTCTATAGATCCCGAATAAGGTATCTCGCTAATCTTTAGAGATACAGAGTCGGTTGAATCAGAAAAAAGTTGCGAATTTTCATGACGATCAATGATCCAAAAATATATTTGACTTGTCAGTTTTAGTTTTCAAGATATTGAGAAAAAACAGAAATTTGTAATTTTTGTTTTTATTTTTTATTTGAAAAACGGTTGAAGGTAGCCTTTTCTAATTAAGACATTGTGGAGGCACTTTTCCAAGGAGAATTCAATGTTGCCAAAATCTTCATTCTAGCTATCAAAACAACCGATATATGACATTCAACTTTCTTTCTCTCATGGGCGCCATATTGGATTTTGACATTTTTTAATACAATATTTTTTTCTGGTTACAACAATGTGTCACATGCCACTGTTGAGTTCATGCTTTTGAGCAAACAACGTTTTTCTTATTTTTTAAAGAGTGCTTTGGAAACAAAATCAGCACCGACAATAAAAAAACCGTAAATGTTGAACATTTATTCAACAGTGACATGTGGCACATCGCTGTAACCAGAAAAGAATACCGTATTCAAAAATATTAAAATCCAATATGAGAGAAAAAAGTTGAATATCTCGGTTGCTTTGGAAGCTAGAATAAAGATTTTGGAAGCTTTGAATTCCCCTTGAAAAAGTGCCCTGACAATGTCTAGATTAGAAAAGGCCACCTTCAACCGTTTTTTGAATAAAAAATAGAAACAAAAATTCAAATCGCTGTTATTTTTACGATATCTCAAAAACTAAAATCGATACGTCAAATTTGTTTTTGGATCATTGATCGTCATAAAAATGCGCAACTTTTGCCTGATTCAACCGACTTTTCATCTCTCAAGATAAGCGAGATACCTATGCTTAGGCAGGGTGTCGCAAAAAAATTACATTTCTCTTATAACACTCACATTTATCTGAATAATGCAATGGATGCAGACTTTCATCCTCAATACAACTATACAGGGTGTCTCGAAAATATACCGATAACGTTTTAGGGCAGCTTCCTCTCATCAAGACAAGAAGAAATGTTCCTATGAACATAGGTCCGAAAACGCTTCCTAAGGGAGCTACAGGCCCCTAAAGGTGGAACCCTGAAGATGGTTATCCTCAAAAGAAAACTGAAAATTGGAAAAAAATTTGTTGCCTTGATATTTTCTGAGAAAATTGCGCTAGGTTGTTTTAGCTGGGATACCCTGTATATGACACTCGTGAGTTCATTTTTCAAAAAATTCTCAAGTTCTTGGGAAAAATTCTCAAAATTGGCTTGATTATATTGTATTACGCACTACGTGATTTTTTCTATTATGAGGTATTGTGTATTTGCTGGGCCACCCTGGTATATTTGGACAAAGATAACCTAAACTGAAAAATGATATTTGAAAATGAAACAGAACTCGTAAATCTGCATTTCAGGAAAACGAAGACATAGCTTCGCATATTGTGGATGCAGCCAACTACTTGGAAATGTTTGACCTGAGGGAATTCATGAATGTGCTCAACATTATCTATGCGTCAAAATGGTGAAGATGATGATGATAACAACTATCAAGACCTATAATATTTACGTTATGCTGACTAAATTTGAGTACTAACCAAATTTGAGGATTAGGTTATATGTAGTGCCTGAAATCTAAATATTTCATAAGTATCCATGATAAGTCTCCTTCTGTGTAGGTACCTATATTATGAAAATGTTTGTGTCTAGCCTTCTCGTCACATAATTATGTTTTCTTTACCTATAGCTATTTATATAAGTATGTACTTATGTACCTACCTATACAATATCAACAACTCATCTACTTACTCATAGCTACCTATACTAACATTCTTTATTTATCGTAAAATCATCAACGTTTTTTCTACTGTCAGCTGTGAGTACCTAACTAAAACGCCTTGGTTTTCAAGAATTTCGTGCAAAACATATTGAGAAAGAATATCTATCAGTAAATCATCTACTTATAATAAAATTGTAATTTTAGTGAATCAATGCTAGTTTTATTCCATCAATTTTTTGTTTGAAAAACAGTCGTGAAGCAACCAGTTATGTATATTTCTATTGTTTACCAACGTTTCGTTAATCGGGATTAATTTTTTTTTCTACAACCACTTATCAAAGTAACGTTTCCTACATGTTCTTTACTCTTCAAGAGTACCAAATATCACACAGTTGTGATATCGTCAAAACTTGCACACTACATATAGATCTATATCTATAGATATCTATAGAATATCTAGACATCAATGTATTTTTTTAGGCGACTGCGAAATTAACATTTTTCAGCTTTTTCGCCAAAATCATTATTCACCGATACGTTTTCTTATGCGTACGCTCTTCTCCAAGGATTCGATCGTAAAACACACCTTTCACAATATATTTGAACCCCCCAAATAATCACGGAACATAAAATTTCGAATCAAAATTGTTTGCCAAACATTGTTTTGAAAAAATATAATTTTTGCACTGGAATGATTCCGAAGAGGTAATATTTTTGTTTATTTTATTCCATTGTAATCCAACCCCCAGAATCAGAAGATTCAATTTCAATCTTCAACAACGATTTCGGGTCACTCGCCAGCAGGTTAAAAGTCACAGCGCACATCAGAGGAAAGCTTTGTCCAGCCTTAAATTATAAGTGAGTGATGATAAAGCACTTGGAATGGACGATGATTATACGTTCCTTCAATATCTTTTTTGCAATACCGGGACAAAAAGTGCACTTTTTCTTCCCCTTTAGCGAGAAAAATAGTATATCATTCAACGAGCATATAATGATAGTTATAATCCACAAGGGTGTGGTTTAGGACACGAGCGATAGCGAGTGTCGTAAAACACCCTTGTGGATTATAACCATTATATGCAAGTAGAATAATACTATGCTTTGTCCACGGCTATATTGAATTTAATGTAAATGAAGGAACTCGTTTGTTTTAAAAAAACTTCCAGGCACGCCACTGGCACATTCGGTTGCACCGACATTTCGGCATAAACAACATGCATGAGTGTCATAGTGACAGCAGCCAGCATAGATAGTCTCCAAAAATGATTCTGGCATTTTTCTTCTGGCGCCATTCCATAAAAATTGCATGGACAAGTTCGTAATTTTCACGTGATTTCTCAGACAGCAGGTCCCAAAGAAGCCTGTTGGGCTGCTTTCTTGATTTCCGGCAGCCAACAATCGAAATTTCCAGATTTCTATCCACTTTTTCATTCAACGTTAACTCAACGCAACTGACAACTGATTTTTATTGATGCATGACATTTTTTGTATACCTACTTGATGAAGTCACTTGAGAAATTGGACTGAATTCTTCCAATCACTGGGCATTTTGAAAATCTCTTGTGAACGTACTTTGCTTGGGAATAACAATGTAATCCAGAATAATGAAATTCTGTACATGTAAGGGAAAATTAAATCCACAAATAAATAATGTGAATATATTTGATATAATTGTAGAATTGGTCCATCTGTGGCTTTGTCAGGATAAATTTGAAGTTGTTCCAGTCCCACCACGTTTTTGTTGTATTTTAAAAAAGGTTTAATTGAGAATTGTTTCGAGGAAGACCCTCATCATCAGAAAACTATTCAAAAAAGTGTATAAATTGCTTGTTTGTAGAAGATTAAAAAAAAAAAACTGACAGTAAATTGACAGTTTACTGTAAGCTGTAAGTAAACTGTCAAGTTTACTGTGAGTAAACTGTCAATTTACTGTCAATTTTTACTGAAAATCTTCTGCAAACAAGCAATTTATACACTTTTTTAAATAGTTTTCTGATGATGAGGGTCTTCCTCGAAACAATTGTCAATTAAACCTTTTTTTAAAAACGACAAATACGTGGTGTGACTGGAACAACTTTAAATGAATATATTTGAGTCAAAACTAATCCGAATTTTGTTTTTACTCCATCTCACCGCTACAAGGGCAAGTCCGGTGAGTATAGACAGGCTTTCTTTGGAATACCTACTAATGCGTGCAGTTCATTCTGCCACGTTGTTTAGTGGATGTAACAAGAGAAGAATAGAGAGTTTTTATTGCGAATGTTTATCAGGCCGTGGATTATGAACCGTGGATTATGAGTCGTGGATTATGAACCGTGGATTATGGGCAACATTAGGTAGCTACGGGTAAATAAAATATACATCTATAGTAGAACAGCCGAGAACAAAGTTGATTTTTATTCCCATGGTTTTCCTGCGATCGAAAACTTAATTTTCTCCGGAAGTCTGTAGACGAGTTATTACATTTTTGCACTGTTAAGGACGGCATTTCCTAGTGTTTTTTCTTTAAACGTGAGTTTCATGAGAACCAGTGGAGTAAGAGACTTGAAAAAAAAGAGAGTAATATAAAATCTAGAATGAAAATTAATAAGTATTTCAAAATTTCAAAATTCGAAAAAATCGATTTTTTTTTTACAATTTCTATATTTTTTTTCAAAAAAAGTTCCTAATTCTCTTGCCAGCTCAGATTTGAATTGCTCATTTTTTTGTTACATCTTTAGCGACTCAGATTGGGCAGAAATTCACGCCACAAGAATCTATTTGTTTCTCTTTCGCTCTGCAGCTAATCTGCAGTCTGTTTCAGCCATTTTTTATGCTAGGAAATGCCGTCCTCAAGGACGGAGTTGGATTGATAACATAAGCGTTGCGAAATAAATCCCTGTGGGTTTATTCCTTGACGGATTTCTACCATTTCGGTCTCTTTCGAAAGCTACAAGGATGTACTTTGGTTTGAGCCTATTGGCATTTCCAAAATCCAAAAATATATCGTTCGTTTCGTTCTTCGCTCGTTTCGAGCTAACTACAAGACAGACGGATGGACGGACTTGATGCGCTAAAAAATCGTTTCGAGGTGAGACATCAACGGGATACCGTTATACGGTAAAGTGCGACTTATTACTCGATTATAATTTCAGCCGCAATTTTAATCGGATCGATCATAAGCATATTCCTCTTGTCAATTTATAACTCGATCGCAACGATCGCATCTGTCGGAAGCAAGCCATGATGGAGGAAGAAAACTTAGGGACTTTGAGGTTTGAGGAAATCTTGCCTGTCACTAGTGTCACCGTGCCTAAGTGTCACTCACCTGTGGTGGCGCCAGCGGTCCGCTCCGGGCCTTGGGGCCTTAATCATCTGATGGGGCCCCCAATTCCTTTTATTTGTAAAAAATACTGGAAAAAAAAATTGGGATAAAATCCAAAATTTTCAACTTTTTCCCTCAATGGTAATTTTTTTTGTATATTAGGTGAGTAACGTTGTTTTTCTTTTTTTTTTTCTTTTCAAAGTTACCTTGGCAGGCCCCATGACAACAGGTTTAGGGGCCTACACACAAGCAATAGAGGTGTGTCTGTATCACGGAATCTCTAAGAATTATTTTCATGTTGCGCTTTAGGGGCCCCGGCCCCGAATGTCAGAGTGCCAGGGGCCTCCAAGTCTTTGAAATTTTGTGTTTCATAATATTTCTTATTTAAAGAAGGAAAAGACAAAACAATAAAATTATCTTGTCTGCGCGCTGCAGGTAGTAGAAATTCATATTATTCCTAATTCTATGTTATTATTCCTATGTTATATATACCTACGAGGAGGTTTTAGCATTGAGTCAACAGTCCAAATCCAATTCAACATCCAAAGCAGGAACCGAAAACTTCTTGTAGGTACCTACTGATGGTCAGTGGCATAGCCAATGGGGGCGAGAGTGGGCGAATGACCCCACTCTCCCACCTTCGCCCAAGGCACTTCATCGGACACTAAACCGATACAGAAAAAATTTCTGGCGAAAATTTTCTGAAAAGAAGTTTGATTATCAAGTAATTTTAGTAAAAACGTCAAAAACCAAAATCGCGAAACGCATGGAATATACCGAATATCATCAGCATTAATATTATCATGCCGAAAAAATTTCGCCTGCGGCGCTACCTGTCGCCGACTTGCACCCTCGTCATTGCCTTTGCCCCTCGCTTTGCCCTCTCCGCCCTCAGATACTGACTACGCCACTGTGTTTTATAGTCAAGTAAACAGCTCATTCTTTTGTTTCTTAGGCTTTTGCTCAATCACGGCGGGACAGGGCGGGCCAAAAAGTCTGTCGGTCCCCCTCCATATTCTCAACTTTTACTCTTTAGGAGCCCCATCTCACAGTTCCGCCCAGGGCCCCCAATTCCCTTAGTCCGCCACTGGGTGGCGCAACTAGCCCATTTGAACAGGCAGGTACCTATATAGACCAAAAAGGCGCCGCAACTAAATTTTTTTCGGGAAAATGAGCCGGAGTGGGTGCGGGTACCCGGCTGACCCGCGCCAGGTGCATTGTATGCAGCAAATGTGTTAACTCCAACTCAACTCCAGTTTTGAGGTTGGGAATTGAGATACTTGTCGCGGTGCTCCAGCGAATACTTCCTTGACAGACCCAAAAGACGCGATAGTAGTGGAAACGAGCCGAAAACATGCCGAATCAAATGGAAATCGTGCTTGCGTATAGGGAGAAGTGTAGTATATCAATCAGTACCACATCACATAAATACTAAATTAGTTTCATAAAACTGATACCAATTCCAGCATCCGTCCTCACTCTCATGGATTGATTTAAAAATGTTTGTATAAGTGACTGCTTTGTATATAGAGGTGAATGTAACACGTATTTTTCCCCCTGATGATCGCGAGGTAAGTTAATATGCCGGTACTCGTTTTTCGTGTAGAGTCTGTAGAGCGGTCGTTAGTGATTTTTCAAAAACGGCAAAATAACATGTTCCAAAAAAAATTATAAAATTTTTTGAGAAATCTAACCATCTTTTGACAGGCCTCTGGCAACCTAATTTGCAACTCCAAACCGGAAGGAACCAGCTTGCTCATGGACAACTGTCGAAAAAAAAATCAAAAATTGATGGCACCGAGTTGAGCCGAGCATTTTCACCGAGCATGTGAAAATGTATCAAGAAAATAGCTTTTAATGCAAAAACGTTGAAGACAAGCACTGTTTCGCTTCTTCCTACCTGACTGAATGATTAGAGCTTCGCGTAGCCTTCTCATTACAAGTTTTCTTTTCTCTCTATCCCTTTCCACACTACATTCAAATTCTTGGTTTTCCCCCTTTTTGACTTGACTAAAAAATACGTGATAATTTCGAAAATTTCATGATATTTTGAAGACGCTCATGGGTTTCTGATGATTTATTAGAAGAAAAATAGGCGAAACCTCAATTCCGTGACTATTTTTCAACTCCGTGATATCAAATGGTAACGGAGTTAAGAATAACGGAGTTAAGAATTTTCAAACTTTGCGGGGCTCCAACCGTTTGAATTTGAAGTTGAAGCTTCAGGAAGCACACATGGCTTCTGTAGATGCAATAAGCTAATACGTACGTGTTAGTTGGCCCAAAAGTGGTATTCCATTAACCGGAGATGAATGTCACGGAGTTGAGAACGTAATGTGGTTGATAACACGGTTTTCCCTACCTTTAGCAAAATATCTGAGAAAATCCGACATGATTACATTCATGCCGGTTTACCTATCGGGTTTTGTGCTCCTGTTTGACATTCCTGAAGGTATAAGCTAGACATCCACCGCTGCGCCGGCCATTTTTTTTTTTTGTTGTTCCAAATTACAAAATGAGTAACGGAGTTGGGAATAAGTACTGGGACCAAACTTTCGCAATTAATTTAATGGGTAACTTTGATACCTACCAATATTTGGCATGATTTCTCTATCCATTGGGTTTTAGTGAATCATAAGTACAAATTATTACTTATGAACATTCTTCCACAAACACTAATAATGAAAAGTCCCGTTCAAGGTTTGATCGCGGGACATGTCACGGAGTTGCAATTTCATCTAATGTGATAGCAATATTTTCCATAAACAGGAATGAATCGATTCAATATACAGCTATCCAACTAAGGACTAAAGACTTTTGCACTATTGATTATAGTAGTAAAAAAGATTTTAAAGAAACATTATTTTAAAAAAAATTAAGATAAGAGATCATTTTGCACAATCTCGGAGAATGACCCTCGTGGATTCGATGGGTGTTCATTATAGATTTCTGGAGAATTTATTTTGTTTTAGGCACCAACTGAGTTTTCGAAATCTTCGGTTGCTTCACCTGAATGTGGCTCGGTACCTTTCAAGATAATTTCATCATTACCTAGCTTTCTAGAAATTGCATTTTTACTGATGGGCCAACTGATGTGGGACGGGCGGGGCTAGTAGTTGCATTTGAGGTTGATCAGTCAATCTCGCAGTTTCGTAACTTTGAAAAAGTCCAGCCAGCACCAGCTTTGTTTATGCATCCGGTATGCGATATCCAGAGGCTCCTCCGCCAATTGTACGGTTTTGTGGCTTATCTCACAGTCGAAGTCTCCAGCGAATATCTTCCGTAGGTATATCTTTCAAACGGTTAACATATTATCGAGTTCGTTTCTCTCTATAATCGAACAATCGAACTGAGTGTGCTGCCCCGGTATGGGAAAGATCTACTCATGCCAAAAGGATTGACCCACTTCTGAATAACGCCTGCCGAATCATAACTGGATGCTTGAAACCAACAGAAACTGGTGAACTGCACCTCCTCAGTGGCATAGCTCCTCCAAAAATCAGAAGGCTTGTGGCAAGCATTACGTAACGTTCGACACAGATACATTGGGGAATTATTCCGTCAGAGAAACTACTACCAGGCAGCGAGGAAAGCTGGTTGATTTGGAAGGCACTGAACCGTCTTCGAGTCGGCGTGGGTAGATGCCAGACCAATATGCGTTCATGGGGGTATCAAGAGGAGCCTAGTTTGTGCCCCTGTGGTCAAGAGCAAACAATGGACCATCTACTAATATGTCCTAATCTTACAGAACCTTGTACCTACTAAACGCCACCTAGCAGAAGCAACCCCCACAGCGATCAAATGTGCTAAATTTTGGCAGAACGACATCTGAAATTCAATTTGCATATAAATATATGGACCGGATAGCTGTGGCAGTGGCGCTGGCGTCGGTGTCGTGGTTTGGACCTGTATATTTCTTGCGTCGTGAGGCCGAGGGCGTCACAGGGGTGGGTTGGCGGTTCCGGTTTTGGTGCCTACTCTCCTACAACAGCCTGCTTTCGTTGTGTCCTCGGCCTTGTCATGTGGAGGATGTGCGGATCAACTCATCATTGACTTTTAACTCGTGGGTCACACATTATTATCATTAATTTTACCTTTATCAGGTGCCTTGGCTTTGTTTTTTTCCCCGGACTTGGACACTGACGTTATTGTTGCTGTTGCGGTTGGGATCTTTGCAAATGAGCTTTGGCACAACTTATACACAATGACATTTATACAATTTTTACACCTATGTTTGGTTTGGACTTGAATAAATAAATCGAACTTATCTATTCATTTCGACTCGACATCTTTTGCATATGAGGATGAGCGATCAGCTATGTACAGGGTGATTCAAAAATGGCGCATTTCCTCCCGTATACGTTATGGGAGACGTTGGCGGAGTACGGGAAAAATAGTAAAAAAAAATTGGATCGTTTCTCTTTCGAGTTATAAAGAGGTGAAGTTGAGAATTCAGCTTCTTCAGTTTGCATGATTTTGAAGCAAGGCATTGTTAGTCGCGAAGAATCACATGCCGTTAGTAGTTCCTGAATAAAAATGTCTCTTTCAATTGAGATTTGAGTCGTATTTTTAAATTATAAAATTCGTCTTCCACCTCAAAGGTGCCGTGAAAATACATTCGGCAAGTATGCTTGGTATGGTATGGCAGGTTCTACGGAGTTTCCAGGGTAACAATACATTTATGCTATTGTAATGTACCTCTTTGATCTAAAGGTGCCAGGTAGGTACTAATGCGACATTGCCAGATTGAACAGATTTGTTATTGGTAATAACTCGCAAATCAAAGCCGATTATTTTTTTTTACTATTTTTCCCATGCTCCCTTAACGTCCACTATAACGTGCCCGAAAAGAAATGCGCCATTTTTGAATCACCCTGCAATTTTTATTTAGGAAGTTCCTCCGTAGTCGGCCCTGGCTGCGGCTACGTGTATTGTAGTCGGTTTGTTTTTCTAGGTTAGATAATGTCCAACTTTCTATATTTTCAAAATTCTCAAGTTGAAACTGATAATATTACTGCATTATAATTGAAGTACATACTTGCGATACGGAAAGCAGGCAGGAAGCACTGTCACTCACTTGGTGCCATGCCGGCTACAATACGGAGACCGGTGTGGTGCCGGTTACCACACAAATAGCCGGCTCCGGCTACAATACACGTATAGCCGGAGCCGGCTACGGAGGCACTTCCTTTTATTCAACAACAAATAAACTGCTGGACAACGAAGGGATTTAGGTAAATTATTCGAAATCAATTGTTCGAAAGTAAATTTTTCGAAATCAATTGTTCGAAAATCATTTTTTCGAAAGGCAAATTGTTCGAAACGCAATTATTCGAAAATGGAATTTTTCGAAAAATCAATTGTTCGAAATCAATTGTTCGAAGGCAATTTTTCGAACGATCAATTGTTCGAAAATCAATTTTTCGAATAATCAGTTGTTCGAAAATTAAATTTTCGAATGGAAACGAGGATAAAAACAAGTATAGGTACAACTTGCAAGGGTGCTAGGACAATTCGTCCCGGGTTTATTAGTATTACAAATGAAAACACAAAGGGGCTGAATAGAGGGATCAGAGATTTCAAAATCATAAGCAAATACAAGGGGTTCCAACAGAGATCGAAACGCCACGGAAAAATGCAACGGGGCTCAGCAAGGCTTTAAACGATATTGAAAACACAAGGGGGCCTTATGGAGCTTCATATAACAAATGAAGACAAAAGAGGGCTTACTGATACCCTGAAAGCCAATAAAAGCCTAAGTGGACCAATTGGGGACCCATACTACACTCGAGAGACAAGGGGGCTCGATAGGTCTCTGAATATCACATAGAGGCACAAGGTGCTTGTTACTGCTTCGAAAGCCACGAAAAGATGTAGGGGGGCTCAGCAGGGCTTCAAAAGACATTAAAGAAACAAGGAGGCCCACTGGAGCTCTGGATAACACAAGAAGGCAACAGGGGTCTCACTGGAATTCTGATAGTCATGGAAAAACATAAGGACCCCCTTGTGCCCGTAGTTAGATAGAGCTCCGTATGTCGAATGAAGGCACAAGGGACTTACACTAGGGCTTCCTGAACAAAATGGCTTCTGGAATTCTGAAAGCCACGAAAACACATAAGGGGGCTCACTCGGGGGCTCATTAGGACTCCAAACGACACAAAGGGCTCAAGGGGCCTGACAAGAGAATGGAAATCACGGAAAAATGCAAGGGGACTCCGTAGAACTCCGTAGAAATGATATTGGTGACACAAGGGGGCCCGAGGGACTCTTTATAACGAGAAAAGGCAAAAGGGGACTTACTGTATGGTACTCTGGAAGCCAAGACAAGTGGACTGATTAGGACTCCAAACTACACATAAGGGTACAAAGGAGACCCGATGGAGCTCCGAAAGCCATGGAAATACAACAAGGGGGCCCAATGAAGCTCTGTGTAATCAAAAAAGGCAAGTGGGGGCTGATTGGATTTCTGGAAGCCATGAGAAAACAAAAGGGGGTTCACTAGGATTCCAAACTACACTTGCGGG
The DNA here is from genome assembly GCA_949128115.1 of Anaspis maculata. Lineage (NCBI taxonomy): Eukaryota > Metazoa > Arthropoda > Insecta > Coleoptera > Scraptiidae > Anaspis > Anaspis maculata. The sequence goes on from OX421967.1 coordinate 40,616,161, forward strand.
CACAAGGGGGTCCGATAGGGCTACATTATCACATAGAGGCACAAGGGAGCCCAAGGAGCTTTATATAACAACAGAAGGCAAAAGGGGCTCACTGGAATTCCGAAAGCTACAAAAAAACAAAAGGGGGCTCATTAGGGCTCCATACTACACTTAAAGACACAAGGGGGCCGATAGAGCTCTCAATATCACATTAAGGCACAAGGTGCTTACTACTGCTCCGAAAGCCACGGAAAGATGTGAGGGGGCTCAGCACGGCTTCAAAAGACGTTGAAGAAACAAGGAGGCCCACTGGAGCTCTGGATAACACAAGAAGGCAACAGGGGGCTTACTGGAATTCTGATAATCATAAAAAACACAAAGGGGCTCACTAGGTCTCCAAATTACACTTGCGGGCACAAGGGGGTCCGATAGGGCTCCGTATATCACATGAAGGCACAAGGGCTTCTAGCAATGCAAATTCTTAAAGCCACTAAAACACATAAGGGGGCTCATTAGGGCTCCAAATGACACACACATAGGGCAGAAGGGACCTAACAAAAATCCAGAAATCACGGGAAAATGCAAGGGGGCTCTGTAGAACTTCATATGATATTGGTGACACAAGGGGGCCCAATGGGCTCTTTATATCAAGAAAAGGCAAAAGGGGGCTCACTGTATAGTACTCTGAAAGCCAATAAAAACAAAAGTGGACTGATTAGGGCTCCAAACTACACATAAGGGTACAAGGGGACCCGATAGAGCTCTGTGTGATCAAGTTTACACAATGGGGCCCGATAGGGCTCCGAATATCACATGAAGGCACAAGGTGTTTACTACTGCTCCGAAAGTCATGAAAAGATGAAAGGGGGCTCAGCAAGGCTTCAAAAGACGTTGAAGAAACAACGGGGCCCAATGGAGCTCCGAATAACACAAGAAGGTAACAAGGGGCTTACTGATGGAATTCTGACAGCCAGACAGAAAACAAGAGGGCTCACTAGGCGCCAAACTACACTTGCGGACACAAGGGGGTCCGATAGGGCTCCGCATATCACAAAAGGCACAAGAGACTTACACTAGGGCTTCCAGCAATGCAAGAACGCACAAGCCACGAAAACACATGAGGGGGCTCCTTAGGGCTCCAAATGACACATGGGGCACAAGGGGGCTCAACTAAAATCAGAAGGTCACGGAAAAATGCAAGGGGGCTCCGTATTGCTTCAAATGATATTAGTGACACAAGGGGCTATATTGACCTAAAGAGGGCAGAAGGGGGCTCTCTGGTACCTACTTTGAAAGCCAATATAAACATAAGTGGGCTGATTAGGGCTCCAAGCTACACATGAGAGCATAAGGGGGCCGAAAGAAAGGACTTCGAATGACATGACGACACATGGACGATTACTGTGCTCTGGAAGTAATGGAAAATACAAGGGGGCTCAGCAGGACTCCAAATCACATGGAAGGCACATTTCAGGGGCCCAATGGAGCATGGATAATTGGATCACACAATATGGCAAAAGAGGGCTTAGTGGAATTCTGGAGACCATCAAGCACATAAGAGGGTTTATTAGGGCTCCAAATTATATTTGAAGAAACAAGATATTTGGGGCCGAATATAACATAAAGGCACAAGGGACTTACTAGCGCTCCGAAAGCCTAGAAAAAGTGCAAGGGGGCTCAACAGATTTTCAACAGATTTTCTTGTGTATTGAAGACACAAGGGAGCCCCATGGAGCTCTGTATAACAAAATAACGCGATATGAGGCTTTCTGGTACCTACTCCGAAAGTCATGAAAGAACATACGGAGGCTCAACGGGGCTCAAATTACACCTGAAGCCACAATGAGGGCCGATAGGGCTCCGAACATGCCATGACGGCATAACGCTGCTTGCTGCTCCGGAATTCATGGAAAAGGCAAGGGGGCTCAGCAGGGCTTCAAATTACGTTGAATACAGAGTAAGGGGGCCCAGTGGAGCTCTTGATAATGCAAGACTGCAAAAGGAGCCCTAATGGAAATCTGAAAGCAATGAAAAACATAAGAGGACTCATTAGAGCTCAAAAATTACACTAGAGAAGATGAGGGGTCCGATGGGGGCCAAATATCTCATGAAGGTACAAGGGGCTTACTGGTGCTCCCAAAGCTCGGTGTACTAGCAGAAATTCTCAGAATAATGCAAAGGGACTAAGCAGAGCTTCAAAGACCTGAAGAAACCAAGGTGCGCCATAGAGCTCTGAATACTACAAAAAGGCATAAGGGGGCTTACTAAAGTTCTAAAAGCAACAAGGAAACACGAAGGGACTTGTTTAAGTTAAGACAAAGGGCAAAACATTATTTTGCGACGAATTGTCCGCGGGACGAATTGTCCGGTCACGACTTGCAATTATGCAAAAAATCTGGGATTTAAGCTTTCACTTGGTCATCACTTGGTCACAGGATGGAAGGAGTAATCTGACTTCATCCAGATGAATCATGACCTGACCTCCTAAAATCCCCTCTTTATCAAAGGCTACCAGCTTATCTGTTGAATTGGATTTCTCGAAAGCGTAATTTCATTTAGTGCCAAAAATATTGCAGAACATCGCTTCTGCAACTGATTTTCTAAAAAGTAACTTTCGAATAACTCAATTTTACTTTTCGAACAATTGCTCGTTCGAATAATTGATACTTTCGAACAAGTAATTTTGGATAATTTGTTTTCGAATACATAATTGTTATTTCGAATAATTGATACTTTCGAACAACTGATTTCGAATAATTGTTTTTCGGATAATTGCCTTTCGAATAATTGCTATTTTCGAACAATTGATTTCGAATAACTGTTTTCGAAAAATTGATTTCGAACAATTGATTTCGAATAATTTACCGGACACGACAACGAAGTTGTCGGTATCGGAAAAATGGTCCGACTTTTGAAAACCAATAACTTCCGATTGTCAGATGCAATTTCCGTTTTGTTTATTGTGTTAATTAGCCTGATGCTTTCGTGATCTACCCTATGAAAGTGAATGTTGAGAAACTTCATGTAAAATTTCTACAGAGTGATACGTGAAATGCTGCAAAATTGTGGCGACTTCGTCGTACCCCCATTTGTCAATTTTTTTTTATATGTATTCTAATACAAAAATCATAAAATGTGGTGTCTTATCTCGAAATAGTTTTGGATTCATGCGGATTGGAAGTCTAACAACGAAGATATAAATTTTTATTTTGAATGTTACAGATTTGTCTTGTTGGCACGCGAGATTAAGTCACTTCTAATGAATGGATGTTGACATTGAGCAAGATTGTTTGTATACGACAGTCCAGAACAATTTAACTTCCAACACAACCCGAATATTTGGTGTAGGGCCAAGCAGGGGGCACTTTTTCAAGTGGTTGTCCATGCCTGTTTTTCGTACGTTGGATTTCGTCAGAATTCCATCAGAACTCCGGATATGAAACATGTTATGTTCTATTTGCAGATCTAAGACCCTAAACATGGTAACGATGTGAAACTTCAGTGTCCGAGTGGAGTAAAGCCCCCCTGGACGTTATAGTTTTTGTGCATGTGCTATGCCTGAGTTTCGTAAATCTGCCACATTCAACATAAAAATTTATATCTTTAATGTTAGACTTCCAATCCGAGAAATTCCAAAATCGTTTTGAGATAAGACACCACACTTCATAATTTTTGTATCAGAATACATAAAAAATTTATTTGACAAATGGGGGTACGATAAAGTCGTTGCAATTTTGCATCATTTTACGTATCACTCTGTAGAAAATTTATATGAAGTTTCTCAACATTCACTATTATAGGATGAGTTACGGAAAGATTAAGCTAGTTAACGCAATAAACAAAATGGAAATCGCAATCGGCAATCGAGAGATATTGACCTCTAAAGTCGGACCATTTTTCCGATACCGACAACTCCGTTGTCCAGCAGTTTACTTTCGAGAGCCATAAAAGAAGTCCAGCCAGCAGCTGGGAGCGGCTCCTCCGCCAATTGTGCGGGTTTGCGGCTTGTTCCCCAGTAAAAGTCTCCAGCAAATGACGCCTTCTTTCAATTGGTTTGATATCGAGTCCAGTTTTTTTTTCTAACCGAGTCTTGTCTAAATATTTCGGCTTGACACCAATTGCATTGAGGACGAGCGATCCAGCTATGAACAATTTTCAACAAGAAATATGTGCAATATGTCCATTTACTTATGGATTTTAATTTTTAACATTTGACGATTACTATAGGAATGTCAAATATCCCTGATGTATACAATAAAGAAATGTCTAATGTCTAAATCTAACTTTGGATCCTTAACTCTAACCGTCAGTTCCACAAAAAAGGTTATCAGCGATCAAGGCTGATTGCCGATTAACTGAACATTTTTATGCTAAATGCTAGGCGATTAACCACAAAAAATGCCTGAAATCTGTACTAGACCCACCATATTTTCATTACTGACAGATAAACCAGCATTTCCATTGATCAAAGCTACAAATTAAGAAACAAAAATCGCGAATCAACTGATCTCGTATTATCTTTTTTGTGGAACCCAGGGTTAGTCTGGCTTATTTTAAAGCTTTGATCAAGTTGCTGGGGATCCATGGGTACCTAGTAATAATAAAAAATTAGTATAAGCATTTGCTTAGATTTTTGAGGAGTTGCTAAGCAGATTTTCCCTAGCAACGCCTATGAAATCCAGGCAAATGCTTATGCTTATTGCTTATTTTTTATGAATACTACTCCATAATGTTAAGCTCAGAACGTCACAGAAGTCATGAAATCTGGAAGTATCAAGCGTACAATATTATCGTACATCAAAGTAAGCGAGCTCGTGAAAACGTGGGGCTTGGATTGTTTTATTGCAACAGTCACTGCCACCATTATCGACAGATAAACTATCCTAGAACCAATCTAAGCCCCACATTGCCATTTCCAGAGGCTATTTGACGCACTTAATTCAACCCTCACTACAAGGTCCTGCTGACTACTAGATTTAGTTTATTACAGCAGTCAGTATAAGCCATGCGATTTATTAATTTGTCATTCTTGCTATTTTCAAAACACGGTTCCATTATTATTTATTGTGGGGTGGGTACATGGAACCGTTTTGTGTTTTGTGATTTTCGACAAACATATTGAATGATATAATCCTCGACGGTGTCAGTATACCTACTAGCCAAAAGATTACGCGAATATACGAAGCCACCTATGCAAAAACAAAACAAAGCACAATTCTGTGAACGAGAGATCGAGAGATGTGCATCAGATCGGATCGTTCTCTGTGCTTGCATGACGAGACATTCCTGTGTGCGTGTGAATGCGCCTTTCATTTGTTTTCCCGCGAAGGGAGCGCCGCCTGCTTGATTCTCTGCGAGCGTGCCGTCCATAAATTACGGCAGTAGGCCCTGACTGTACCTACCAGGAGAGAGGGGAGTGACCTCTTCATCGTGCCTTGTATGTGTGTGCGAGCGAGCTTGCCAGCAGCTCGACTAGCTAGGCAGGCAGCACAACAGCATCACGGCACAAACACAAAGCCTGCTCGGATCGATTCTTTTCAGTCTTTCATTTTATTTCTCGCTCTCTTCGCCAGGCACCATGAACCAGTTAAAACTGACTCTGCCTATTCGTTTCTCTGTAGATTTTTCTCGAATCAGGTATTCGTCATTTCGCTTTGACGAAGATCTGTTTTTTTATACCTACCTAAATAAATTACCTATTTTAATTTTCAATAAAACTTTCAGTACATACGTTTCAATTCTTTTCCGTAACCTAAACTATGTAACAAAAAAGAATCGTTGTGGCCTAGAATGCAAATCTTTTTAAAACTGGGATAAAGCTTTTTCTATTGCCTTAATAAATAATGTCAGTTTTGTTCACGATGATCGAAAGTTTTGTCTTCTGGGAATAAAATTCAATCAATTTGACAATCGAGGCATGTCAAATTTCTACAAGCAGTCAACAAGAGAGTGCAGAATTAGTGAATTTTCCTATTTGCACAAAGTTTTTGTACAAGTTCTAGCGACATAATTTACCTATTGAAGAAATCGATGTATCACATCCTTGAATTTTTCATTTACTCTATGAATTTACAGAGTGATCTTGAAATTACATATCAATATCATATATCAAATTTTGATTCTTGTAGTTCCAAGTAGCATTATTCCACGCGGACCGACTGTGGAAATTTAGCGTTCTCCAAGAACTTCAAGCAAGGAAACCAGAGTATCGGAACTGACTAATAATAAACAATAACCATAGCTCGAAAATAAGAATGTCTGTACAACAGTGGCTGGGCTCCAACCTCATGGAAATTGTTCTACTATGAAAGACTTGACATCTTGAATCCATTAATAAATTCACTTGCACATATTTCTTGTTGGCAATTGTTCATACAGCTAATCGCTCGTCCTCAAATGCAATTGGTGTCAAGCCGAAATAAGTAGACAAGATTCGGTTAGCGAAAAAATGAGCTCGATATATCAAGTCATTTGGAAGATGAGGGAGATATTCGCTGGAAACTCCGACTGGGGAGTAAGACACAAACCCGTACAATTGGCGGAGGAGCCGCTTGGTACCTTGTCGGATGTACGAACAAGGCTACCGCTACCGCGCTCCCATTCAGTCGGAACTTGGAGATGTACATATTGTTGCTGAAAATTTATTTTATAATTGTTGAGGTGCCGAGTCAAAATAGATATAAGCTCTCGATTAAAGAAGAAACGAACTCGTTATACCGTAATTAAGATATGGAAGAAACTCGCCGGAGACTTCGACTGTGAGATAAGCCACGAACCCGTACAGTTGGCGGAGGAGCCTCTCAGCATGCCGGATGCATAAACAAAAGCTGCTGCTGGCTGGACTTTTTCAGAGCAACGAAACTTCGAGATCGACCGATCAACCTCAACCCGTAACCACTGAGGTGGAGTCTCACAGACTCCGCGCCATCTTCAGCTCTCAACCCCATCTAGTCCGGATGCTAGTTGAAAGTACCTTGCATTTTTTGATGAGAAGATGCCACTCGGTGAAAATGTTCCTTGCATCGTACTCTTCCGATCCAGAAAGGTAGCCATCAGTGCCATCCATGTCAGCGGCGTATACAGGGTGATACAGAAAAAAAAAGTTGAAAAATTATATTTAATTAACCGAAACATGTGGAGACGTATAACTCACCACATACATTAACTATTTTATGCTCATGAAGTCACAGCAAACTGTTCTTGATTACCTTGAATCGTCTTTAAAATGTAGGGGAAAACAAAATAAAAAAATAAGAACACTCTTTTTCCCATAAATAAGTAATTCTTCGAGATATTGACACAATACTTGGTATTTCTACAAAAAGTGATGTTAGAAATGATATGAGCTGGGTAGCCAATTTCTAAGCCAACTATTTCCAGAAATACGATTGTCAACTTTTTTTCCTCTTGAGCACCATCTTGATTCTGCCTTGTGAGGCATCGTTGAAAAAGTGATTGGTTATTATAATAATGGTAACATGAAATCATTGCATCGCAAAAACAACCTCATCATCATAACTTAGTGACCTCTTCGGCGGGAAAGAATTGTCATTCACGTATTTTTTGGCTCTTCAAAGCTTTAGTGTCCATGATGGCATTTGCAACATCTGGAATGGTGAAATATGTTACGCATTATGAACCTTGATGTACTTTGAGGTAGCCTACCAAGTTTCACCATTATCAATTGAGAGGTTTGTTCTTAAAAGCTGTTTGAACAAAATTTGTGTCGTTTTTTTTTATGAAAAATACAAAATATTGGGTCTTTCACCCTTACTTGATCCCTCACTGAGGATAGCCTGGAACCGAATGTCTCAAAATTTTTTATGATAATGGTTCAGTGGGAAGTGCTCTTCAATGTTTAGTTGTCAAAAATTGCATAGTTGCGTTCAGATTCCAGACAGAGAGCGACAAAGAAATTCATGCAGTAAAAAAAGACATAAATTACAGTAGAGAAAAAACCAGCCTAGAGCTAGACTGAAAGCTAGACTTTTTATAACATGAATGTGCAATTTGGTACACTGTTAGAGCCTTAGGTTAGTAATGTTTCAAGCCTTTCACCCACGCTTGAGAGTCTCACAGAGCCTGTGTATTGCGGGAAGCCTATCTAAAAAGGACATTTCCGGGATTTCTCCATTGCATTAAAAGTTATGTCTTTTTTCACTGCATGAACTTCTTTGTCGCTCTCTGTCTGGAATCTGAACGCAACTATGCAGATTTTGACAACTACACATTGAAGAGCAGTTCTCAGTGAACCATTAGCATAAAATTTTTGCAGACTTTCGGTTTCAGGCTTTTCTCAACGAGGGATCAAATAAAGGTGGAAGATCCAATATTTTGCATTTTCCACAAAAAAATTAAACAAATTTTGTTCAAACAGCGTTTGAGAATAAACTTTTCAATTGATGATTGCAAAACTTGGTAGGCTACCTCAAAGTACATCAAGGTTCATAATGCGTAACATATTTTACCATTCCAGATGTTGCCAATGCTATCATGGGCACTAAAGCTCTGAAGAGCCAGAAAATACGTGAATGGCAATTCTTTTCCGCCGAAGAGGTCACTAAATTATGACGAGGAGGTTGTTTCTACGATGCAATGAATAAATATTATCATTATGATGATAACCAATCACTTTTTCAACGATGCCTCACAGGGCAGATTCAAGATGGTGCTCAAGAGGAAAAAAAAAGTTGACAATCGTATTTCTGGAAATAGTTGGCTTAGAAATTGGCTACTCAGCTCATATCATTTTCTAACAATACTTCTTGTGGAAATACCAAGTATTGTGTCAATATCTCTAAGAATCACTTATTGATGGAAAAAAGAGTGGTTTTGTTTTTTTTCTGTTTTTCCCCTACATTTCAAAGACGGTTCAAGGTAATCAAGAGCGGTTTACTGTGATTTCATAAGCATAAAACAATTAATGTATGTGGTCAATTACAGGTCTCCACATGCTACGGTTATTGAAATATAACTTTCCAACATTTTTTTTCTGTTTCACCCTGTATACGCTGCCTGCATAGATGGCGCTGATGGCTACCTTTCTGGATCGGAAGAGTATGATGCAAAGAGCATTTCCACCAAGTAGCATCTTCTCATCAAAAAATGCAAGGTTCATTCCATTTTATGCAACTAGCATCCGGACTAATCCCCAATTTCGATCCCATCAGTCCACTGGTTCTAGTACCTTCAAACCAAGGGTCACTCTAGCCGTGCACCAAAGGATAGAGGCATGCCATAATTGCAAAAGTTTTTATCAGAAGTAGAAGTGGAGCAGGAGTCTCGCAGACTCCACCTCGGTAAGAACGTAACTTTTTTATTATTTTCACTTTTCTCAAAAAATAAAATTTTTGGGATAAAAACTGAATAAAAATGAATCCCAAGCCTGAAACTTCCCGACCCAAAGTTACTTCCCTCGATATTGACTTTGAAGACATGCGTTGGGTTGGCTTGATGAACTTGACAGCGATCTAAGTGAAATTGCCTATTCCTGTTCCTGGAAAATAGACAATACTGGGAATAGGGATAGACCCTCTTCATCCAGATTTCACAGGGAGACGAAATACATATGTGCTGATTGTCGGGAGCCAATATATCTCTCGAATGTACCAGAAAAATCTGTACAACCCGTGTCGAAAAAAGGGGTAAGAACCACCTGCACGAATTTTTTTCTGAAAATATATTTCTTTGTTGTTCACATTTTTACTATCTTCCAAGTTTGATTATCTTATTTACAGAGTTATGTAGCTTAATTTTTTGTTTTAAGGTCAGAAATGGCCTAAAAGAAATATGTGTCTTTTTTGCAGTAATTTGCAAATTATTATTATTATAAAACTGTTGCGGTGTTTTTGACGTGGATACGTCTATGTTTTCGATCCATAAGAGGGGTCATTTCATGAACAGGAGTATATGCACGAGCGTCATCTGTTGGTGCAGTTGTGAACGAAGCCGGTAAGTATGAAATCTACTGGAATAAAGTGGTGTCAAATTGGTTGTTCACCTACATACCTTTCTGTCTGTTCCTGTCTATGTAACGAAAGGTAATATACCTATCGACAATAGTCAATATCAATATACAAGTACATAATATAAAAAATTTGAGAATAAAAATTGGGGAGGCTCCCGGTTTTCCTCAAGAGCTTGCTCTTGAAGACACAAGGGCTTAAAGTTTCGCTCCCTGGAAATTTCTAGAGCAGTCCAGAACATTCGAGCGTATTCTAAACCATTCCGCAACATTTCTGGATGTTCCGGTATGTTCTGGAATATTCGGGAATAGTCTGAACTGTAGTCCAGAACGTTCGAGAGTGTTCGAGATTATTCCAGAACATTTCATTTCAGTATGCTCTGTAATGTTCGGGAATGGTCTGGAACGTTCGGAAACATCCAGGAACGTTCCAGATTATTGTGTGACATTTGAGATCATTCCACAGCACTCCAAAATACTCCGGTATGCTCTGGAATGTTCGAGAATAGTCTGGAACGTTCGAAAACATCCCGGAACATTCCAGATCATTGTGGAACATTCGAAATCATTCCCCAACATTTCAAAATGTTCCTATATGTTCTGGAATATTTGAGAACAGTCTGAACTTTCGTCCAGAACATTCGAGAGTATTCGAAAGTATTCCACAACATTCCAGAATGTTCCGGTATGTTCTGTTATGTTCAGGAATAATCTGGAACGTTCGGAAACATCCCGGAACGTTCAGGGTTATTGTGTAACAATCGAGATCATTCCACAGCACTCCAGAATGCTCCGGTATGCTCTGGAATGTTCGGGAACAGTCTGGAACGTTCGAAAACATCCCGGAACATTCCAGATCATTGTGGAACAAATTCGAGAGCATTCCACAACATCTCAGAATGTTCCGACATGTTCTGGAATACATAGGAACAGTCAACATTCTTCCAGAACATTCGAGAGTATTCGGGATTATTCCACAACATTCCAGAATGTTCCGGTAGGTTCTGGAATGTTCAGAAATAGTCTTGAACGTTCGGAAAAATCCCGAAACGTTCCAGATCATTGTGTAGCATACGAAATCATTCCACATCATTCCAGAATGCTCTGGTATGTTCTGGAATGTTCGGAAGTAGTCTGGAACATTCAAAAACATTCCAGAACATTCAAGATGATTCCACAGCATTTCGGAATGTTCGGATATGTTCTTGAATGTTCGGGAAGTTCTGATAATTTCTTGGACAGTCTTCAACATTCGAGAGCATTCGAGATAATTCCACAACATTTCAGAATGTTCCGGTATGTTCTGAAATGTTCGGAAATAGTCTTGAACGTTTGAAAACGTCTCGGAACATTCCACATCACTGTGGAACCTTCGAGATCATTCCACAACATTTCAGAATATTCCGGTATGTTCTGGAATGTTCAGGAATAGTCTACAACGTTCGAAAATATCGCGGAACATTCCAGATCATTGTGGAACATTCGAGATCATTCCAAAACACTCAAGAATATTCCGATATGTTCCAGAATGTTCGGGAATAGTTTGAAACGATCGGAAATATCCCGGAGGATTCCAGATCATTATGAAAAAACATTTCAGATTACATTATAAAGTTTTCTCTCATCCATGAAGGAGGTTCCCGGTTTCACCTGAAAAGCGTGCCAATGAAAATTTAAGGGCTGGAAGTTTCACCCTCTAAAAACTTCTAGAACCGTCCAGAACATTCAAGAGTACTAGAGATTCCACAACATTCCAGAATGTTCCAGTAGGTTCTGGAATGTTCGGAAATAGTCTAGGACGTTCGAAAACATCTTAAAACATTCCAGATGATTGAGGAACATTTGAGATCAATCTACAACATTCCAAAAGATTTTGATATGCTCCAGAATGTTCAGGAATAGTCTGGAATGTTCAGAAACATTCCGGAATATTCCAAATCTTTGTGTAACACTCGAAATCATTTCACAACACTCCAGAATGGTCCGGTATGTTTTGGAATGTTCAGGAATAGTCTGAAACGTTCGAGAAAATCTCGAAACATTGCAGATCATTCTTTCAATTTAGAATGTGGCCAGACTCACCCCACAACTCTGGGCAACACATACCTTGATTCAACTTTCACATGTGAGTAATTTAAATGTCAACCTATTTCGTTACATTCCATACTTTTCTTATCATCGAACGATGCTCAATAAACTTACTTTGAAACAATAATTGGTATTGTTATTCCAATTGCCCCAATACCCTTTTACACATAGACGTATTCACGTAAAACTTGCAGCTGTATCAAGATATAGCTGGTGCCCGAGCGTAGCGAGGGCACTTTTTTTGTTGAAAAATGTGAAAATGTACCTCAAAAAATATCACTCTTACTAGTGCAGTACTTGGATTGCATTTATTTCAATTTTTGTACCCTAATTAGCACAATTTATTAGTCGGAGTCTGTGAGACTTCACCTTAGCAGTTAAAGGAAAATATAGAACCTTAGTGGTTACAGGTTAAATGCAACTAGCTGTCGAATCAAAACAGATAAATAAGTAAAAATCCATTTAGTCTTGGAATGGTGTTGTATTGAGTTGAACGTACATTGATTATCTTAAAACTACACCACAATTTTTTGTATTCGAAAGGCGAAACCGGTTGGCAAAAGAATACAAAAAATTGTGGTGTAGTTTCAAGATAATCAATATACGTTCAAAACAGATAAGATTCGATCAGCAGAGAAACGAACTCAATAGTCCGGGAGACGGACGCATGTTTAGTACCCCAATCGAGTTATGTTTTGAGACTATCATCTATGTTTCGAGAAAATATGTGCAACCATGGAATGACAGTCCTGCCGGAAATGCAATTAATCAAATGATTTCAAAATTGTAGAATAGAACCATTAAAATTTTTGTCAACAAATGTCAGTCACATTGACGCGCCACTGTCAGAACTTACATGGTCCTGCCAAGCAACTATCGTTACGCATACGCAAAACTAGACGAGTTTCTGGTAGTGACCCGTGAAAGGGGTGACTGTTGTGTGCCGTCAACAATGTGACTGACATTTGTTGACAAGAAATTTGAAGTTTGTGTTCTACAATTTTTAAATTATTTAATCAATTGCATTTCCGGCAGGATTTACTTAGGCAGGATTGCCATTCCATGGTTACACATGTTTTCTCGATACATAGATGATAGTCTCTACACATAACTCGATAGGGGTGCTAAATCCGCGTCCGTCTCCCTTACTACAATATGTTGGACAGTTTGAAAGGTACGGGTGATTTACCTACTTACCAAGAACGATCCAAACTACGCAACAAAGGAGTGGTGGAGTCGAAAATTTCCAAGTTCCAGTGACATAATTTGGAACGTTGATGTCTTGCCTCGAAACGGCTTTTTAGCGCATTTTTGTCGCCATTAGCCCCGCTATGAAGTCCGTCCATCCGTCTTGTAGCTGAACTCCTTCCAAACGAAAAATCGGGTTCTTTGCAAATTAATGCAACCTAATTGTCGACGAGCAATGCCTCGAGTACCCCAACACTGATGAGACTAGGTCGAAACACGTGTCTGTTGGGTTTCGATGATGTGCTCGGTCAAACTATAGCGTGTGGGACTCTTCAATCATAAAGATCGATGATTTTTTCATTTTTTTTTATATTGGGTGTTTGTGGATCAAGTACTAGCACTAGCTTATTAGCGCCCTTTCGGTGACTTCCTCCGTTTCACCATTTTTCGCTTGACGTGACCGCTTGGTTAGTACACGCCAAAGTACTAGAGAGCGCATAGAAAAAAGCCACCTGCCCCAGCGGGATTTGAAGTCCGGACATCTGAGTTTTATTGATGATTTGTTGTGCTTCTTGCAGGACAATCAGTTTACAGGTAACAGTGAACGGTCTACTTACCTGCACTCCAAAAATTTGCTTTTGGCCACATAATGACGCTAGATACAACTGGGCTTCGCAAGTTGGAGAAATTTTCATCGAAGTGGGGCTTCCTGAGTTGTGGACCGAGGAGGGATTGCTCTCTGTTGGGCTTTACAAAAACATCTTGCTGGAAAAATACCGCGATCTCTTATTTCGGAAAGATCTTGACGCACTGGCCAACTCTAGCTTTGCAATGTTTTATAGATCTTTTAGCGTTGAAAAGACTGCTTGTGAATACTTGCAGTCAAACATTCCATTTCACATTGTCCGGTTTATACCACAGCTGCGCCTTTCCTCAAGAACCTTCGTGAGACTTCGATTCAAGTCTGTTGCCTATTCTATGTAATTCTGTACGGCGACTATGTATTATTCATAAAATGAGAACACCAGAACAGTAGGTCTGGGAGAAATTGCAATATCATGTTATTTCAAGTTTATCGGGGGCGGTTTTCTCTATGTTGGCGGCGCAATATAGACATTAAATATAGCCTAGCCCTCCTTTGAGAGTGGCAGCTATGTTACAGCGAAAAAATTAGAAAGCTAGGGCGTCTAGTTTCGGAGGAGTTCAAGGAACGGATGGACGGACGAACGGACGGACGGACAAAGCGGTTGCAATAGCGATTTTCATCAAGATGGAAAATGCGCTAAAAAAACAATTATAACATATTCATATTATTTCAATTCCATTTTAATAATAATTCAATGTTATTCTAATTTGATTTTAATTTTATTTTAATTTTTGTGATGAAACCTTGACGCTTTTGCATATGATTGACAACTTTGTAAACATATTTTATTCATACTTATACAATTATTACATAATAGTGGTTTATCCGAGGGTTTATCTTTTCGTAATTTTCCCACAGTGGCCAGACTTTTGTTTCATTTTCTTAGGCTCGGCATTTTCGCTGGATGAGTGACCATGTGGTCATGTTCCCACGTGGATCGCATGCTGAAAATATTTTTCATTTGATTATTTGATGTCATTTATATCAGTTGTTTTGCATTTTGATTTGTTTCAAACTGATGTTCCTTTTAAATTTTGTTTCCGTTGAGAAACCTTCAAAGTGTCTAGCGAAACACTGTTGAGACTTCTTATACATCGGTATTCAACTGTTCACGCCAAGATTGACCCCTCCGCTCTAACCGCTCTATCCTTGAACCAATTTCAAAAACAA
The DNA here is from genome assembly GCA_949128115.1 of Anaspis maculata. NCBI lineage: Eukaryota > Metazoa > Arthropoda > Insecta > Coleoptera > Scraptiidae > Anaspis > Anaspis maculata. The sequence continues at coordinate 40,631,196 of OX421967.1, forward strand.
AAACCGATCCTTGAAGGATTTTTGCTGACTTTTATTTCAAATTTGCACATACAAGTTTTTTGAATTCCTAATTCACCGGGCTATTCAAATAATGCAATCGATGCTGACTTATGTCCTTATTGCAACAAAATATTTAACACTCACGGGTTTCATTTGTTAGGAAAGTTATTGGTTCTTCAAATAAAATTTTCGGCCCGTATTCATATCCCACCTTCAAGCCACATTTAGCATGCCTCTAACAAAAAGCGCTCGGCTACCTGATAAAAGCGGTCGTATTCATGGGCCACCTTTTCCGTCCTGTTAGGGCTCATCTAACTAAAAGGGGTGTTGATTTGGCAACGTTGTGAAATGTACTCAAAACTACCTACCCAAAGGTAGACGCAGGTAGGCAAGAACCCCAAGCCGCTTTCGTTTTGCGCCGGGAGCCGCTCCGGGTAGATCACTAGATAGAGAAAGTAGATACATACACCAATCACGGCCCAGCTGGATCTGTTTTCTTTGTCTAGTGATTTACCCCGAGCAGCTCCCCCTGGCAAAACGGAAGCGCTGGCAACTCTTGCTACATTGATGTACTACGGATTGCATAAAACCTCGCATAAAACTTTCAGGGAGTTTCTTCCACAGTTTCAAGAATAGCGGCCTGGATCTGTTAACTTGAGAAGTGAACACCTGTTTTGACTGTTTTGTTAAAGTCGTCCCCGTCTTGAGTACAGTAAATAGTAAAGCAGTATGACTGAAAGCGCGCTAAGAATTTTAGCGAAGAAAAAAATCAGACATTGTGTCGGTAAACAAGTCGTAATCGAGGATAGGTCCAGCAACGCCAAGATGACGCGCGGTCATGAAAAAAAAAACAGGAAAAGTTGGCGGTTTTGGGGCGGACATCCAGAGCATTGCGCACTTCCCGCATTTCGGCGGCATGCTTCATCAATTCAATTAAATCAATATTTTAGAAAGAAAATGTGATTTTCGTCACACTTCCCAAGAACACACGGCACAGCTTGTAGGTTAAATGGACTCAAAACACGCCTGTTGGCACATTTGGATCCCATCTAACTTGACGCATGCGTGAGACCATCCAAAGTCGCTTAAAGACACGTAAAAGAGACATATGAATAGACGCGTCTCTGAACATCCCCTTTTAAGACGACTTTAGACACGCCTGTTTAAAGTGATGATAGAGGCGCGCTAAAACCACGTATGAATACGGAAATGTTAGAGGCGCATCTTTAAAACCGCTTTTAACACTAAAAGGGGGATATGAATACGGGCCATAGAATTTGAAATTCTTATTTTATCCAATCCCATTGAATATTGCACGCATTATCACGCTCATACATCCCTGCATTTTTCAATAAGACTGGATAAAGCATAGTATTCTACTCGCGGGTAATGGCTTTTACTCATTCGGATGCTTTACGACACTCTACAAGGCTCGTGTCGGCAAACTGCATCCTCATGAGTAAAAAGCAATCATTACCCGCTTGTTGAATAATATACTATTACATAACAAGTTCAATACAAATACATTATAAGTGAACAATTCCAGATAAATCTTTGCCTTTGGCATTGCACCTAAAATTGGAGCCACGTTGCTGCGTTAAAGAGCCATGCTCAATGTAGGTTCAAAGGAAAAAAGAGTAGGAGGCATGGCGATTGAGATTTGTTTCCGAGATCTTTTGTCCGATCGTTTTTATAAACTTGAGACCCTTACTGTCTTGTTCTCAAAATCGTCTTGATTGTGATTTTTATAACTGTTACATTAATAATATTCTGACAGTTTGTTTGTCAAATCAACCTGGTAAGTATTATATTTCCTTGTAATCGGGATGAAAGTCTGCATAGACTGCATGTACCTAATGAATTTTTTTTTGAGGCACCCTGTAAATTATTGGTCTTGAAATTTTCAACAAGCAAATTCAAAAAAATCCTTCAAAGCAAAGATTCTTCAAGTTTCAGTTTTTATTTTTGAAACTGTTTCAGAGATGTGGCAACTGGTGGGGGGTCAATCTTAATAATATGAACACCCTGTACAACACCACCACGCGGTACCACAAAATTATTACGGGAAAATTTAAAAATTTGGCCCCACCGGACCTTCGTACCTTTGTATTTTTTTTGTCCTTGTTGTTAATCTTTTTTCATTACTGGTTGCTCTTCTCTGTTTTCGTTTTTTCTTGCCTTATCCGTCGATGCATGTTTTCCAGATTCTTGAGCTGTTTTTGTAGTTCACTTTTCCTCTGCTCTATCCTCGTTGCTGTTTTGCTTATCACCCGTGCCAGTATTGCTTGCATTCGGAGATTTTCTGGGTTCTCGTCCGTTTTCTTCCGCAGGCTTTCATTCCATTCTCTCAAGCTCGGCATCCCTTTTGGATGAGTGATGGTCGTCATCTTGTTAGTTCGGTTTGGGTTTCGTTGGCAGACAAAACTGATACACTGACTGTGACTTCGCCTGCACTTGTTTATATAGCTCAAGAGATTCGCGCATGCGTCGTTCCATTTTCCCAATCCACGTGGACAACTTCTATCGTGGCTCTCTTATTGAATAAAGCTCTGTAGTGAATGCGTTACCCAAGCGCATGCGCGTACAGTTAAGTGATTGATTTCAAACTTCCAGAATCCAGACGAATATAGCGTCAGTTAACACGTATACATGGTTGGAAAACTATCAAAATCGTTGGTTAAGAGTGATTTTCAACTACTGCGCATGCGAACGTGCGCATGCGCTCATGCGCAAGAGACCCAAATCTTGAAAGAATTCGTGCATCACTGACAATTGAATGGCAACCGCGTTACATAAGGTGGGTTCAGTCAGCTTGGTTTTAGTTTTAGTCGTAGTCGTTGTCGTAAATTTGAAAGTAGAAAGCACGCGTCATATGCGCGGCGTTCATACAGAGTTTTAGTTTTAATTTTAGTCGTAAGAATTCCGAACTTTGTCGTATTATGCCGACTTGCAGGTTGCGTAATTACCGGTATAAGGTATGAGCATGGATGATGATGGTAATGGGTTGTATGCATCAATAAAAAAATAGCATAAGCATTTGCTTCGATTTCAGAGGAGTTGTACTCCTCATAAATGTAAGCGAATACTTATTTATGTTTATTTTTTTACGAGTTTTTATATTAATACTACCCATTATGAACACGGACCGTATGAAGGTTCGCGCAGTATCATTCGAGCTCCTATTGGTCAATTCTTACAACTAAATCTTGCTGTATGAACGCTCTTCTCTGTTACGACAACGACTAAAACTAAAACAGCGACTAAATAAGCTGACTGAACGCACCTATACTCTGTCTAGCCCCCTGCCCTAAGTAGCTACTGGTCCTAGCTGTCACTGTTCTTATAACAGTGTCAGTGATTCATTGCGCATTTGCCGTTCTTCACGAATTGCGGTGTTTTGGTGTCTGGGTTGTTTTTTCGGTGTTTTCAGGTGCTTTTATTATTGATGGAGCCATATGGTCCAGAAGTTTTTGAAGAATAATAATTTCCAAAGTTTCTGACTCACCCTGTATAGAAAACAAAAATTCAATACATATCCAATGGTTGACTTTTCTTACTCATAATTCTGCCACCATCAGTTTATCAGATTATTTAAAAATAATGAAACAGTGGAAGGGTTCGGAAGACCACCCTTTGACCCTTGTAACTTCAAAAATAAAAGTCCAGGATTTTTTTTTATAACTTTTTCGCAATACCGGTACAAAAAGTACACTTTTTCTCCCGATTTCGCGGGGAAAAAGTAAGTTTTTATTCCCTTGGTTTTCCTGCAATCAATAATTATTTTTTCCGGAAGTCTGCAGACGAGGCATTACATTTTCGCACTGTTGAATAGGTCTCTTCATGGGTAATCACACAAGGTATCACAACTCAGTTACATTGTTATCAATCGGATGGGAAATCTTGAAAATTCTGCGAAATGACTACGAAATATTTCATTGTTTGTGTTCAATCCACGATAACTTTCGATTTCACGACATCGATTTAGAAAAATCCTCGGAAAAATCTGACACAGAAATATTCCTTGATTTCTGGTCAAAATAAAGTCTTGCATAACATGGGGTAGCGTTTCAAAAATGTAGGCGCTATAGACCATTAAGTTGGAGCGCACGCTCCTTTCAAACGCCAAACCTTTAGAATTAATGGTACTGGTACATGGAAATGGTACTCCGGTATTACGAAAAGTCTTATATACACCACGGGACTGACGTTAATTTTTATTTTCTTGGGTGAATTGCTGCCCTCGGGCCCTAGCCCCCCGCGGGATCAAACTTCACTTGCGGGAAATAAAAACTCACTTTAGTCCCTTGGTGTATATAAACTACTATATTTCGGGCTTCATAAAGGATTCCATGTACAATTTATAGTTTTGGTCCGACACTTTTCAATCACCCTGGTATACATTTAAAATCTCGGTTTCGACAGAAGATGGAGATTGCCACTTTTGTTGTGACACGCTTTACTTATACCGGGTGATCATTTGAAATCTATCCACCTGCAATAACTCCCGATTCCTAGTGAAAATGTCTTCGAGCAAAAACAGGTTGATTTTTATATCAAGGGGGAAATCTAAAACATACATGAGCGATTTTCTATCTTCAGCCCCCTCGCCCCCACCTACCCCAACTTTGAAATTTCAAATGGCACAACCTATTTTGCGATACATTAAATTCAACAAAATGGAATTCTGTTTCTGAAAAAATATTTCTAAAATTTCTAACTCCACCCCTCTCCCTCCCTAAATTCTCTGACTGTCCAATCACATATTCTTGACCTCTCAATTCTCTTCAATGCAGTCAACGTCATCCTGCACAGCATCGAGAGAGAAAATTTTCTATGGAAAAAGTGCCACCCAAATTTACCCCTTCGCTCCCCCCTCCTCACCTTAAAAATCTAAAATGACAATACCTACTTTGTGAACATCAAATTGAAGGAAATTGAATTCTCTCCCTTCACACAATTTTTGCGAAATTTTTAAAGCACCCGTTTTCCCACTAAAATACTCCAAATGTCCAGTTGAATAAGGGAGGGGTTGAAAATTCCAAGAAAAAATTTTTTAGAACAAGAATTTAATTTCTTCCAATTTGATATATCACAAAGTGGTTGGTATTTTGTTAAATTTGAAAGTTGAAGTGGGGGAGAATAATGGGGTCAATTTGGGTGACACTTCTTCCACCGAAAATTCTCTTCTTTGAAGCTATTCAGGATGATGCTGACTAAACTGAAGAAAATTGTAGTTCCAATGGTCCAGAACATTGGAAGGGATACTCAGAGAATTTTTAGGGAGAAGAGGGGTTGAGTTGAAATTTTTGAAATACCTTTTTCAAACAGAGAATTTAATTTTCTTCAATTTGATGTATCGCAAAGTAGGTAGTGTCGTTTGAAATTTTATTTTTGGGATGGGTGGGGGCGACGGAGCTGAAGATAAAAATTTGCCAATGTAGGTATGTCCCCTTCGATATAAAAATGAACCTGTTTTTGCTCGAAGAAATATTGACTAGGAATCGGGAGTTATTGCAGATGGATAGTTTTCAAATGATCACCCGGTATATTATTAGTCTCTTCACTTCATTTCATAGTCCTATTCTCTCATAGTCGGGTAGAGTGGGGAACAGGGGCTTCGTGAATAAAATAGCTACATGTGCTGCTATCTGCACAGCGTATATCACACTAACAAAGCAGAGGAAACCTGCATCGGTCGATAACAAAATTTTGCCGTAACGGACGAAACCTCGATTGGATCTGTAGACGGACGGAGTGGCAGAAAATGTTATTTTTAGGGTGAGTCTGGTGAATATTTTCTTCCACTACTCCTCATTGAATTCTTTAAAAAATAAAAAGTAAGGTAATCGCGAAAAAAAATATTTTTTTTTATCACCTCCTTGTAAGCTGAAACGTCGAGGTCGAGGCGAAGTGTCGCTTGGTCTTTGTGTAAGTTATGTCAGGTTTTTTTGACCCGATTTATTTCTAAACCGTCTGACCAAATTCGACCAAATTTCGTATGCTCGTAGTAGTACGCCGGATAGAGAGACATTTTACCTAAGTCATTTCATCACGCGACAGACTCGGTCAAATCGATAGTTTTTGTGATGGGAAACAAGAAAAACAACTTCTGTCACACATGCGTCGGTTGCTTCAGAAGTTACAGGGTGTCAAACATGTCAAAAAAAATCTTACCTAAGTCATTTCATCACGATGTTGAATCCGAAGGGTCGGGAAACCCCGGCGTTCAGGTAATAACGCAGGTACCTATGGCGTGGTCAGTATAAAAGTTAAACAAAACTTAAATATCACTTAAATACCAGTTATACTGACCACGGCGACCACGCCATAGGTACCTGCGTTACTACCTGAACGCCGGGGTTTCCCGACCCTTTGGATTTAACGGTTTCTGTCTTGTGATGAAATGACTTATGTAAGTTTTTATTTGACATGTCTGACACCTTGTAACTTCTGAAGCAACCGACGTTTGAGTGACAGAAATGGTTTTTCTTGTTTTTCATCACAAAAACTATCGGTTTAACCGTTTCTGTTTCGTGATGAAATTCTCGTGATGAAATGACTTAGATAGGCTCTTTTTTGACATGTTTGACACCCTGTAACTTCTGAAGCAACCGACGCATGAGTGACAGAAGTTGTTTTTCTCGTTTCCCATCACAAAAACTATCGATTTAACCGTTTCTGTCTCGAGATGAAATGACTTGGGTAAGGTTTTTTTTTTGACATGTTTGACCCCTGTAACTTCTGAAGCAAACGACGCATGAGTGACAGAAGTTGTTTTTCTCGTTTCCCATCACAAAAACTATCGACTATCACGAAACCTACTCTACTTTTCAGAAACTCATTGTTTGATTGGATTCATTCATAGTACTTTGTGTATCAAGGCCATAAGGGTAATGTTTTTTGGCCGAATCTGAAATTTTGTAGCCGAGGCTGCAAAACAGGTGAGGCTAAAGAAGAACCTTTTGGCCGAGGTGCACACGACATTTTTTAGGCGACTATCACAAAAAATTTAGCAAAATACTGATGTTTGAATTGTTTGATTTCTTACTCGCAATCTCGCTCGCAATCGCAAGAGTGCTTTTCTTTATAAAACATAGTTACCTGTGACATTAGAAAACAAAATTTGTAGGTGTATTATTATGACAGTAGGTAGTTTAGACAAGTCAATGATGAACGAGGTATAGTGAAAGCGATTTTTCCCAAACCCCGCCGGCACCACATAGGCTGAAGCTCAAATGCGGCAGCTTTGGATTTGCTTCCGCTGAAATTACAAGCCGTATAAGTACTTACCTGCAGCAGTATTAACATTTTGTGATGGGGTGGTGCCTGTAAGACAAGGCAGAAATCTGGACAGGGTCTGTTTCTCTGGCTCACCTTTCGGGAAAATCACAATCGTGAAGTCATCAACGTTGGTGGTCTAGTTATTCCATGGTGAGGGCTGCGGTATACATCGAAATCCAACAGATACGCGAGTTTCGGACCTAGTTGGGCCAATTTTCACGACAATAAGCATAGCCAGTGGCATAACCCATAACCAACAAAACAAAATAATGAAATTGCCTTTGACTTTGACAGCATTCACATGAATTGACCAATGATGAGTGGCGTAGCAATCCTGCAACTGAAATCACCTCAGAAATCACCTCAGAAATCACTGCAGTGGCACTAACCTTACGGAGGAAATAACTGTATTTTCAAATTTATGTAATTATTACATCTGATTTTGGGTCATCATTGAATGATTAATTGCTCTTTATTAATCAGGTGTACCGCCGACTACTTCGTGATGTAAATATTCAACAGCTAAATCGGTCTAAAATCATGTAACGTGGAAAAAGCAGAATGACATTAGCGTCCCAACAAAGTAAAACAACTGAGATTTAGCGGTCGAAAAGTGAAATATTGACATTAGCGTAAAAAAAAAATATTTTGGACGTCAAAAAAGACGTAAAGGAAGCTTTTGTATGTTGGTCGCCTAAAAAGTACTATTTTTGCTCCGAACTCATGCACCTACTCCTATTTTTTCTAAAACGAATCATCGATGTAAACTCAATTTTTCTCCTTGAATAACTTGCTAATCTAACTCTCAATGATTGCGCAAGTTCACTTCGAGGTCAGTTATTTGAACTCTTTGCGGTATCCACAAAACTTTGATGCAAAATGCATTGAGCTTTGTTCAACATTCATCTCATGCATACCTACATTCGCTATGAATACTCACTTCAAGCTTTTCTATTTCTTGTAGGGATCCACATGAAACTTGCAGTTGTAAAATTTTGACATTTGAAATATTGCTACGTTATCTGGAGGATGTGATTTTTCGGGGGTTGAAGGCATATCTTTCTGTGAAACAGTGCCGACATTTGTTTTCTCCGGGGTGGCTTGCTCTTCGAGGATGTTAGAGGTCGTGGATTCCTATACTTCCATTTCCTCTGAGGATCTGTTTTGCTTCAGGACAGTCAGCTGCTTTATATCCAGTTTATTCACAATTGAAGCAGGATAGCTCGGAGGATAGCTCATCAAATCGAATGTGAGAAATATGCGAAAAGTTTCTTGATCATGTCCGACGGGTACAGATGATGGAAGGTCGACGTTTTTATCAGGTTGAACATAAATTTGTCGTCTGAAGCTCTGAACGTGGCTGTAATCGTCGCCTATGAATCCAGCTCGCAGAGTTGTGATTGCAGATATATAGGCTGTATGATTTCTACGTGATTCTAGTGGGCTGCGATTTAGGCCGCGATCGGCCGATGGCGACCAGAAACACAGCCCACTAGAATCATGTTGAAATCAGACGGCCTATATACGGGTTTATAGCCCATTGATTTGGTTTCTGCTTCTAACAATTAGTTCGGTAAGGAGAAATGGACATTACAAAAGATAATGCGACTAGTACAGGAAAAATAGTAAAAAAATCGGCAAAACCTCGGAATAAATATGGACGTCATGAAAATTTGATATTCTGTTCAGAATTGACTGCTCTACAACATATCCGAAATCGCCAAAAATCGCACCCGGGGGTTTTGAGTTATTGGAGGGGGGGTAAAAAATTGCAACTTAAAATGGAGGGGATGAAACCTGTCAATCCATTGGAAGCAAATACGTTATGATTCGACGCATCATATCCCGCTGATACCATTTTAGCACAAAAAGTGTCGATCATTGATGAAGGGGGGTCGTGGGGGGGCGAAGAAGCTCTGCCAGGTGGTCCATTTTGTTTTTCTGGCCATGTAGAACCGATCACGACAAGTTTGGTATCTTTTCCGACTATATTCAATCTCCTGAACTCGAATCCGATGTGTTAATTCAGATGAAAACAAGTTTGAACAAGTTAACTTGGAAAAACTTGTTTTTTCTTTGACAATTTTGACAAATTTTTTTTCACTATTAGAGGTGTTCATTTTTGAAAAAATTTCAGGGGTCATCGAATTGAAGTGTATTCTTCACAAAAATCATCCACTCGATGTATAATTTTGTTTCTCGAGTTTAAAAAATTGATTTGAACTTGAGCCGGCGCGGCGCGTCGTCTACTACTGACCAGAACACTACAGCATGTACCTTTTAATGAAAACACCTCAAACTATTGAAGAAATAACAACTCCTCTTTGAAAATTGTAGGATCTGTGCAGAATTGAATTCCCTATAACATGAACAAAATCGCCATAAATCGCACTGCAGGGTTTTGAGTTATTTGAGGGGAGCGGTAACAGTTCGTAGAGTATGAATCTTGCCAAAATGTTATCCTCCTCCTCGAATAACTCAAAATCCTGCATTGCGATTCAAGGCGATTTTGTTCATGTTATAGGGAACTCGAATTTGCACAGATCCTCCAATTTTCAAAGATGAGTTGTTATTTCTTCAATAGTTTGAGGTGTTTTCATTAAGAGGTGCATGCTGTAGTGTTCTGGTCAGTAGTAGACGACGCGCCGCGCCGGCTCAGGTTCAAATCGATTTTTTCAACTTGAGAAACAAAACTATACATCGATTGGATGATTTTCGAGAAGAATACACTTCAATTTGATGGTCCCTGAAAATTTTCTGAAAATGAACACCTCCAACAGTAAAAAAAAATTCGACAAAACTGTCGAAGAAAAAACAAGTTTTCTCAAATTAACTTGTTCAAACTTGTTTTCATCCGAATTTACACATCGGATACAAGTTAAGGAGATTGAATTTAGTCGGAAAAGATACCAAACTTGTCGTGATCGGTTCTACATGGCCAGAAAAACAAAATGGACTACCTAGCAGAGCTCCGCCCCCCCACTACCCCCCTTCAACAATGATGGACACTTTTTGTGCCAAAATGGTATCAACGGGATATGATACGTCGAACCATAATGTATTTGCATCCAATGGATTGACAGGTTCGATCCCCTTCATTTTTAGCTGCAATTTTTTACCCCCCCTCCAATAACTTAAAACCCCCGAGTGCGATTTTTGGCGACTTTAGATATGTTGTAGAGTACTCAATTCTGAACAAAATATCAAATTTTCAGGACGTCCATATTTTTTCCGAGGTTGAAATCTATCTTTCCTGTACTAGACGGGCTTAGGACTTCGTCAAGAAAGACTGCTTGTTCTCTTTCAGGTTGCGACACTGTTTTTGTTATAGGTACATATTAGCGTCGCTTGAATTTGGGGTCCCTTTAGGTGAGTTTTGAGCCTATGTCATTTTTGTAGTACCTAATTTGGTCAGTAGTCTGTAGTCTGTAGTCTGTAGTCAGCAATTCTCTGGATTCAAAAGCGCGATTACTTTATAAAGTCCAGAAGGTGCCTGATTTTGTTATGGTAGGTGGCTATTATTTTCTATTATCGCACAGCTGTGCTGTGGATATAGAGAAAAAAAGTTGAGATAACGCTGTGTTAAATTCGCGCACGGGTCAGTGGGCAAAGTGTGAGTTTCAAGGAGAACTATGTGTGTGGAAGTTAAGTGAAACTCTCTGGTGAAACACACAGTGCTGAATGAGGGAACCAGTCAAGTGAGTGAACACAGTTCTCAGCTGGTGAGTCGATCTGAAAATCCGATCGTTTACTCACTTTAATAACAAAGCTACTTCTGCAACTGCGTCACAATATTTCACGGCGAATTTTGTATTAGGTGATGGTGTCATAAAGGGGACCCAAAGCCGTACATTTTACAGTAGGTAACGATTCTATCACCATTCTCTTCCTTATGCAATTTCGAGTCGATGTAGGTACGGAAGAATGCGATTTTCTCACGTTAACTTAGTCCATTACTGCATCTGAACATCGCCCACTTTCCTGAGTCACAATTTCAGAACATCATAACTGTCAACGTTTGACAGCTAGCCGACTGCTGCGTGCGACATTCTTCATTGCAGGGTATTGTCTGTTGTTATTGTGCCTTTTAAAGTGTATGCTGTAAAGAAGGTTACATAATAATACGAAACTCTCGATGGACTTCACGGGCTCGACGTAGGCAACAGGGAAATAATGGCCCTGCTGTATTGTTGGTTGCCTAATATCACTTTCGTGTCAAAATGCTTGTGCTCCGATCGACACGGTGATTTTTCAATTATAACACGCTCACTTTTGTATTGTAAATTTCTCGATACATTTTTATTTTCATTTATATCTTCGGGAATGTTTGACCAAATAGTAAAAATTGAAATTCAAGAAAACTCATGATTCCTCAACTGGATAGAGTTTTCTGGGTGTTTTAAGATGGAAAACCACCATTTTTGCTGAGAAACAAGAAGTTTTCCAGGGAAAAATCATCTGGGCCCTGAAAAGTGGCGATTTTGAGATGTTTTCCGAAGTTTCAAACCCAAATTTTCGAAACGAAGCGTCTAATCAAAATTTTGCGTGAGTAACTTTTGTCTTTGAACTGAACGTAAGGTCTAAAAATTGGAACCGTTCCCAAAAATGTTTCAGGGGGTTTAAAATAGGGCAGGATACCCTCTATTATCTTCGCCTCTGAAAATGTTTAATAAAATGCGTAATCACTGTTCAATACAGACCTGTTTTAGTGGAATTTGATTTGAGTTAGAATGAAATCGGTTCAACGATTCAAAAGTTATGCAAAAAAAACTGTTTCCAAAAAACAACTTTGAAGGCTTGTATCTCTGTTATTATGCGTTGGCCAGAGTATGTTTATCAACAAAAGTCACCTTATTTTTCAATTTCCTATCTCCCTGTGAGTTTTGTAACACCAATTCCGGGACACCTGTATAGGTGGGATACCACCTATCTCACGGATACTTACGGAAAAAACTATTGCCTCATCAATGAATTCGTCTTTGTCAAAAATAAAGTACCACCAACCGATACTGTGCTACAAGTTCGCAATGTTTGTATCATCCAACTTTCGCGAACAAGCGGAGGTGGTCATTTCTTATGTAAAGCGAGGAGATTTTTCAATTTTTCGTACGTGCTTATACGTGCACGCTACGGGCATTATACAGGGTGTCCCGTGTTAATTCGCAAAGATTTTGTCAGTCGATAGAGCATCAGAAAAGAATGATATATGCATATAAAATTTTTGTTCAAAAACCCGTAATAACGGAGATACAGCTCTTCAAAGTTGAAAAACAAATACAGTTCTTTTCACCTAACTTTTATACTGGTAAACCGATTCGCGTCAAATTTCTCACACGTATTCACTGAACAAATGCCTATGAACCTCGAATAACACATTTGGTGAGAACAGCCCCATAGCGTAGATAGCCCTTTAATCATTCCTAATTTCTTCCCCACTACAAATTTTTCAAAATCAGTACCATTTCCGGGTTGTTCATTCAATTTTGAACGAAAAGTTGCTCCTGCAAAATTTCGACAGGAGACTCTATGGCAGGAGGCATACTTTCTGAGATAATTAAGTTTGAAGATTCCTAGTCAATCTTGCAACTTCTCATGATTTTAGTTGCTTAAAATTTGCATTGCTACATCATTAGAGATAATCAGTTCTTAATTCACACAAGTGATGTTGAGATCATCAAGTATCATAACGTAAGATCGATTTTGATCAAAACAATCCAGTGGCGTAGAATTAGGGGGCTTTCATACTTACATCCACTTATTTGTACACCACTGGATATTTTTTCAAATCAATATTTTTTTGAATTTGTCGTTTGATCCAGAAAAAAAAGTTGCTCTTGTGAAACTTTGATTGGAGGCTTCGTTTTCGAGTTATTCGAACTTTAAAGTTCTGAGTCGAAAAAATGGCTGGCATATCGAAAAAAACAGCAAACCCTTTATCAATCTTTTTTCCAATCATTCATGTTGATTAATGTACCACTCACCATTTTCTTTTGATTTTACTTACGTTGTGTGAGTTCATACCTACAATTACCTTGATTTTACAGTTCATCAATTTGGAAGAAAGTTGAACTAGGAAAAAAATTTCATTAGAGGTACAAAAGCCGGGATGGAAGACAGAATTGCATGTCAGTCAATGTATGTTACTAAATAGCAGGGATTTGAATTTTACGGTTTTTTTATTGATCTCAAACTTTGAAATTTGAATAACTCAAAAACGAGGCCTCCAATCAAAATTTCACAAGAGCAACTTTTTTTCTAAATCAAACGACAAATTCAAAAAAATATATTATTTCCAAAAAATATTCAGTGGCGTAGCAGATAAGTGGATGTAAGATAGGAGACCCTCTGATTCTACGCCACTGGATTGTTCAGATCAAAATCGTTCTTACGTTATGATTCTTGATGATCCCAATACCACTTGTGTGAATTTAGAACTGATTATCTCCAATGATGTAGCAATGCAAATTTTAAGCAAATTTTTTTGCAAGATTGATCAGAAATCTTCAACTGAATTATCTTGAAAAGTAAGCTTCCTATCGAAATTTTGCAACAGCAATTTTTTGCTCAAAATTGAATGAATAACTCAAAAATGATACTGATTTTGGAAAATTTGCAGTGAGGAAAAAGTTGGGGATGATAAAAGAAGCGCAACCACCCCTATCTACGCCATGGGGCTGTTCTCACCAAATGTGTTATTCAAGGTTTATAGGCATATGGTTAGTGAATACGTGTAAGAAATTTGACGCAAATCGGTTGAACAGTATGAAAGTTAGGTGGAAAGAACTGTATTTGTTTTTCAACTTTGGAGAGCTGTATCTCCGTTATTACGGGTTTTTGAACAAAATTTTTATATGCATATTTCATTCTTTTCTGATGTTCTATCGACTGGCAAAATATTTGCGATTAAACACGGGACACCCTTCATTACCTGTCTCACGGATACTTACGGAAACCCATCTTCACATCAATAAATTCGACTTTGCCCAAAAATAAAGTGCCGCCAATCTATATCGTGCTGCGCGTTTGCAATGTTCGTATCATTAAAATCCCGCGAATAGGTGGTCATTTCTTGTGTAAAATTCTTATGTAGGGGAGTTTGCAATTTCTGGTACGTGCTTATACGTGCACGCTACGGGCATTATCACGAGGCAAGACACAAAGTTCAGTTCCCCCATTCCAGAAATACGTGTCTGAATGGCGTACTGAAATGACAGACTTGATGACAGATGACAGATATCGCGATTCATGGCAGAAAAGCTAACCAATGGTATTCAAAAATTACGGCGATGATGCACGACCACCGGTGATTATTCGGCGATCATGGTGGCTCCTAGTTAATGATCATTAAGGTCCCAAATGACGTTCTAAATGATCATCAAGTAAATGACGACGTGACACACTAGTAATTTATAACGTTATTCACGCTTATTGATCATTGAGCTTTCCAGTCTGTCAAGGGTATTAGGCCGCACGTCCTGATAAGCAAAGTAGGTACTTTTTGCAGTCCCTATTACGTACTCGCACAGTGCTAAAAGTATTTTGCCGCCCTCAATGAAATTTAGTCTACGTCTACGGATTTTTACGTGCCGTTCCGCATTTGAAATCTTGAAATATTACTAGAGTTTCTCCCAAAAAAAGAGATCGAAAGTATCATTCGTTTCTCCATACCTCTCTAATGTTGGCCGAGTTCTCCTATGAAAACATCCAAATGTGCCAACTCTGTATAGTAGCTGAATATCTTTAAAATTATTTTCAGCTGGCACGTTATTCGAATGCGCTTCAAGTGCCGAACTCAAACAAGGCATAATGCGTCCTACTCAAGTCCCAACGCCTGCTAAACATCTGAAACAATCACTCACCAGCAGAAAAGGACCACCAGGTACCCGAGTTGGTCAAAAATATTGCATGCATCCTGCAAAATTTTTGACAACGTTTTCATTTATTTTTATCTAAATATTCATTTGATTTTCTCTTTGTTGAAAAAAAAAAACAGGCGAAATCATGGTGAAGAAATATTATGTGTGGATAGACCCGGATAACGTGAATCAGGCTGATAGGGCTAAGGCTCTGGCGGAACTTGAAATCGAAATCGATTTCGGCATCAAACATCCCCATCACTTATTCAGGACCGGTGAGACATGCGCAGAGATTTTGGAAAGTCACGGCCACAAGTTGCCACCGACGGACGCGCCTTTCGATTCCGAAATCCACCATGAGTGCTTCGGTAAGTGTCTCAGCATTATTATTATGTAGGTACACTCGGCAGCAAAAATAAAGTCCACTGGATTTATGACGAAGACATTTATATTCTTGGCCTGCTCTACCAAAGTAGGTGAGTATGTACTCGAGATGGATAAAGCAATGCCGCGTTTGAAGAAGATTGAGTGAACTAAACAAACCGAAGTGTTGCGCTTCACAAATAGTGGTGCAAAATGGCGAGTCCGGTCCCTGTCAGCACTCAGCATAGTTGTTTGCTGACTTTTGAATGGTTGAATAATGGAAAGCAATATACCGATAACAACGGCGGCATTTTCTTATTTATTCGCGAGTACTACCACTACCTATCACGGTAGAGCAGGCCAAGCAAATAGTCGCTTTCGTCATAGATCAAATGGGCGCTATTTTTGTTGCCGAGCGTACCTACGAGTATATCATATCGTAGCACCAATTTTTGATTTTGGGGCTCTAGAAATGCCCAAGCAAGTTGACTGATTGCAGCAACGCATCGACCATCCTTGATATAGTAAGAGGCGATGTATCGCTTGACGTTTTTTGAAAATTCAAAATTTTGGAAAAAACGAGAAAGTAAATTTTTGATTTAATGTAGAAGGTCTCCATAAACTTGAAGTGGAATAGTTGTTGTATAAATTTGATTCGAGCTTGGAGTCATCCACAATTTTTTTTATATTTTATTTTTCTTGAATGTTGCCGACCGGTTTTGCCAATTTGGTTGGCATCAACGGGGCTTGTACAAGGAAGGCTTCAATAAAATTAATATATAAATAAATTCTGAACGGTTAAAAAAGAGAAAAACTTACTATAAAAATTATAAAAATCTGGATGTCAAAATTGACAAAATCAGCAACAAAGGTACCGGGTGTTTATAAACGTCTGTGATCGCGGCAGGCTTTGGTCAGGCTAAAAGTCGCAGTGAAAGGCACGATTTGAAAGAGTGATAGGAGATTCCAAAGGCGATATGATAACAAACGTTTATAAACACCCGGTATAACCCAACTAGCATCAAAGTGACGGCGACGGTGACCGGAACTTGAACGAAGTCGCCGTTACGGAACTGCGACTCAATTTGTCACTTTGCAGTAAAAATTACTTATAGGTTCCACACTTTAGTAGCTGTTACGTAGCCCCCACCATAAAAGGGTTCTGTATCGTTCCGTAACTTACTAGTAGCCTACTGGTAATTTTGAGGGTCGGCGTTACCTATAAAAATTACTTCGAAGTTATTGGAACTTTGAAGTAGTAGTTCTTAGTATAGCAACGTCGATGTTCAATTACCAATATACGACTTTGTAGTCGCAATTACTATTAAGTAGTAATTGAAGTTCCTACCACGTCGTGGGAACTACAAAAGTACACCATCAGCGTTTTGGTAGAAAACGAAGTAACGGTTACGTTTCTGCTACTCTCAATAGATCATACAAAGTAATTTTGACTGGCAATCTGAATTAAGAGTTACTACATAGTGGCAGTTACTCTTATTTGCTACTATGAAGTAATTTTCACCAGACAGTGATTTTGGGGTGTTGGATGTTGTTTAGTATGCGACAGTACGACAGTGATGAAAACATTGAAAACGACATGCCTGGCTGATGGCTATAGATGGCTGGCCCAGTGAAGGGTTTTGGCTTTCTCCCATTTGCAAGGGACTACCGCGAACATCACCCCGCGTTTCTCTTTGGTAGCTACTATTTTGAAATACATCTCGTTCTGAAACACAAACCGTTTGAAATCGGTCAATGTCAAGGGTTATGGCGGGAACTTTGAACGAACAGTGTCTTGCGGCGTTGTGGTAGTTTTTGCTACTTCATAGTAGAGATGCGATTTGTGACTGGTTTCATCTGCCACTTTGTAGTAACAATAACTTCTAAGGGTAACAATGTAGTTCCCATAACTAATTATAATTACTTCAAAGTGGTAGCAACTTCAAACACCCAATTTTTAGTAAATATTACTTGAAAGTCGTTTTTGTCTTAAGTCGCCATATTTACTATACAATTATGGATCTCCATTTTGCGATAAATAAAACAACCATTGCAAAAAATGGTACTACGTCACTTAATACACCTCAAAAAACATTGTGAATTAATGTTAGGCAGATCAATGTCAAACAACTAACTTTTCCGGGATGTATCTGTAGAAAACAGACGATTGAAAAATAATAAATTTACTTTTATATTTCAATTTTCTTCTAAAAAACGCTCATTTTTGAAGCGCGTCGATGGTTTTCGAAGTATCATCATACCATTTAACAGTAAACTTGCCTTGGTTGTAAAATTTTCACGTAGGCAAATCGAAAAATGTCACAAAAGACCGAGGGGGCAATCACTCCCAAATTACGTGTCCCACTGTGCAATATTGCACAAACATTGCACACCATTGCACAAACATTGCACACATTGCACAAACATTGCACAGCATTGCACAAGCATTGCGCAGTATTGCACAAGCATTGCACAGCATTACACAAGCATTGCACAGCATTGCACAAGCATTGCACAGCATTGCACAAGCATTGCACACCATTGCACAAGCATTGCACAAGCATTGCACAACATTGCACACCATTGCACAAACATTGCACAGTATTACATAAGCGTTCAAAATAGTTCGGAAAATTGTTAAAATATTCATATAGGTCATAATTTCCTATGTGGGGATGTACTGAATATTGTTACATAGGAAATAGGCAAAATATATAAATAAATGAATAATATAGCGGTGGTGGCCGAGTGGTACAGGTGATGGCAAGCCAAACCATTCGCGCTGCCCTGTGTGGGTTCGAATCCTACTTCATCCATGGATATTTTGTGCTGTCCCCGAGGTTGCATGGTAGAGCAGCTTATAGCTGAATGTCGCCTCGTAAAATAAGACAATTAAATAAATAAATAAATATATGAATTTTTCATGGGGATTGGATCATATTTGAAAAAATTCAATATGGCGCGGCGGATGGAAATGGCGGCAGAATGTCATAATTTCATATGGCCTATCACGACAAAAGGCAGCAAAGCCTTCCCAGTAGCGTTTTTTTTAAACGCTGAAAATTGATGATGTCAACTTGCCTATCGCTGCCCCACGTTACAGTATCAACTAGTGCCTCTTTCTCCCTTACCTACCTACCTACTTCGCTTTCAATATGGCGGATCAATATGGTGGCCTACCGTAAAATTCACTTTGGAAGTTAAATTTAGGTATGAGAGCTACACGTAGTCAAATTTCATCAGATTCGGATAACTTTCAAAGATGATCAATATGGTGGACCAAAATGGCGGCGAGATGTAAAATAGCGCAATATACCTACGATACTTGCCGTATCCATGTCAGCAGATACGGATAACCAAAAAAACTAGATTAGTACAGCCGAGGATGAAGTCTTTCGCCGAATAGTAGTTCCACTTGAGAAGAAATTCAATATGGGGGACCAATATGGTGGCATATCGACGAACCGACTCTGAGATTAATAATCGGTATGAGAACTTCATACTTTATTTAATGAACGCCAAGTTTAATCAAAAGCTGATCGTATTCAAAAAACTTCAAAATAGCGTATACAAGTGACGACAAAATGTGGGAATGTCATAATGGTGTATCACGGCAGAAGGCAGCAAAGCATTCAAAATAGCGAATTTAATTCTAACTTTAAAACATTTCCAATATGGACAAAATAAGATGGCGACGGAGCATCAATCGCCAAAAAATGGATGTATCTTGATGTGGTTCACATTTTCTGCAAATTTGATCCAAATCGGATCATTCTAGAGAAAATTCAAAATGGCGGATCAAAGATGGCGGCAAAGTAACAAAAAACCAAAGTCAACTTGACATCCTGGACATTATGTACTATTGATCAGCGTTCACATCATATCGA
Source organism: Anaspis maculata (assembly GCA_949128115.1). Classification (NCBI taxonomy): domain Eukaryota; kingdom Metazoa; phylum Arthropoda; class Insecta; order Coleoptera; family Scraptiidae; genus Anaspis; species Anaspis maculata. The sequence continues at coordinate 40,650,583 of OX421967.1, forward strand.
CATCTCCTTTTCCAAAATAGTTATCTCGGGTATGGACTGACGAATGACGGTCAAATTGAAGCTGAACGCGCCATTCTCCCATTTTTTGGGTAACTGCGCTGAGAATGGAGCAAAATTTTCAAGTGAAGCGGGATTTCCACCCCGATTTTAGTTACTCACTATTATTTCCCAAAATTCAATTCCTTTCACGGTTGTGTTGTCAGAACTTCAACAGCTGATGTGCTGACTTCCGTGTTGGGACGCTTTGAGCTTTCCATGACCAATACTGGAAGCGAAGACTGAAGGCTTACTCCGGCTTCTTATCTTGTCTTAAGTACCTCTTACTCAGGAAGACAGGGCGGGGGGGGGAGAGACTTGCAAAATGAGCAAAACAGAATGCTGAGCAAAACACAGATAGGAATCTGAGCTCGTGTCTGAATTTCGGAGCCTTGGTCTCTAGGTGCTGGGGATCCTCGTGGGGATCGCATACGACACACCACGATACATATATCCCATACACCTTCTATTTTCAGTAGAATGACTTTTTGGAGCAGAAATAAAGTGACAAGCTGGGGCGCTGGGAGAATACGGCCGATGGCCGCTGATAGTTTCGCTCCAAAACTTTGCAGGTGCCATCAGCCGTAGCTGTAGCCCCCAGCTTGTCACTTTATTTTTGCTCCAAAAGGTCATTCTACTGAAAATAAGAAGTGTATGGGATATACACACAGCCTGCTCAAATTATTGGGGGCGAGGTGAGGCTCGGGCTTATTAGTTTCCTTCCCAGCAGACAACGACGCATGCGTGATACGACATTCATTGTACAAGCATTGCACACATTGCACACCCATTGCACAAACATTGCACACCCATTGCACAAACATTGCACACCCATTGCACAAACATTGCACACATTGCACAGGCATTGCACACATTGCACAAACATTGCACAAGCATTGCACACCATTGCACAAGCATTGCACACCATTGCACAAGCATTGCACACCATTGCACAAGCATTGCACACACGCTTGTCCCACATATTGCACAAGTGATTGCCCCCTCGCAAAAGACAGTATGATAATAATTATTGCAGACATTAAGTAAGTTACTAATCAGTTTGAGAAGATGAGCTCTACTGCCACCAACGCCAACCACCACCACCAACTACATGAGGAAGTCGGAACTAAGACAAAGTAGAAAATGAGCGTATCGTTTTCTCTCTCACCCGTGTATATAAGATGCCACTTCTAAGTTCCCATCAAAGTCGCGGCTACGTAGCGGCCACGTCGCGATTGAAGTAGCCGACACGTTTCGTGTCGTGTTTTATGTTTTTATTATTATACGTTGTTGGTTACAACGATGTGTCACATGCCACTGTTGAATTCATGCTTTTGAGCAAAACATTATTTTTTTATTTTTCAAAGAGTGCTTTGGAAACAAAAACAGCACCGACAATGAAAAAAACGTAAATGTTAAACATCCATTCAACAGTGACATGTGGCACATCGTTGTAACCAGAAAAGAATATCGTATTCAAAAATACCAAAATCCAATATGGCGCCCATTAGAGCAAAAAGTTGAATGTCGTATCTCAGTTGTTTTGAAAGCTAGAATAAAGATTTTGGCATCTTTGAATTCCCCTTGAAAAAGTGCCCTGACAATGTCTAGATTAGAAAAGGCCACCTTCAACCGTTTTTTGAATAAAAAATTAAAACAAAAATTCAAATTCCTGTTTTCTCACGATATCTCAAAAACTAAAATCGATACGTCAAATTTCTTTTTGGATCATTGATCGTCATGAAAATGCGCAACTTTTTCCTAATTCAACCGACTTTGTATCTCTCAAGATAAGCGAGATACCCATGCTTAGCCTCGAAAAACGGACACCCTGTATAAACGAAATGTTCCGGAAGGCGCAGACGGGAGGACTTGTGTTGGGAAAGAAAAAGTATAAACACCGGCGTATGCGGATGATTTGGTGCGGTGCTAGCTAAAAATGAAAGGAATATGAAAGAAATGATTAAAAACTTGGAAAGGTATTTGAGAAGGAAAAGTTGGAACTGATTGTGAAGAAAACAATTCTAATGATTGTTTGAAAGGGAAGAAGAAGGAAAACGGAAATAGAATGGAAATGGCAAGAGAAATTCAAGATTGATGGAGTAAACGAGTTCAGATACCTCGGACGTGTCATCAACAGAGCTAACACCTCAGGAACCCATGTTAGGAAAATGATAAAGAAGGCAAATAAAACTCTAGGAATCACATGAGGAATAGCAGAAAATAGCTTTTTTAGGCGACCAACACACAAAAGCTCCCTTTACGTCCTTTTTGACGTCCCAAAAGTGTCTTTTTTTTGTACGCTAATGTCAATATTTCCCTTTTCGGCCGCTTAACCTCATTTGTTTTACTTTGTTGGGAGGCTAATGTAATTCTGCTTTTTTCACGTTACATGATTTTAGACCGATTTAGCTGTTGAACATCTACATCACGAAGTAGTCGGCGGTATACCTGATTATTAAAGAGCAATTATTAATCATTCAATGATGACCCAAAATCAGATGTAATAATTACATTAATTTGAAAATACAGTTATTTTCTCCGTGAGGTTGGTGCCCGCTGCGAAAATATCGATTATCTCTGAAATTATGGAATTTGGGGGTAGAGTATCCCTAGTAAAAATGGAAGAGGAAGAAAAAAGCTATCGAATAGTGAGGTGAAATATGGGGCATTCCAAAAAAAAAAATGACTTTTAGCATTTTGAAATTTGCAAATTTTGAAAAAAAAATTTGGCACACCCTGTATAATTGAACCTCAAGTTTTTTGTCATGAAGTTATTCAGCTTTTGTTCGACTACCGTTATGCCAAATTTCATTTCTTAATCCCAAACGAGGCCTTCACAATTTTTCAAAATGAGCCTTGAAATTACAAAAAATTTCAATTTTCAATGTTCAGTTGGTAGCACTGCCACAAGTTGAAAAAAGAAAAATACGCTTGTAATAGAGCTTGAAAAGCTGAATAAAAAAATGAAATCAAAAGTGGGGCAATTCATTGAAAAAATCTTTGTTTTTGTTATAGCGCAAAAATTAAACACCCTGTATAGTGTAAAATAATGTCACAAGGTAGAACTTTTTAAATTGATAATTTTATGTATTACATCTTTTTCTCTATTTTGCAAGGTAAGGGCGCTAGGAAAGCCCGACGCACTGTTGCAGGACCCTGTATACAATTTTATTGTAGCCTTCCTTGTACAAGCCCCGTTGATGCCAACCAAATTGGCGAAACTGGTCGGCAACATTCAAGAAAAATAGAATATAAAAAAAACCTTGTGGGAAGACTTAAGCTCAAATCAAATCTGTAAATTTTTGAGATAACACGAAAATGTTCAACTTTGGACTATGAATGAAGTGAGACTTGATGCAATCCCTTTATCAAAACGCATTATTCGTTTTGATAAAAACAATTTTTCACCCAACATTTCAGCCAAAAATGTTGAAAAAATTCAAGAACGTGAACATATTTGAGGAAAAATTAATTTTGGGGTATTTTTCAAATGGTAAGCAACTTAGCAAAAATACCAGATGCATCAACCGATTTGATTTCCTAAAAACAGTACTTTGTGTATCAGGCCATAAAAGTAATGTTTTTTGGCCGAATCTGAAATTTTGTAGCCGAGGCGTAGCCGATTTTCACGACATAAGCATAACCATTACCAACAAAACAAAATAATGAAATTGCCTTTGACTTTGACAGCATTCACATTGACATTGTAGCATTGAATGGACCAATGATGTAGTAGCGTAGCAATCTTGCAACTGAAATCACCTCGGAAATCATCGCAGCGGGCACCAACCTCACGGAGAAAATAACTGTATTTTCAAATTAATGTAATTATTACATCTGATTTTGGGTCATCATTGAATGATTAATAATTGCTCTTTAATAATCAGGTATACCGCCGACTACTTCGTGATGTAGATGTTCAACAGCTAAATCGGTCTAAAATCATGTAACGTGAAAAAAGCAGAATTACATTAGCCTCCCAACAAAGTAAAACAAATGAGGTTAAGCGGCCGAAAAGGGAAATATTGACATTAGCGTACAAAAAAAAGACACTTTTGGGACGTCAAAAAGGACGTAAAGGGAGCTATTTTCTGCTATTCCTCATGTGATTCCTAGAGTTTTATTTGCCTTCTTTATCATTTTCCTAACATGGGTTCCTGAGGTGTTAGCTCTGTTGATGACACGTCCGAGGTATCTGAACTCGTTTACTCCATCAATCTTGAATTTCTCTTGCCATTTCCATTCTATTTCCGTTTTCCTTCTTCTTCCCTTTCAAACAATCATTAGAATTGTTTTCTTCACAATCAGTTCCAACTTTTCCTTCTCAAATACCTTTCCAAGTTTTTAATCATTTCTTTCATATTCCTTTCATTTTTAGCTAGCACCGCACCAAATCATCCGCATACGCCGGTGTTTATACTTTTTCTTTCCCAACACAAGTCCTCCCGTCTGCGCCTTCCGGAACATTTCGTTTATACAGGGTGTCCGTTTTTCGAGGCTAAGCATGGGTATCTCGCTTATCTTGAGAGATACAAAGTCGGTTGAATTAGGAAAAAGCTGCGCATTTTCATGACGATCAATGATCCAAAAAGAAATTTGACGTATCGATTTTAGTTTTTGAGATATCGTGAGAAAACAGGAATTTGAATTTTTGTTTTAATTTTTTATTCAAAAAACGGTTGAAGGTGGCCTTTTCTAATCTAGACATTGTCAGGGCACTTTTTCAAGGGGAATTCAAAGATGCCAAAATCTTTATTCTAGCTTTCAAAACAACCGAGATACGACATTCAACTTTTTGCTCTAATGGGCGCCATATTGGATTTTGGTATTTTTGAATACGATATTCTTTTCTGGTTACAACGATGTGCCACATGTCACTGTTGAATGGATGTTTAACATTTACGTTTTTTTCATTGTCGGTGCTGTTTTTGTTTCCAAAGCACTCTTTGAAAAATAAAAAAATAATGTTTTGCTCAAAAGCATGAGTTCAACAGTGGCATGTGACACATCGTTGTAACCAGAAAAAAATATTGTAATCAAAAATGTCAAAATCCAATATGGCGCCCATAAGAGAAAAAAAAGTTGAATGTCATATCTCGGTTGTTTTGAAAGCCAGAATGAAGATTTTGGTAACAATGAACCCCCCTTAGAAAAGTGCCCGCACAATGTCTTAATTAGAAAAGGCTACCTTCAACCGTTTACTTATCAAATAAAAAAAAAAACAAAAATTACAAATCTCTGTTTTTTCTCGATATCTCGAAAACTAAAACTGACAGGTCAAATATCTTCTTGGATCATTGATCGTCATGAAAATTCGCAACTTTTTTCTAATTTAACCGACTCTGTATCTCTAAAGATAAGCGAGATACCCATGCTTAGCCTCGAAAAACGGACGCCCTGTATCTCCCAAGTATGCTGCAAATAATGTGGGGTGATAGACTAGGATCATTTTTGAAAAAGTGGCCTGGAAAGTGGTTCTAGAGGCAAGTCATGTTAAAGTTTGGCAACAAATGTTTTAAGGGTATTTAAACCTCGCTAAATACTAAAACCATTGTTGCCAAGCCGAATTTTGCGCCGGAAGCCCGCAATGGGGGGGGGGGTAAATGGGGGGGAAAGACCAAAAATCACCATGTTCAACCATTTTTGATACCGGGACTGAGACCTGTCATCAATGTGGAGTAAATTACATCGTATCTTGATTAACTGAGGTCTTATACTATCATCTTGACATAATTACTGTCAAAATTTTCATAGGGGGCGACTGGTGGGGGGAATGTTGACTGTGAAGATGATTCTTCTTTTCTCTTGATTTTGAGTGAATATATACATGTTTGGTATCTTTTCCTATTAAGTTTCATATTCTCAGTTCAATTATGGTGTCAAAATTGCAATAGGAGCAAGTTTGAACAAGTTTTAGATGATAAAACATGTTTTTTGTCAATATTTTCTTACCACTTTGAACTGTGTTATTTATTGCAAATCGGCATTTTTTTCTCAAAATTCTTGCGTAGTTCGTTAGTCTGGTGTATTTCACAGAATACAGTCATATAACTGATGTGCCTCCAACTTTTAAAATATGAAAAAAATATTTTTTTGTGAAAACTGTTTGGCGCTACTTTTCAACTTTATTTTTTGCTATTATTTTATTGTATGATGAAAAACTGTGGTCCTCCACCTCATAATCATAAAGAAAACCTCAGCTGAGATATTCTAGAATGTACTTTTTTTCTAAAGAAGAGTTTTTCATGTCAGAACCTGATGCTCAGTGGGCTAGCCAGTGGGCAAGAGTCCTCTCAGAGAGGTCTGAGATGTTCTATTGAGCTCGAGAAACGGTTACCTCTTCCAAACGGCTTTGATATGCCCCATTAAGATACAGAGAGGTTACCTTATTCCAACTTTTTTTGTGATGTTCTCTTGAGCTCCAAAAATGTTACCACTTTTGCACTTCTTTGAGATGTTCTATTAAGCTCCAAAGAGGTTACCTTTTTCCAACTTCTCTATGATGTTCTCTCAAGCTCCAAAAAAGGTTACTTTTTTAGAATTTATTCGAAATGTTTTATGAAATTATAAAGCTCCAAAGGTTACCTTTGAGGTTACTTTTCTCCAACTTCTCTAAGAAGTTCTATTTCAGCTCAAAAAAATAATTTTTCTTTGGCATGTTTTATTATGCTCTAAAAAAGGTTACCTTTTTTGGATTTCCGTGAGATGATCTATCAAACCTCCAAGAAAAGTTACCTTTTTCGAACGTCTTGGGCAGGTGTTTCCTACCATCAACCTCTAAAAAAGAACAACTCCTCAAAATTTACGTTCATGAGATGTACCTATTCCAAAAAGCCGCATTCTTTTAATAACACCCAAGGAAGAGGTAGATAAAGAGATTTTGAAATCGAATGTGATTAGTGTGAATGATAAAACCTATAATTATATTATTTAACTTAACGTTTAGGGTAATGTACGTATCTGCCTTCGGTTGCACCAAGTTCTTTTCAGTTTCATTAGCGTATTTTTTTAATTCTATAAATTATGATATCTCCATGCAAATCGGAGTTTTTTTCGACAATTATTGCGTAATTCGTTAGTCTGGTGTATTTTACACAATACATTCACATACTAAGTGTGTCTCCAATTTTTAAAATATGAAAAAACTTGAGTTTTGATCATACATACATCATACAGCAAAAAACAAAGTTGAAAAGTAGGGCCAAACAAATTCCACCAAAAATTATTTTCTTCATATTTAAAAAAGTAGAGGCAAATCAATTGGATGCCTATATCATGGTAAATACATGAGACTAACGAACTACGCAAGAATTTTGAGAAAAAATGCCGATTTGCAGTAAAATAACACAGTTGAAAGACGTAAAAAAATATTGACAAAAAACATGTTTTATCATGTAAAACTTGTTCAAACTCGCTTCTATTGCAATTTCAACACCATAGTTGAATAGGGAATATGGAATTTAGTCGGAAACGATACCAAACATGTTTATATTTACTCAAAATCGAGATAAAAGAAGAATCATCTACACAGTCAACATTCCCCCCAGCAGTTTTCCCCCTCTAGAAATTTTGACAGTAATTATGTCAATATGGTAGTATAAGACCTTAGTGAATCAAGATATGATGTAATTCACTTCACGTTAATGACAGGTCGCAGTCCCGACATCAAAAATGGTGAAAAATAGTGATTTTTGGCCTTCCCTCCCCTTTACCCCCCCATTGCGGGCTTCCGGTGCAAAATTCGGCTTGGCAACAATGATTTTCGTATTCAGCGGGGTCCAAATACCCTTAAAACGTATGTTGCCAAACTTTAACATGACTTGCCTCTAGCATTGCTTTTTATCCGAAAAGATCCTAGACTATGACTAGAAACCTTTGAAAAGAACCCTGAATTCACAGGGTGACTAAAAAAAAACAATTTTTTGGTTTGCAGCTCGGTTTGCAGTGATAACCTGATAACTGTTTCCTTCCTTCGCAGAGGCGTATCTACGGGGGGGCAAGTAGGGCACGTGCCATGGGCGCACTTTAATCCTCAGGGCGCAAATGAGAGGAAAAGATATAGAAATGTGAAAAAATGAAGAAAAAAATTGGAAAAACGAATCAAAGACCAAGTTCTTTGAACTTCATATAATTATATACAGGATGTCGCAAAACTCACGCCCCAGAGAAAATGAAGCAAAACTAGATAGCAGTCAGATGTGTAATACTGAGGGAAAAGAATCTACCTCAAATGGTATTTGAGAAAAGACAAAGTTAAGTTAACCAATCACAGACCTGTACATTTGAGGTATGTTACCTCAATTTCAAGTTGCCAGGTTCAAGTATCTAAATCTGGCAGTGTCACAGTTACAGTCAGCCAAACATTTATTACAAAATGACAGGCAGTTGGTATTACTTTCAAAACTTAGCAACTGGGTTAAATTTTGCAAATTTACCTCGAATTGACCCTCCGGGATTGGTGGATTCAAAAAACTCATGACTCCTTTATGCAAGCAGCAATACATTTTTTCTTCCGTTTCCTGGGAACCTATTGTCGTCGGCACCATGTCAGTGTTCTCTGGAGTGCAAGTTTTGAGACACCCTGGATAATGTAGATATTTGAACTATTGGGCGCAATTCGTGTGAGCAATAATTTACAACGAAATGGGAACAGAGAAAGAGGGAAAACCAAAACCAATACATTCAAACAGATGATCAACTTTCAACTTTTTCATCTGATCTAGGTATAACCTATAACAGGGACCCTATTTTTGGAACCAGGGAACAGTTTATCAGGTGATGTTGCCTAGGTGATAGCCTAGTGACAGCCCTGGTTGCCTAGCAACTTTGCATGGGAACGGATCACACGTGGGGGCCCTATTTGTCGTTGGCCCACCTGAATTCTGAAAAACTGCCTGAGGCGGATTTCCCAGGGTTTCTAATTCAGGGGCGCAATTTTCATGTTTTGCCCTAGGCGTAATTTATCCTAGATACGCCACTGTTCCTTCGCCGATTTTGAAAAGTGAATGCTCGTGTTGAATCTTGATCTTCGGATACACATACCAAGAGGTTTACCCTCGGGTTTACCAGAACAGACAAATCAAGGGCTCCATCAAAAGTCGTCAAACTGTAAAACGCCCTCGAAATCTAGATTGGGAGGAGAAATTAATGACAAACAAATCAGTCAGAATTTCTCTTGCCTGAATAGATCAAGGACGGGGGATGAAGGAACTCAATTACAACCGAATGTTTTTGAATCAGATCAGCTTCTTAATCACCTGAAAATGCTCGTAACCAACACTGCGAGAATCAAAACAACAAGTAATCTAAACTGGCTTGCCACATTGTTCCAATTTTCGTTTGAAGATCAAAGTTAGCCAAAATTAGTAGGTACCTAGTTTACGATACAAGTTGGCTGTTACATGAGTGGTTTTCAGACACGAAGCCGAAATTTGCAGAAGCCGAGTGTCGGAAAGTATCTTGTGTAACCATCCACGAGTGTTGTACACTATTTTACTTGTTTTTTTCCATTACAAATTGTGAATTTCTTGTAATTTTTCAGGTTATTTTGACAAGTGTTAATTTGAATACATTGTAATATCCATATACAACTCATATAAAAGTCATTACATCTTATGTATTACCACCACAAGCAAGTAAACAAATTTACAAACCACACTTTTATTTTGGTTCCAGATAAACTGGAACTTGAGGACGCAAGCAAGACTACCAATATCGAACATGCCATATCCACATCGAGTTATCCAAAGTCCTTCTCCGTGAATATCGGGACCACCAACTACATAACCGTCCGCCAACACTTGAAAATGATGCACCGCCTCCCCTTGTCCATGCCATCGGCCATCGAAAAAGCGAAAACAGACTTGAGAAAGTACAATTCGAGAAAAACGCAGCTCCAGCACGACCTGGAACTGTACAAGCACGCCTTCGAGCGACTGAAAAAGGAAGTAAATGTGCCCAAACGACGCGCCCCGACTTGCGAAGGACTTCCTTGCGACGAAGAACCTTCCCAAAAAGCACCAGTGTTGCCCACAATATCCGGCCCACCCTACGACGATCACCCAAACTTGGGCGAGCTGATGTCGATGAGGGAACACAACATTTTGATGGAAGATTACGTAACCAAACTAAGAGCGTACGTTTCGACCTTGACGAGGTTGGCGGAGAACCATCGTAGGTTCGGGGAGAGGAACGAGATATTGCTTGCGAGGTACCAAGAAGCCGTTTTGCTACTCATGGAGGAGAAGTTTGAAAAGTTGGGAATCGATTATTGAAAAGCTTGAAGAATGCAAGCTGAAGGATCCGAGGTGCTATATGCTACCTCGGTAGCAGCTACCGAGGTAGCATAAGAATGCATACGTGGCACCAAAGGGTAGCAAAATATCATGAAGTCAATTTTATAATTGTGTGAGTTTACATTTCAATGTTTGTATTTTAACGATATTGATGATTTTAAAACTGTCGATTAAACAAAATGTTATACTGTTCGGGTGTGGATTTTTTCTGGGGAATGCTGACTAATGAAGGTTCTTCTAATAAGCCAGGACTTTTAACTTTTCAACATTTTGTCGATGAATAGATCCGGGCGCTACTGGATTTTTTCGGTATTACCTAAGCAATGCCACTCGGTGTTCCGTGAACGATTTTTTGCGCGAATTTCAAAATTGTGAAGAATATATTTTTTTTACCATATGATGTAGGTATGCAGGGTGTCGCAAAAAATTCCATAAATAATAAACATTATTAAGCAGCTTTATCTGAACGGTTTCTCTGTAAGTTCCAAAATTGTAAAATCGAAAAATGTAAAATCTCCTACAATCTGTAACAAAGTGCCAAAACAAACTTCGCACCATGTATACAGGGTCCTGCAACAGTAAGCCGGGCTTTCCAAGCGCCTTTCCCTTACGAGATAGAGACAAATATGTAAGGCCCAAAAGTATTTATTTCAAAAGTTCTATGGCACGATATGACGGAGAAAAAGTGTCTGCCCTGACCGGGACTCGAACCCGGGTCTTCCATTTGCCGGATGGATACTCTGACCACTAAGCTATCGGGGGAGACAACATTTCCTCCGCCACATGCCCATATGAGAGCCGCCACAGTTCTTTCTCGTGAAATTATTTTTGATTATACAGGCTGTTCCATTCTTGCGCTATAACAAAAACAAAGGTTTCTTATGAAATGCCCCACTTTTGATTCCATTTCCTTGTTCAGCTTTTCAGCTTTGGTGATAATCAACAAATGTCATGATGACACATTTTGCTTGGTTTGAGGTTTGATACTAACAACAAGTTTTTTTATTGAATAGCCGCTCAAAAATTCAATCCGAAGTAAATGCAGTAAAAAACAATTTGTTGCACGAAGGAAAAGAGGAAACTCAAATTAAAAGTAGTTTTTGCGACTTCAAAAAAACTCCAAACTGTCAAATCAGGAGGTGCGTACAGTTTGACATATGATTTTCTATATCAGGACCTACCAAAAACATAAAAAATACAAATTTTAATGAACAAGACAATTGTTATCTAAATTATCGATTATCTCGGAAATTATCAAAAGGAAAGAAGCTATCAAATGGTAAGATGAAAAGGGGGCATTCAAATATGGCAATTTAAAATTGGCAAAGTTTGAAAAAAACTGGGCACACCTGTATCTTTGAATCTCATGTTTTTCATCATTAAGTTATTCATCTTCTATTTGACTATTGTTTTGCCAAATTTCATTTCTTAATTCCAAAAAAACGAGGCCCCTACAATTTTTCAAAATGAACCTCGAAATAAACAAGAAAATGGAATCAAAATGAGGCATTTCATTTGAAAGAATCTCTGTTTTTGTTATAGCGCAAAAATAAAACATCCTGTATGACTGAGAATCATTTTAGGAGATATAACTTTTTAAATCAATAATTTTATGTTATTCATCTTTTCGTCTATCTCGTAAGGGAAGGGCGCTGGGGAAGTCCGACGCACTGATGCAGGACCCTGTAGTATTTTTATACAGGGTGATCATCTTAAAACTATCCACCTACAATAACCCCCGATTCCTAGTGAAAATGTCTCCGAGCAAAAACAGGTCGATTTTTTTATATCGAGAGGGACACCTATTAGCTGTATTACACTGCACAATTAATTTCCTGTACATGTTCCTCAACAATCTGCGCCAAAATGGTGTCACAAATGAATAAACTTGATTGTTTAACTGACAGATTGTTCAAGAAATTGTGTAATGAAACATGCACTGGCAAATTTCTATCTCTAGCCCCCTCGCCCTCACCTATCCCAACTTTGAAATTTCAAATGCCACCACCTATTTTGTGAGACATCAAATTAAACAGAATTAAATTCTCTTCCCAAAAAAATATAGAATGTATGTATAGCCCCACCCCCTTCTTCTTAAAATTCTCTGATGCCCGGTTGCAAGAACGAGGAGGAAGGAATGTATTCCGGTTGCAAGAACAAGGTTTCAAACACGGTATCCTCTTCTGCCGTGTTCTGTCACTTATGCGTCGGTTGCTTCAGAAGTTACAGGGTGTTAAACATGTCAAAAAAAAACCTTACCTAAATCATTTCATCACAACATAGAAACGGTTAAATCAAATCGATAGTTTTTGTGATGGCAAACAAGAAAATAAACTTCTGTCACTCAAGTGTCGGTTGCTTCAGAAGTTACAGGGTGTCAAACATGTCAAAAAAAAAACCTTAACAACTTCTGTCAGTCATGCGTCGGTTGCTTCAGAAGTTACAGGGTGTCAAACATGTCCAAAAAAACAACTAAACATAACTTGAATATAACTTAAATACCAGCTATACTGACCACGCCATAGGTACCCGCGATACCATCTGAACGCCGTAGTAGGGCCGCTACGTGAAAAGTTACTGCACTTAATGCTGGAGCTATGAAATTGGGTACACTTCTTTAGGAAACTGTTTGGAACGATTCTGCCCGTGATGCCCATAAAAATTATCACTGCTTCCAAAATGGCGGCCGTTTTCCAAAATGACAACTTTGATATGTGAAAATGTCATATTCGCCCCATTGTATACCGCAGGATGTAGATTTTCATACTAGCTCTTCCTCAACGGACGGTTACCATAATAATCGTGACAGATGCTCAATTTTTTGTATACAGGGTGTACGCGCGAGGTGAAACCCTCCCCTCCACCAAAAGGTTCCCCATGGAGTTATTTCGAAAAAACAAAAACTAGTCCTTCATTATTTTTCCTCTAGCTCTCGAATATTCTCATCATATATTTGTTTAGCTCATAATATACAGGGTGTTGAAAAAAACTCGCAATTTTTGCGACACCCTGTATATGATTATTGTAATCTATGTAGCTTCCTATGCTGATTGGACACTCATGAGTTTCTCTTCAAATAACCTCTAAAAAATGAATAATTCTCACTTGCGAAGATTGTATTCTATAGGCAACCAGAAGATACACTACACTTCACGTTAGAAGTATGAAACTCGTCACATTCCTGTGAGGAACTGTTTATAGTAGTTTACAATACGAGTTGAGATTTCAACAACTAGAACGTCATTTTGTAGACAGTTAAATTCTCTTCTTATTTCATACCTAAATTCACAAACGTCATTTCGGGAAACTGACAACATTGTCTTTATAAGATAAGCCTCGATATAAGCTAAATTCTGGCGTTTCTGAAGGTTATCCGATATTTTTGAAACTTGGCAGTATTATAGATCTTGAGGTACCTTTTTTGAATTTCTACATTTCCACTTCGTATCCTTGACGTTTTGGCTGCCATATTGTGAATATTGCGCCCATAAAACAGTTTTTTTTGTCAATATCTCCATTTCAGTCAATGTGATGTAGTGATGCCGTCGAGACGAGACTAGCTTTCTGTCTCGTCTCGAAAATTCGAGACGAGAAGAGACGTCTGGAGTGAACCGAGTTATTTTTTTCGGGAATATTGGATGGGAAGAACACTCCCCTTCGGTTCCCGGACTCTCAATTAAACATTATAAACAACTCGAGTTGAGCGCTGAATCAAGCTCAATTCTTTGGTAAATGAATCTTTAGTATCTTATTGGCACTTAACCAATAAGAACGCGACTTGAAATTCAACCAAATAGATGACACAATGGAATTATTAAAATTTGACGTCTGGGAACCGGGGTAGGTAGATATATCTCTCCCAGGATAGGTAGCTTTTAACTTTAACATGAGGATAAACGTCATATAGCAACAATAAGTGAACAACAAAAATGGACTTTTCTTTTGGTAAATTCGCCCAGGTTGGCCCTTCGTAGACCTGTATGTTTGGAAGAATTTATACACAGGTGTCCCAGATCTTGCGCCCCAGAGTCAAATTAGTTTGGCAAAATGCTTCAAATGTGTCAAAAAAATTATTTGAAATGATTGGGATTTTATTTTTGGAGATAATGGGTCCAAGGGTGAAATTTTGCTGCACCTCTTATTTTTATTAGTGCATGATGAGATTTCAGTAAATTTTTCAGAACAGACTAAACCGAAAAAAGAGTTCAAATTTTCAAGTGGGCCTTACAGGGTAAGTCATGAGGTAAAAAATCCCAAAAAATTTTGGGCTCGAAAAGAAAATCGACCTGTCAGCTTTTTTCCACTGAAAAAATGTGCAGCAAGGAATTAGAGGTTGGTTCTTTTCAAAAAATTCTCCTGTATATTGACTCATCAATTATTATAGGAAAGAATGTTTACCTAATAAATTGACTTCCCTCCCTCCTAAAGGTGCGTACAGACCTGAGCACTTTTTCGCGGACGAACAGTGCTCGCGGACACGTGCGTGCGTGTGGACGGGACACACACACGCATGATGTTCGCGGACGCACAGTTTCAACGCACAGAGCCCGTTCCGAGGCAAGGATTCGTGTTCGCGACGCACAATGCCGTCCGCACATGAAAAACGCCCAAAATTCATGATGGACTAGGAAACCCAAAACATACTCATTCGATAGGTATTCAAAATGGGCTTGTATCATCTTCTTATCTTTCACTCACCTTACGGATTTCCGTTGGAATTACCGTTTTTAGGTTCTTCTAGAAAATATCACGAAATCCCGTGAATTTGAAATGAACTCGTCGAATCTCGAGAACTAAAAGCAATATCAGAAAAATTTCTTCGCTGGCGCTTAGAGCCAAGTTCTGCGGTGCTCACGTTGAGAATATTTTCAGGTTCACGTTAATGGGTGGCACCACAAAAATTGGAAATCAAAGAATTGCACAGCCAAAAAATGAAAAAGACGCGAAATCTTCGACCAGCGATGGACTATGTTGAATTTTCAAAATAGAAGGGTATATATGCGACGTTATATTTGAAGAAGACATTGAAAAAGTTTTATCCTTAACCCGGCATCCGACACGTGGGGTGTGATAAACCCAAGCGCCCGAAAATCGTAGTTTTATTATTCAAATTTTGGGCCTAGCCCCCGCAGCTCCTCAGTAGCTTCCGGAAATGCATGAATCTAGGTATTACTGCATCAGCGGCAGTGCAATTATCACCACAGAAGGAGTGTTTTTGTTTCAAAGTCGACTTGGGTTTGTCACACCCCACGTGTCGGAACTTGGGATTTTTCATGTGACTATCATTATTACTAATTTTGGAGGCATTTTTCACCAGTAGGCTGTGTTCTTCTTTTTTCTATATGGAGATTGAAGTTTGAGATGATTTTTTTGCGCCACAAACACGGTTACTCTCGTACTGGCCGTACTGACGTCACTGGCCTTGAGCCTTTACTTGACAACCGTCGCTATCTGGAATCGGGCAGTGACACAGTCAGGCTATCAAAAGGCGACCTAATGGGCAAGGAGAGCTTTCGGATTGTCCTTGCGTATCAAGGAGATGAAGTCTAGATAAGTCTGCGAAAACATGTGAAAATTTTATTTGCCTCGAACATTCGTGGATCTTTTGCAGAAATTGTACCAAGTTGGACAATGAATAAGTTTTTCATTTTTATACCGATTTTCGTTAGATTTTTTTTGTTTAGAATTTTGTAATTTGAAGAATCATTATGTTGGTTGAGTCTTTCTTCATGTACTGAATGGAGGTTTTCTTTCTCAAGTAAACAATAGAACCTTTTTTTTTTCAGTGTAAGATCGGGCTCAACGAATTTTCTTGTTTTATTTGTTCCAATATATTTTTTAACAAAACTTTCACTATTTATCGATGAAAACAATGTTCCTGAATCACAAAATGTTTTTTATTTGGAAAAAATGCCTATTACTAATTGTTAGAGGTTACATGAAAAATAGGGTTTGACACACCCCACCTGTCGGAACTGTTAAGAAAATTTCACCTGTCGGATGCCGGGTTAAAGAAAATGCCAATTTGGTGTGTCCTCTGGAAGGTACTGATTTTCAAAGGTAGATCTCGGATGCGTAATTTACGGTTTTGAAATATTCCTTGTTTCTTGGATCAATATTCAAAGTAGTTTACACCTAAAGATGCCAACACGTTTTCTGAAGAATAGAATAAATGGTGGAATAAGTGAGCAGTGGTTCTCTGATCCAAAGATGGCTGGTGGCGTATGTCTTCATGGTTAATAATTCTTCAATAAAGAATTAATCCTTCCGCCAAAGTTAGAATGATGAGCAATTTTTTTCCAATGCCCCAAGTGTTATTGCCTACAGAGTTGAAACGTCCATTGTCCCTCCGGCTCTTTTGTATTTTCTTGTGTCATTATTAGTGTTATCAATATTTTGTGCTTTTGCGTTCCATTTTGCTTTCCTAAATTTCTTTCAAATACATATTTATACAGTGGAGACATAATTATTGGAACTTGACTGCTGAATCATTATCATAAGTATCAAGGCTGACTCTTTGTCAAATGGACTTGGCAGAGTCCTGAAAAATTTCGACACTGAAATTGAACCAAAAGGTCATCGATGGTATTTCATTGTACAAGCTAAGCGCCACAAATTTCCGGTCAAGCACAAATTTTGGTCATTACTCGTTACTGAAACGATTTTGATCTGCTTGAATTGTCTCTGTGCAGTGTTAGACAATGTGGTGTATTTGAATTTTAGAACAAATGAGGTTACTTTAAATTGTTTCGAAATAGGACAATGCAACTTTCAATCAAAAACACCATGCGATACAGGCCCTACTAAGGATGGTTTGCAAATATTAGGCCTCATACATCACATAGCTTCAATAGATTATATCATTATATAGATAAAAGCTTCTTGAGTACAACAATGTAAGTAAAAAGTCTTCATTCAGTGCCGCAAATGAGTACTGACGCTGTAATCAAATTGTTCACGAAGAAATGGGCGGCTCTGCACCAGATCAAGCAAATAATGTTATTGGATGTTATTGTGTCGGTCCTTCTCTCAGGTATTATGTTGTGAAGGAAGGTGAAGGATTAGGGCTCTTTCGCAAGGAACACTGAACATGAGTCCCATGAAAATACGCAAGAGGCAAAAAAATAGATTATTGCCATAATTTTTGAGTCTGTGAGAGAATCTTTCATATATAAACTTTGAAGGGAACTGGGGCATAAGTTAATCTCACATCATACAACTTAAACGACCTAGAAAACTTATTCCAGTTGAGGAATCATGAGTTTTCTTGGATTTTAATTTTTAGGCATTTGAAAGTCGCGATTTCGAGGCATTTTCCATAGTTTCAAACCCAAATATCTCGGAAATGAAGCCTCGAATTAATATTTTACGGGAGTTACTTTTTCTTCTAAATTGAACAAGGAATTCAAAAAAAAGTATAATTTCTCAAAAATATCCAGTGGCGTAGAAAATGGGGTGGGAGTAGTTGAACAATTCCTCCGTATCTACGCCACTGGACAATTTTGACAAAAGTTATCTACGTCAAGTGATGAATATCTATTCCGTGAGCATTTGTACCAAATTCGGTTGAAATCGCTCAAATGACTTGAGAGTTATTGTAACAAAAAGATTTTAAAAACAGAACTTTGAAGGGCTCTATCTTCCTTAGGACGCGTTTTGGAGCAAAATTAAATTATGCAAGTCGACCTAGTTTTCGACGGACCATCGAATGGTGAATTATTGCTACTATAACCTGGACCGCCCTGTATAGCGTTTTGTAATCGAGAATATTCCAGCTTTACTCAGAAAAGCCGCCAAGGTTCTCGTCGCTCCCAATGTCGTTGCTGTGTTCTCCAGCATTAAGCGGCAATCCATTCGCAATAGCCCTGGAAAAGTCGATCGGCTTCGCGAATATTCTGGCAAGTTTCAGATGCACGGCTGCTCCGCCATTTATAATTGTGTAGGTACGTGTCTTATTCGCGCGTCGTGGTCTCCAACAAGTTTCGTATCAATATTAACATTGTTGTCATGTCCGCTTGTCTTCGGATGATCTTCAACTACCTACTTTTAAATGACATTTCCTATTTCCATAACCATAATATCGATTCTTGGCCGTTTGGGAAGAGGTGATCAAAGACCTTATCTTTTTTTTCTACAGACCCGTTGGTTGGCGTCTTTGGGTTGTCGAAATAATTATTGCCAATGACTTATTATTGGCCTAATAGGAGATCACAAAATATTGTTTCTCAAGGTACTTATTCTTCAGATGGTCTAGGAGGATACAAAATACCGTTTCTGATGTTCTTCTTCAGATGGTCTTTCAATCATGTGAAATTTTCAGAAACATAGTTTTCTGAGCCATTGGGTGTTCTTGACAAGTTTAACCACTCGCTGATAACTAACTTGCAAGTCCATTTCATGGCTCCGCAACCGCAATGCGTTCCACCGCCATCATATGGTTTACTGGAGATGTTCAAAATTAGATTTTTAGGGCCGTTGGTGTTTTCCGATGCCCAGTCATTTCACCTCCAATAGCCTTCTTCAGATGGTCATTCTCTCCATTGACAACTTCTCCATCCTCTCCAGGATCGCTAGTTTTTTGGACGGCACTCGTGTAATATTTTCAAGTAAGGTACATACGCGTCGAACACCCAATTTTAAGTTCTGCTTGTCCCATTTCTTCGGTCTTCCGCAGATGGCTTTTTTATGGTTACTTTTTCTTCTTCACAGCCATTGGCTTTCTCGAAAGGTTCAATTATTGGTGAAACCACTCTGGTTCTTTTGCTTTCCTTTGTTACATACACTGACTCGTTGAAAATCTGGATGATGCCAAGTATCAAGTATCACTCCACATTACCTTAGCTCTGCCTTCTCTTATTTTGTAAGCTTCATTTTTTTCTCTTCAGTAAGGTTTTGAACTTTTCAAGAAAATTATCATGCGCTCAATATATCGAGAAAAGCCTCGCACTGAACCTATTGGGCATCTTCATTGAGGCAACGGAATCAATATTAAGACCCATCAATAACACCAGACCTCTCACAGTTGAGTTGAACCGAAATAATTACTGAAATTCGGCATCAATATTTGCACGCACATAACAGCGTTCGCTCGCACACAAAATGTGTGTTTGTTGTTTTCATTCCACGGAATGTCCGCCGCGATCAGTGTTCGTGCGCGTTGAAATTCCGTATTTACACGTCCAGACTTGAGCATTTGTGCGCGCACGAACACTGTTCGCACGGACGTTCGTCCGCGAAAAAGTGCTCAGGTCTGTACGCACCTTAACACATTTCTCATGTCTGGCTTAACATTTCCAGAGCCCTTCTCATTATTTCCAAAGGAATGTTGGCAGAATATTGTCTAGTGTTTCCTTTTCATTGTTCAACATTTTGGGGACTGTTGCGGCACACCTTGCTTTTTAGGTATCTCCGTATCCCCGAGGGTATCCCAATGGCCAAAAACGAAAGTTGAGTCTGGAGACTTAGAGGGCGCTTAATCTCCATTTTCTCGAAATAGTCCAGGAATTATAGAAAAAATAGCGAACAAAAATGAAAACTAGCCGGATTTTTTTATATATGCTCAGTTAAGCATGAAGCTCAACATAGTAAAAGTCCTCAAGAATCCGGTGTGAGGTTCGGCCGTTGTAGCCTCGAGAAGAACTTGAGGATCAGTTTTTCGTGTTTATCTCGTAAACGATGGCACTTGGAGGAAAAGCACTTGGAGCAAAATTGTTGGAAATTGTGTTGTCTACAAACAAGGTTATTCCACGTTAAATTCTGCATTGATTCACCAAATTTCGTCAACTTCCGAATTTATTTCCGGTCAAAACCTATTTTGACTGGGCTAGTAGTTATTGCCTTCGGCCCCCCTCAATAGTTGGGCAGTAGCTATCACATGATAAGTAAATATTTTAAACTAGTCATTCTTGATACATTCATTCACCTTTTAGGGTAAATACACAAGAAATCCAGTTTTTGCTGGATTTGATTGTTTTATTACGAAAGTTTGTTTGCCACGGAAATCATTCGAAAATAAAGGTAGGTAATGAAATAGCTACGACACGCAAGTTGACTTAATTAAGGTTGTGTAAAAGTCACCAAAACAACCAATTCACGTCACACCCACACCATTCCGCGATGTTGAATTTTGTTTTTATTTTAATTATTGATAGGTGGTAGTTTGATAGTTGAAGAAACACTCCTGACTGGCTAAATACAGTTTTTCAAGGGCTTTCAAATTGCCTCGCAACTTCGCATGCGAACGGATAATACGTCTCCCGAAAAAAACAAATCTTTTTTGATAAAGTTTTATACAGGTGATTTTTTAAAAAAGGACCTGCCACTGATTTCTTGCTTCAGTATTTTTTTTGGGAGGGAGCCAACACCGGTTGGAAAAAAAATTGAAATCCATCAACCCATTCAGAAGTTACGAATTTTTCAAAGTTGGATTTCTTTTTTCCTTTCTCTCAACATTGTTTCTGAGAAATCAGTTGACTTAGTGAATTTCTTAGATTGGGAGAATAAGTGATACCCTTCTTTCAAAGACCTGAAACGCTACAAAAATCGGAACATTCACTCACTTGTCGACTACTGTTTGTTAGTGATCATTAGGCTTTTGTTACTTTGGTTACGAACATTTTCAGGTGCACAAGGGCGATATTTCTCGTTCAAAAGAAAACAGTTCAAATGGGACCTGTTAACCAGCAATTCTAGTCCCATAGAAGAAAAAAGCACCTTGAAGTGTTAAGAATGAATGGTACTTCGGAAGGTAAGTTGATTTTGATTCGATTCTCCTCTCAACCTAGATTCCGAAAGATGTTCCAGGTGTGGGTCACTTTTAATGCAAACCTGTGTCTTGAATGTCTGTCTTGAGTTAATTTTAATCCTTTGATATTCCTATCTTGAGGTTTACTTTCAAAATTAGCCAACAATTTTGAAAATCGCGGGTAACGATGAAAAGAGCTTTTAATCCCTCACAAAAAAGTTAACTTTTTGAGGTTGCCCTGTGAATGAAAGAGATACACCGAGAATTCAAAAACCGCCTCGAGGTATTGAGGTATACCTTCCTGCCTATTGTGTTCAAATACAGTAGAAAAAAATTGTTCAAGAGGGAGCATGTCAAACTTCCAGAAATTTTGCACCAGTCTATTTAACACCCTGTAGAAATATCATGTTGAATACTTCATGTATTCAAAAAATACGGACTAATAGCTTAAGGACTGGGCTAGCGAACGGTCTAAGAATTGAGTGAATCGCTTGTATAGCATTCCAAAGTTGTCTAGTTTCAAAGTTAGGTCAAATTTTGCAGGGTGACACATATTTTGTTGAGTACTTTATTGTGAAGGGAATCGAAGACCTTCAAAATGATGTGCAGGTTGACTCCTATCCCCATTTTAAATTCTTGAAAGGGTAGTCACACTGCCTAGGGGGGTGGAACGGAGGGATTGAGAATTCACTAGCTATGTCCCCCTCGAGAAGAGAATCGATCTGTCAGCTTGTTTTCACTGAAAAAATGTGCTGCGACGATTTGGAGGTTGGTTTTTTTCAAAAAATCCCCTTGTATATTAGTCCAGTAGAAACGTAGGTTTCTACCGAGAACAAGTTCGCCCAAAGCTGATTTTTGGTACAGTGAGCCCTAAGAACATGAGAACTCACCAGTCAATTTTCTCGGAATTTCTCGCGTGTGCTTCATGGTCTTCCAGGTTTTCGGATGTTTTGAGTCACTGTAAATTGCAGTTCTCGTCTGAAACTCGCACCACGGCCGAAAAAATGATCCGATTAACTCGTAATTCTACACTGATAAAAGTGCATGTAAAATTACATTGACTTTACAATGATTAATATGGTTTATTTACATGCTCTCACATGTGAATGTAAACTTTCAAGAAATAAACTGTGGAATTGCATCGTTTATTGATGATTCTCATTTATATTCGTGAATTCACCAGTGAATGTAGTAATACATACCGATGGTGATTAGTACGTTGTCAAATAACATTATTGATGTAATATAACGTTGAATACCGCTAAATTCACTCCAGATTGTGAAAACACAATTAATTTGTAAAATCACAAGCAACTTGTGACATTTGTCCAATCAGTGTCGTTACTGTATATCACGTGTTTTATCAAGGAAGAAGAACGCGATCATTCTTTGTTATGTTTATTGCACGTATAGACGAGTTCTTGGCAGAACATCACAGGTGCGGGTGGTGAAAATTTTGCAAGATCCAAGGATATTCTCGTGAGTATATAGTTTGTTTGTGATGATTTGTATTATTACTCAATACTCATACCCTATGATGTTGTTTTTTTTTCCGGAATTTGTGAAATCCACCTGAAATCCATTGACAAAGATATCATCGAAATGTTTCTCGTGCCCAATTTAAATGCTTGCAACAATATTGTAACGTCATTTTGTTTTTCAGAGAACAAAGAATATTCGATTTCCAATGTTTATTTTGAAAAAGAATAGCGATACAACGGGGAAACGCCGCCAGTATTCCAAGGACTGTCGGGAAAGAAGATGGAATGGAAGAAATATTTTATATGTTCCAATATTCATGTTCATTTTCACAATGTTTTATGTATTCATTTTCAATAAAGAATCGAATCTGACTTCCGTATTTGAACAGTTATTTACATAAAATACTTACCTACCACGGGAATTCACTATTGGTGCGATTCTGTGGAAAATAGCATTTTATAAATGCTCTGTTATGTAAAAATTCCGGTCGGCCATTGGCTGTTGCCTAGGTAATAGCGTAACAGAGCCTTTATGGAATGCGATTTTCTAGAGAATCGCACCATAATGTGAATTACGTTGTAAATTTACATTGTGAAATACCAAGGTAATTTGAATTTACCTTGTGAATTCACATGAGCGAATGTGAAATATCGTTGTGTAGTCGGCAATTCCCATGGTAAATCCACAGTTTTCACTGTAAATTTACAAATATCACCATATCATAGCTCGATGTAAAATCACATTTCAGTATGTCAAAGTGCAATACCGCGTGAAAATACACTCGTATCATAGGTAATTCAGAACCTATGATAATTAAGTGAATTTACATAAAGACCTCTATCAGTGTACGCATCATATCCCGTTTATAGAATAGAATAAAATTTATTTTTTGTGCAAGAGGCAATAATGCCCAATATACACGTCAAAGAACCAATACTATATGAACAGCATAATAAAAAACTATATACAAAATCCTGTCTTGGAGTACATATGAACAATCACATTACATGATAAAAAAAAACACAAGTGACACACTTAAAACAAGGTTCAACAAGAGGTCATGAACTCCTCCTCCGTGTAGAACGCCCGACCGACCAGGTGATTGAAAACCCTTCTCCTGAAAACATTGGTGTTGGAGTGATAATCAACAACAGTTTTTATTTTATTGAAAAATATAGCTCGTTTGTGGCTCGGGGAGTTCTGAGCGACGGAAAGTCTCGAAAAGGGATGGTGTAAATTGCCCTTTGTTCTAGTTGAGTGTTCGTGAATGTTTGCATTTATTTTATATTCAGTTTCATTCTCTTTGATGAAGAGTACTCATATACCATTTTAGCACAAAAAGTGTCGATCATTGTTGAAGGGAGGTCGTGTGGGAGCGAAGCTCGGCTAGGGGGTTCTTTTTGTTCGCCTGGTCATGTAGAACCGATCCTGATAAGTTTGGTATCTTTTCCGAATAAATTCAATCTCCTGAACTCGAACCTGATGCGTAAATTTAGATAAAAACACGAACGAACAAAACAAGTTCGAACACGTTAATTAGAGAAAACTTGTTTTTTCATGGACAATTTTGTCAATTTTTTTTCAACTGATGTTGAAGTTGTTCATCTTTGAAAATGTTTCAGGGGGGCTTACATTGAAGTGTATTCTTTGCCAAAATAATCCACTCGATGTGTGATTTTGTTTTCCAGGATTAAAAAATCGATTTGAACCTGAGCCGGCCTTCTACCACTGACCAGAACACTACAGCGTGCAACTTCAAATGAAAGTAGCTCAAACTATTGGAAAAATAATCACTCATCTTTGGAAGTTCGAAGATATGTGGAGAATTGAATT
The DNA here is from genome assembly GCA_949128115.1 of Anaspis maculata. NCBI lineage: Eukaryota > Metazoa > Arthropoda > Insecta > Coleoptera > Scraptiidae > Anaspis > Anaspis maculata. The sequence continues at coordinate 40,674,976 of OX421967.1, forward strand.
CCCTATAACACAAACAAAATTGCCATGAATCGGCCCGCAGGGCTTTGAGCTATTTGAGGAGGGGGAGAACTGTAGCGTTCTGGTCATTAGCAGATGCCGTGCCGGGTGGGCTCAGGTTTTAAAACATTTTCAAAAATAAACATCCTGAACGGTTGGAGAAAAGTTGTCGAAATTGTCAATAAAAAAACAAGTTGTTTCAAGTTAACTTGTTCAAACTTGTTTTTATCTAAGTTTACGCATCGGATTCGAGCTCAGGAGATTGAATTTATTCGAAAAAGATACCAAACTTGTCAGGATCGGTTCTACATGACCAGGCGAACAAAAAGAACCCCCTAGCCGAGCTTCGCCCCCCCCCACGACCCCCCTTCAACAATGATCGACTTTTTTTGTGTTAGAATGGTATCAATAGTGGGGTCGGTACACATTAAAAAACGGTACTATACGGCATTTAATGATACAGAAAGTTCCTTTTGCATGAGTGTTCTGCAAGGTCTATCGACCGATATTAGAAGGGGAAGCACAAAAGCTTTCCCTTAAGGGGGCCGCAGGGGGCCCTGTCAAGTTGAGGGTCCAAGAACTCCTACCAAACCATCTTTCAATTTCGTTGTATCACTCAAATGGGGATGATGTGACTCCATTGTGAATCTCGATGGCATTGGTCGCCATGTCTCTTTCATCCTTCATGCTTGGAAAAATAATTTTTTCGGGAGGTCAGAGAAATAACTTTTTATTTTTTTAAACATACAAGAGAATGCGAAGTTGGCATGTTTTGTGTCTTAACCTGTTATTTGGCATTCCCAAGATCCTATTATGAAGTCAATTTCTCAAATTCTCAATTTTGGGTTGATTGGTAGGCTAAGAAGTAGGTATTTTTTAACATCCAGTTCAGACAAACTTTTTTCAGTGTCCAACTGGAGGTTATTGAAATCATCATCAGGGGTGGATCCACTGAACTATTTTCTGAACATAATGTCGAGAAAATCAATCATAAACCGCGAATAGAGAGTACACAGATTATTTTTCTTTCGGTCGGTTGAATTGCGATGCCTACTACGCCCGTCAAGGAAAACGCTGAGGATCGCCAGCCTAAACTGGTATGAAAACAGCCTAAACAAATTCAAAACTGACTAAAACTTTGAGTGCTGACTCAGAATTGAATGTCGAATCACATAATGAGTGTTTCCGGCAGTTTTGAATTCGTTCAGGCTGTTTTCATACTAGTTTAGTCTGGCGATGCTCAGCGTTCTCCCTGACGGGCGTAGTAGGCATCGCAATTCGACCGACGGAAAGAAAAATAATTTGTGTACTCTCTCCATGTGCAGTTTGGGATTGATTTCCTCGACATAATGTTAGGAAAATAGTCCAGTCTATCCACCCCTGCGATTATTTCAATAACCTCCAGTTGGACACTGAAAAAAGTACGTCTGAACTGGATGTTAAAAAATACCTACTTCTTAGCCTACCAATCAACCCAAAATTGAGAATTTAAAAAATTGACTTCATAATAGGATCTTGGGAATGCCAAATAACAGGTTGAGACACAAAACATGCCAACTCCACATCCTCTTGTATGTTTAAAAAAATAAAAAGTGATTTCTCTGACCCCCCGAAGAAATTATTTTTTCAAGCATGAAGGATGAAAGAGACATGGGGACCAGTGCCATCGAGACTCACAATGGAGTCACATCATCCCCATTTGAGTGATACAACGAAATTGAAAGATGGTTTGGTAGGAGTTCTTGGACCGTCAACTCATGCAAAAGAAATTTTCTGTATCATCAAATGCCGTATAGGAATGGCTACCAACCCCACTACAACTGGATATGATGCGTAGAATTACGACTCAATCGGATCATTTTTGCGCCCGTGGTGCGAATTCCAGGCAAGTATTGTAATTTATAGCAACTCAAAACATCCGAAGACCTACGGGGCCCGTATTCATAGTCAGGTCTCATGTCTTAAGACGACCTTATTCAATTTTGATACGCTGATTTCTCCCGAACACGGGGTATTTTATTATGTTATAAAATGTTCACAAGATGATAACTGTATGTATAAAACCATCTTGGTTCAAGCCTGTGTCCAAATAAACATGGTCTCAAGACCAAGTTTAAGATCAGACTATGAATACGGGCCCTGGAAGACCATGAAGCACATACGAGAAAGTCCGAGAAAGTCGAGGAGAAAGTTGACTAGTGAGTTCTCGGAAGTCGGACAACTCGTCGACACCCAACTCATCGACAGGACAACTCACCAACACCCAACTCATCGACAAGACAACTCACCGACAAGACAACTAATTGACAGGACAACTCGCCGACAGGACAACTCGCCGACAGGACAACTTGCCGACGGGACAACTCACCAACAGGACAACTCACCGACCAGAAAACTCACCGACAAGACACGTCACCGACGGGACAACTCGCCGACGAGGCAACTCGACGACAGGACAATTAATTAAAGGTGCTAGGACAATTCTTCGCGCGGACAGTTCTTCACACCGGGAGGCCACATAGGGCTCTGAGAAGCCTAATAAGGCACAAAGAAGCTTTCTAAGATTCCAGAAACTTTGAGAAATCAGAAGGGGTCACCTGGTCCGCCAACGATAAGTGAAGACACACGGGGGCCCGATAGGGCTCCAAACGATACTTGAAGATACAAGGGGGCTCAGTAGGGCTTGAAACGCTTCATTGTAGACACAAGAGAGGAGAGGCCTCTAAAAATCGGACAAAGACCTGGCGGGGTTCACTGGGGCTCCAAATGACACTTGGGGACACGAAGGGGCCCCGTAGAACTTTGACCAACACATAAAGACTAACAGGAGCTAACTAAAGCTTGGAAAACTAACACATTGAAAAAAGGGACTCAGCAGGACTACAAATGAAACATAAAGACACAGGGGGGCCACATAGGGCTTTGAAAAACCTAATATGGCACAAAGGAGCCTTCTAAGATTCCAGAAACATCGAGAAGTCAAAAAGGGGTAACCGGATCTGCAAACGATAATTGAAGACACAAGGGGGCTCAATAGGGCTCCAAACGATACTTGAAAGTACAAGGGGGCTCATAAGGGCTTGAAACGCTTTATTGTAGACACAAGAGAGGAGAGGCCTCTAAAAATCGGACGAACGCCTGGCGGGGCTCACTGGGGCTCCAAATGGCACTTGGGGACACGAGGGAGCACCCCGTAGAACTTTGACCAACTTATTCACAGCCCTATCCTCTCTTGGTCTACATTGTAGTGGTTCAGGCCCTGCTGAGCACCATTGTATCTTCCAATGTCGTTTGGAGCCCCATTGAGCTCCTCTACTCTTTTTGTGTTATTCAAAGCCCTATCTAGCCTTGTGTCCACATTCTGGCGATTTGAGCCCTACTAGCGCCCTTGTGTCCTTAAGTATTGTTGAGGGCCTTAGTGAGCCCTGCCAGGTCTTCCTGTAATATTCAGAGTCCTATCCTCCCTTGTGTATACATTGTAGGATTCAAAGTCTTGCTGAGCCCCCTCGTGCCTTGAAGTGTCTTTTAGAGCCCCAATAAGCCCGGTCATGCGTGGGCGCAATGCTTGCGAAAAATTGTCCGTTGAAGAATTGTCCCAGCACCGCCAACTCGCGATAAGTCGATGAGTTGTCTTGTCGATAAATTGTGATGTCTGCGGGTTGTCCTGTCGACGAGTTGTCCTGTCGGCGAGTTGGGTGTCGGCAAGTTACCCTGTCGATGAATTGTCCTGTCGGCGAGTTGTCCTGTCGGTGAGTTGTCCTGTCGGCGAGTTGTCCTGTCGAAGAGTTGTCTTGTCGATGTGTTTTCCTGTCAGCGAGCTGTCTTGTCGGTGAGTTGTCTTGTCGATGAGTTGTCTTGTCGATGGGTTGGAAGTCGGTGAGTTGTCCTGCTGATGAGTTGGGTGTCAATAAGTTGTACCAAACCCGAGCTCTCATGGTCTAAGGTTTACTCAAGGTGGTTTACTCACTGAACCAAAAATCAGCTTTGGGCGAGTTTGTTCCCGGTATTTACAATATAAAATAAAGTCTAGATTGACTGGGCTATATTGACTTATCAATTATTTATTATGGAAAATTATGTCTAATAAATTGACCTCCCTCCCTCCTAACACATTTCTCATGTCTTGGCACTCTTGGCTTGACATTTTCCAGAGCCCTAGCCATCATTTCCAACGGAATGTTAGCAGAATGAATATTGTCTAGAGTGTTCCCTTTTCATTGTTCAACATTTTGGGGACTGTTGCGGTACCCCTTGCTTTTTAGGTATCCCCGTATCCCCGAAGGTATCCCAATAGCCAAAAATTTGGGAAGTTAAGTCTGGAGACTTAGAGGGCACTTAACATCTCCATTTTCTCGAAATAAGACCAATGATATTATTCGAGATCGCGATACATGATTAAAAAAAAACAAATTGGGAAAAATAAGTTTGACTGATGCTCTAACAGTAGAGGCATTATTTTTTATGTTTATTTTATTGAATTGTTGCCAACTCCACACAATTGTGGTTACAAAATATTGACGCATTTCTCCCTTACTCCAGGAATTATAGAAAAAATAGCGAACAAAGATGAAAGTCAGCCGGATTTTTGTATATAAGCTCAGTTAAGCATGTAGTTCAACATAGTAAAAGTCCTCAAGAATCCGGTGTGAGCTTCGGCCGTTGTGACCTCGAGAAAAACTTGAGGATCAGTTTTTCGTGTTTATCTCGTAAACGATGGCACTTGGGGGAAAAGCATTTGAAGCAGAATTGTTGTAAATTGTGTTGTCTACAAGAAAGGTCCTCACATATTTCACCATCAGTCCACTCCTTCTCCTTCAAAACACAAGAAAAGCTAAACAGTCCAGATGCTCGATGCCGAAGACCGTACGGACCTTGAATTTTATGATAGCAGGGTACCACTTGGTAGAGGTGTTGCTCAATCTATTTTCTTTTGATTGAAACTAAATGTCATCAGTACCAACTATGCCGGCGGCATATACAGGGTGATATAAAAATAAAAAGTTGAACAAATGTACCTCAAGAACCAAAATAGGTGAAGACATGTAAATCGCCAAAAATATTTCTTATTCCATGGTCATGAAGTCGTCGTAAACTTGAATCAAATATGTTGAGCCGTTTCTGAAATATCTTCAGAAGAGTGAAGTCGTTACGAAAAAAAATAGTTTTCCATATATCAGTAATTCTTCAGATATTGAGTCGAAGCTTGATGTTTTGAATCGAAACAATGATAAATTACATTTAAAATGAAATTACAGTGGAAAACCTTCTCTAGATCAACTTCTTTCAGAAAAAACACAGTCAACTTTTTTCTGATAAGTAGACGAAAGAAATTTTATCTGGTAACAATCTCAGTCTTTTGAGGATATTTCAAGAACGGCTCAAGATATTTAATTCAAGTTTATGACGACTTCATGACCATGAAATTAGAATTATTTATGGCGATTTACATGTCTTTACCTATTTTGGTTCTTGAGGTATAAATGTACAACTTTTTATTTTTATTTCGTATATGCCCCTGGCATAGTTCGTATTGATGGCTTCAAGTTTCAATCAAAAGAGAGTGGATCGAGCAACACCTGAAGTGGCACTCCGCCATCATAAAACTCAAGGTCCATACAGTCTTCAGCATCGAGCATCTGAACTATTTTGATTCTCTTGTGTTTTGACAAAGAAGCAGAGAACTGACGATGAAATATAAGAGGACCTTTCTTGTAGACAATGAAATTTCCAACAATTTTTTTGCGGGAACTTTTTTCCCAAGTGCTATTGTTCATGAGATATATGCAAAAAACTGATCCTCAAGTTCTTCTCGAGGCCACAACGGCCGAAGCTCACACCTGATTCTTAAGGACTTTTAGTATTTGAAACTACATGCTTCACTGATCTTATATACAAAAATCTGGCTGGCTTTCATTTTTGTTCGCTATTAACGATTTGAACAGCTGAAATTCCTGGACTACCTTGTTAAGAGGGCATTATCAGAATGGGAAAAATTCGTGATAGACTTTTTTGCGTAAATTTAGAGAAACAGCGTATTATGATACGAAAATTAATTGAGTTACTCTTCACAACGCAACCTAAATGTAGAGCCCTCTAGCCCTTTCTGCTACTGCTTTTTTGAAAATCCTATTCAAAATTTGGGACATAGGTGCATTTATTAGATCAGACCCTGTACTAACTCACTTTTTCAGTGGAGAACTTTTTCATAAAGAACCCGTCAGAAGTTCATCAGAGGTTTTTGATTGCGGAAGAGGTTGCAGTGTCAACTGTGAATCAAGGAGAGGGCGAAATGTCCTGTTTCACGCAGGTCTTCCGGTAGCGTACAGGCAAAAAAATGTTAGAAGCAGAGAGATTTACGGGTCAAAATACTCCTCATTGATACCGCTGGCCGCGACACTCCACCCTTCTTCTCCTCCTGCTTCTTTGATTTTCCCAGCGCAGCATCGCCAAATATTTGAGCGAAACCCGATAATTATTGTTCCGCGTTGCGCAAACAAATCAAATGTCGATTAGAACACACGCCGAAATAATGACGAAAGATCTCTTTGATGTTGCACAATCAGCGTGAGAAGTTCGTCAATCTGTTCATCATAACATTTACTACGGACTATGATACGCACTTTGTTAGTTATGAATGCTACGACGCATATTAGTCTTCTTCGCCGCAAACGCTTATCTTGCATTCATACTCCAGTTTTAAATACTATTTTTAAATTATCGTTATTCGGCGATAAAATCATCAAATATTTATCGACAGTCTGCTTCCAGTATTACCTACTTACACACTGTCGCTTTCAGTAGCTTAGGTGCTTGGTATAAATACAAATAGTTCATCAACGAAATTTTCATTGTGCTCTCAAATTTCGTTTAGTACGGTACTACTGCTCTTTATACCAGTTCCAAATAAAACAGCAATTTTGTGAAAACCTCCATAGCATTTTTAACTGATTTCGATTAAAAAAAAAGAATGCTTGGTGGTTTACCGGAAGTAGTCTTCGTCGAACTTGAATGGTTTGAAAATCTTTCGCAGCTGACTGGAGGGATTTGACCGCAAATCGATTCGACTCTGGAACGATAGTTAGTACGTGTACCTACCTGAGATTTTTACCTGCGGAAAGAAAAGAATCGCCATAAGCCAGCTTCCATTTTGGGTAAGAATAATTCTTTTGTCTTCCATTTATACAGGTGTCCATCATTGTCTCATTAGAACAGCATTACGTGAATAGAATCCTTTACAAGACCCACAAAAAATAATTGGGACTCTCATTTTCGAAATTGTGAAGAATCAAAAGGAGTGGTTCATCTCTAGTTTCTTTATTTGCAAAGATTTCAGTGAATGGTTAGCGAATCATGCATGAGAATGAAATATCAGGATTTGTATTGAATTTCTGTTTTTTTTTCAAACCAGGCGAGTCAGAAACCTCGGAGACTATTTCTCTTAACAAATTCCATCATGCAATTCGATTAGCCCCTCAACCGTAAAGCGAAAGAGCACACGGTTTTGTACCAAGAAATTTGCTTGGGAGATTTTTTTTAATAAATTGGATTTTTTCGCTTCTGACTCACCCTGAATAGTTAATGAGAACCTAGTAGGTACTCACCCAGTAGTTGTTATTTCTCATCAATAATTCTGCCACCAACAGTGTTTACTAAAGTCTTTTGAAATAACGAAACTAGAAGGATTCGAAGAAGCGAAGAACCACATTTGTACCTTTATAGGTATCGATAATTTCAAAAATCTAAGGCCCGGTATTTCCACCTCCGGATAAAGTTCCGGATAGCACCATCCGGCCGATAAACGCTGCGCTGTATGTTCTGCGCAGCGTTTATCGGCCAGATAACTTTATCCAGAGATGGAAATACGTTAGAGATTTCATATACGTATCGTAGTACTGTTTTGTTGCGACAATTGAGAAACACTTTTATCCACAAGTGAGTGAAGTGAATCATTATCTCACCTTTCTCAACTATTCATCAAAATTGTCTATTGCTTCATTCATTTGGCAGAATATGGTATCAATTTTAGTTTATTTCAAGCCGCTACCCCAAACTAAAACGTCGTATACCACACGTGAGCGGAATGGCATGATGAGCACGTGAAAATGTTCTACACTTGCGCAAGCGCTCGTGCGCCAGACATCGCACTTGCTTATAATGGCTCATTTCTCTCACTTACAATATAATCTACTATTATTTCAACAATTTTTTCAATGACGCTTGTTTCTAGATTTATGAAGCGACTGGTCATACATTGCGACTGATTAAAGTGGAAAATCAAAGCTATTTGAGAAGTGAGAAAGCAGATTGCATCGAGATTACAAGAATGGATAAATGTCCGGAATGCTTCTTTGTGAAACTGTTCAGACTTCTGTTTGGTGAGTTTTTATACTTTCATACCCTGTCACAAGACTCAGCACTATTCCACAATTATTATTCCAATATAGCGTCTTCCCCCTCACAAACTTTCGGTCTTCATAGCTTTAAAAATTTGCGAAAAAAAACGACTTATTAATAACAATGCTATTTTTTTCTCGCTTTCCTCCTTGATGACACTTTTTTTGCAAACTCCACAGTCGACCGATAGATTAAAATGGGGTTTACCTTGCAAACCGTCGCTGGGATTCGAAAATTTGCAACCTGGCACCGCTAAAATTTTTTGAAACAATATTAATTGGGAAAGTGTACTGTAAGAAGTGTAAAATTGTGGACACCAAGTTAAGCAGTAGTTTTTTCATTGTTGCCATCGACCAGGAGCTTTGATTTGAACAGAAATGAATAGTTTGAACGGTTTTCGGTTCATATACTTTTATAACATGAACGAGTCTCTAAATTCACGTGGGAGTACCAAAAGATATATTTTTTCAACATCTGAAAATGCTCGTGGCCAACACTACAAAAATAGAAACAGTAAATGCAACAGTAAATGAACGAGTTTGGGTTGTTCATTGTCATTGTACTGATTTCCGTAGTGTTGGTTAAGAGCATTTCCGCGATTTAGAAGTGCTCTGAAAATAATCTTTTTCCGGTACTCCCACGTGCATTTTGAGATTCGATCGCAGGTTGTGTAAACAAAAAACAGTCCAAGCTATCCATTTCTGTGAAAATGAAAGTTCCTGGTTCTTGACTGTTATGGAAATTGAGATCGGAACGAGCTCAAGAAGAAAGAAGCTGATCTGAATCAGCTTGAGTTAGTCCGTTTTTTACATTTCTGCATGGGAAAAAATCGTTGCAAATATGCAGAAATGCGGTTATTTTTGGGTCTTTTGGCGCCATGTTTTCAGTGTACTTTAAAAGCTCAGTGTTTCAACCACAACGCACCAAATTGAACCAGAAGATTTTGACTCTCCACGACCCTTTGCAAGGAAGGACCTACCCATTACCGTGGCTTCCACCTGGAATGGGTTTTTCGGTTTTGAAAAAATGCAACCGTACTGTTTCATTTTCCTCGCCAATCTTTTGTTTCTCATCCGAATTCAACACATTAAGTATTAGTAGGTAGCTAGCTGAAAGAACAAGCGACAAGCATCAAACATCCAAATAGTAAAATCAACAAAATCCAAGATGGCGGACGAAGTTGAACATAGTGGTACTTTAGGCCTCGTTTTTATTGGTACGTGGGCTTCCATTTTGACAGTGCAAATGACAGAATTCGAAAAAATGATCTATTTTCTACATTTCAATATAATAATGAACTAAATCGGTTAAACTTTCACTGGAATATGGCGATTTAAAAAAAAGTCTGTCTGTCACAATTAAATACGGAGACCGCCAAAAAAAAATAGTAATGCTTTTGTTTGACACATTTTTGTTTATTGGTCGATTTTGACCGTTTTGACATCGACGGCTAGCTGGTCTCCAAGTACCAGTATAAAAATGGCCGGTAAAATTATTAAGTTTCGAAACGGCGGACCTATTTGGCTATTTGAAAAAAAAACACTTTGAATTGCAAAAGATTGAGCTCTCTCCTGCATTTTGAGATGACAACAAGTTGAGACTACGTAGGCTACAAAGGGCTACAAAATCCAAGATGCCGGACGGGGACGAGAAGCGATCTTTTCATTTAAGTTTACAAAATGGCAACAAAAAATAGAGTGATGAACTAAAACACAAAAAAAAACAGATGAGCTAGCTATGAACAGTTACTACGAAATCCATGCGGAATGCGCTTATCGCCTAAATTGACCATGTGAAAACAAAAACAAAAAATTAAAACTTGCGGTCATAAACTTTCTCATTTCTTCAAAATACCCCTTGAATGTGACCTCCTCTCTCAGCCACAACAGCCACAACCCTTCTCTTCCAACTATCGATAGCCTTTCTTATACCGATATTTGAGACAGTTGTTCCCAATACTGGGTTAGGCCTTGTCTTAGCTTCTCAATGTTGCTATATTGGTTCCGGCCGTTATTGTGTAGCTTTTGCAAAAAATATGGCCACAAGAAATGATCCAATAGATTCAGCTCAGGACTACAAGGAGGCCAGCTCGATTCCCATTATAGGCGATAGACGGCATTCTGCATGGATTCTTCATCAAGTTCAGCTAGTTCATGTTTTGAGTTTGTTTTTCTTTTTGTGTCTTTTTGTAACGTTTGAATTGATATAACTTGGCGCAAAAGGTTGGAGCCGTTTGAATCGGCAAAAAAAACAACAAAAAAAAATGTCTTTCACTATTTTTTAATCCTGAGTGTCTAATCTTATAAGTATATTTTCTTGAAATGTCATATCTTTATACCCGGTGCATTGATTCAGCTCAGTGTAGCCTCAAAATGTTGGAGAGAGTTCAATCTTTTGAATTTTTTTCACATCATTTTGCCATTTTTTCATCAAACGGAACGAAATTATGTCCGCTGTGGGCTGTGCTGAATTCCAAATATGTCTTCCATTTTATAGATATAGGTCTTTATGTAGCTCAATCAATTAGCTAGCCGTTGATATCAAAACGGTCAAAATCGCCCAATAAACAAAAATATTGCAAGTAAGAAATCAGAATTTCATTAGCGGACCCCATTTTTAAATGTCACAAATAATCGTTTTTTGGAATCGCCATGACCCAGTGGGTGCGGCGACCAAATATCCCAGACAAAAATATCCCCGTCAATAATAATATCCCCTCCAATAACTTCCCGGGCAAAAATATAGATGATAGATTATACAATATATATTTTGATATGAATACAGAATTTCAGACCCACCCGATAACGAGTCTATTGTCCTCTAAAGTATCGCACCTTGTGCCTTTATGTGATATTCGGCCCCAAATTCGGTCCTCTTTGTATTTCCAAGTATAATTTGGAGCCCCGATGAGCCCCATCATGTTTTTTTATGACTATCAAAATTCCAGTGTCCTTCCTTTGCCTTCTTCTATTATATAGCTTCATTGGGCCTCCTTAATAGTCTTTCTATGGCTTTCGGAGCTATATCGGACCCCTTGTGTCTGAAGTGTAGTTTGGAACCCTTGTTAGCCCCCTCATGTGTTTTTCATGGCTATCAGAATTCCAGTAAGCCCCCTGTTGCCTACTTGTTATCCAGAGCTCCATTGGGCCTTCTTATTTCTTCAATGTCTTTTGAAGCCCTGCTGAGCCCCCTTACATCTTTCCGAGACTTTCGGAGCGTAAGTCGGCGCCCTGTGTCTTGATAAAATATTCAGAGCCCTATCGGGTCCCTTGTGTCCTCAAGTGTAGTTCAGAGCCCGAGATGGAGCCTAATTGGCCCACTTATGTTTTTATTGGCTTCCAGAGTACCAGTAAGCCCCATTTTTTCCCCCTATTCGTTGCTGTGTAAAGCTCCACTGGGCCCCCTTGTGTGTTCAGTATAGTTTGAAGTCTTACTGCCTTGCATTTTTCCGTAGCATTTGCATCTCTATTGGGCCCCTTTGTGTCCTCATGTGTCGTTTGGAGCCCTAATGAGCCCCCTGTGTTTTTTCGTGGCATTCAGAGTTCCAGTAAGCCTCCAGACTTGGAAACCTTAGTGTGAATCCCTTGTGCCTTCATAAGACATACAGAGCCGTATTGGACCCCCATCTAAACGCAAGTGTGGTTTGGAGCTCTTATTAGCCTTCTTGTGCTTTTTAAAGACTCTCAGATATCCAGGACGTTTGGCAAGGGACGTTTTCTCCCTAGATCCGGTGGCTGAAGAGCTGTCACCTCTCCTTACAATATTTTCGGATTGGGAAATTTTGTCACGGGGATATTTTTGGGTGGGGTCTTTTTGGCTGGGATATTATTGGCGGGGATATTTTTGGCCTGGGATATTTTGTCGCAGGGATATTTTTGGCGGGGATATTTTTGACATGGGATACTTCGTCGCGGGGCGGGGATATTTTTGGCTGGGATATTCTCTCATCCGACCATCTCAATGAAGAGGAAACTGATTTAGTTTGTTATGGTCTTGAAATGTTGTAAAAAGATCATTTATTCAAATCCCGTCATTGGCCTTGTCAAAATAAAAACCCTAGTTGGAAAAGAAACGAGGTCAAAAGTACCCCTATGTTCAACTTTGTCCGCCATCTTGGTTTTGATAATTTCACCATTTGAATGTTTGACGTTTATCGCTTGTTCTTTCAGCTACTTACTGATTGACTCACTTCGACTGCGTTTGTCGAAATCGAATAAGAAACAAAAATTTGGCGAGGAAAATAAAAAATACGGTTCTTCTAGGCCAACCCTGTATACTGAATAATCAAATAAACAAACTATGATTTGGCTCAATTTACAGGTAAAAAGGAGAAAAAGATCACGGGAGAAGAGAGATCGGCCAGCAGACAGCTGATAAAGAACATAATGTTCAAAAACTACGATTTCGAATGGGTGGACGTCCGCCTGGGCGTGACGGCGGTCCAGAACGACCCGGCCAAGCCCGCCAAATTCAAAAACGGCTTTCTGGACCTCGACAGCGGCAGCAGCGGCTGCAGAAAACCGCCGGCCAACCGCGTGCCCCGCCGCGCGGCCACCATCAAGCACCTGAAAGACTTCGACGAGGAGGTCAACGCCCTGAAGAGGATGTGGGTGAGGACCGTGAGAAATGTCGACAACGACACCAGGCACAGGATCAAGAGCATCTTCGCGGTCGTCCGTCAATCCTTCATCATGGAACTGGACCTCATGTTCGAGGTGATGGCTCCGGGGAATCCCCTGCTGAAGGACGACTTCATCAGGACCAAGATCCTGGAGTACACCTGGGACCTGCACTGGGAGGTCGAGGACGCCGTCGAAGATGGCAGACTGAAGAAACGCGGCTTGTTCCAGGACATGATTTCGCTGTCGTTGAAGTCGAAGAAGTTGAAACTGGAGTAAAATGATGGAAGTCGCAGCTTGGAGGGTAATTCCGGGAGTGATGATCCTCAAAAATAGGGAAAGATCGAACGTAGCACTTCTGGTTACTACAGAGGTTTCTCTGGCCTCTCCCCAACAAAGTTAAATTAAAAATCGTCAGCTTTTCTTGAAGAAAAACCTATCAAGTATTCATCTATCATAATATTTATTTATTATAATTTATTTTCATTAATATTTTTTAGCATTGAACAGGGCGATCACGCGAGAATTCCCCCCATATACTGTAGGTTTCTCCTTTGAGATCATTTGAGAAGAAAAAGACTTCTTTCGGACAATTTTTTTTCATATATTTCAAAATCGGAAACTATATATTTACAGCCTATAATAAACAGGGGGTCGCAAAAAACTTTTTTGTTAAAGCCGCACCCTGTATATTTTTATTGCACTTGATGTAGTTTTCTGTTTTGAATTCAAATATTATATACCCAGTGTTGTGTTCTTTCGGGGAACAAATTGTCAAAAAATTCACGAAAATCCCATGATACTGACCTAAACTGGCTAGAAAATTTCTCAAATTTGGTTGAATGTGTTTTTCGGCAAGATAATTTCTTTTTTTAATTCAAATATGAGCCTAGCACTGTTAAAAAAAATTGTGGCCAAATTTTCAGTCAAATTAAAGGAAGTTCAGGTCAGTATCATGGGACTTTGGTGAATTTTCTCACAATTTGTTTTCGGAAATAGCTCAACACTCTGGCACATTTTTTTTTCCTCTAACGGTAACGTTTATTATGTACAATTTTACAATATTAACAAATAATTTTACATATTTGTATTAAGAATTAAAAACTACATCGATTGCAATGCAAATATACAGGGTGTCGCATCAATAGAAATTATTTTATTGGGACACCTGTATATTATACGAGATTGTGAGATATCCAATTTTGGGATTTGCGGGGAAAAATGGTTCAAGAAAAAAAATTTCTTTCCAAATTATCTCAAAGGGGAAACCTCCAGTTGGGGAGGGGGGAATTCTCGCGGTATCAGCCTGTAGTGCCCAAGTGGGCTTGCGCACGTGATATAATCCGGCCGTGAGTCACTTGTCGGAATTACCCTATACTTCGACTTGAACAAGAAAATATATAAAAAATAGACAATATTCATAACTATCTTGAAAAAATTATATTTTACACGTAGAAACACAAAATATGATCAACTTTTATTAAAGTAGGGGAGACTGTGGAGGCTTGATACTGTGAGAGGCTTGATAAGAACATGCTGAAATTTCCCGCCCTATTCATCACAGGATGAAGTTTACGGCCAAATCATCTCTGGTTCACTATAGTATCTAGAATTTCAGTGTTCCTTGGCATAAAACTGCATTTTTCAGGTGTTTTATCATATTTTTTTTCACTGTGCCATTTAATCAACAGACTTCGCTTGGTAAGTGATTTTAGTTTTTTTGCGATATAAAATAGCTATTCACTACCAGTATTAACATTGTCTTCAAATAATTTTTATGAATACCGTATCAAGCCCCCCTGTACCAGTATTAGGCAGCCCTTGAGTAGGGAATTTTGATTCACTCGACAATCGACATTCATTTGGAAATCCATAACAAAATCGCAGATTATATATTTTTCCAATTGAAGGCTATTTTGTGTAAAACGAAATTATATTACAGTTTCATTTTACAAAAATAATGTTTCGGATGAATGCAATCACTAAAAGGAGGTACCTAATGATTTTTGTGAAAATCGTATCAACTCTCCCCAGTCTCCCCTAACATCTATAGTATATTTAGATCAGTTGCAATTTAAGCTTAGGTAATTATGAAAGTTATTTTTGTACTCAAGCCTCCATTTTATAATTGTTGTTGTATACTCAGTTACTCATATGAGCTTATCTCTAGTACCTACCTACTTCTAATCAACAACTAGACACATAAATCTTGTATCGATCTCTATTTTTGTATTTTATAAGGAATAAACAGAAACGTTATTTATTATATCTATTACCTACTATGATTTGTCACGGGTGTTTTCCATTCGGAACCTAATACAGCGCAAGAAACTTTTGCAAAGTCTTCAAATATTTGACTTATAGAAATCAGACTGTCGAATCAGGGTATGGTCAAAACTCGAAACAAGAGCCAAAAATGAAATTTTTCATCTACACATATCAATATTATTCTTTTTCAAATTCCATCTAATTTTATTATTTTCTATAGCATGACAACTGTAGAAAATTAAAATGGCCAAAGTATAGTTATATCCAGTCAGTGATTTCCAAGGAAAAGAGGATTGCTGAGTTTGAAAAAGAGGAAAAGAAATAGTTTGCTGTATCATTTCCAAAAAAAAAAAAGAATGAATGGAATTGATGATCCCCAACAATTATTAGGTACGCACAGCACCTTTCTTGGTTTGTACAGTCTAACAAGAGATTCTGAAAGTTGGCATCATTATATTTATTATGTTACGTATTTCGTTCACGGGTTCGAATAAAATTGAGACGATCGTTTTAAAACCCACACTGTTTATTACTGCGTGCTACAATAAATACACGCCGACAATTATCTACTGGGAAATATCGCAGGTACTCGACTTTCATCCGCTCGCTACCACTTCGCATTCCAATCCAATACTGCTCGTGAGCTGACGGTTGATGCCTTATACGGGCCTCCGATTGGTGTTCCCGAACTTTCCATCACCTTCCAGCAAACTCGACAGTGGCCCGACATACGATTTTCTAGGCGACTCCCGAACAATCCCACACACCTCGCGCATAATTCTGTCGTTCTCTAGAGCCGGCGCCGCCACCAAATGGACGGATGTGTCTTGATCAGGCGTTTGCGTCTCCATGCATCTCAATGCCACCTCGCACACTCTGAAATGTCCAGAGCTCCGCGCATTTGTACACTGCGGCCGTGGAAGAACCTAGAAATATCGCGTGTTTACCAGCATGCACGGGAATCGTCGCTCGTAGCAATATTATACGTGCATTGGAGTCGCTATCTTACCTGTGCATAATATCTTAATTTCTTTTGATGCAGCGACTGATGTTCGATCAGGTAATTTAACAATCTGCCGTGATTTTCAATAACTACATATTCCATTCTAAAGACTAAACGTGTAACGTGTCACATATACAGGTGTCCAGAAAATGGCGGAAAAGCTCTGCAGCGTGTTGTGGAGAAGTCCTTCAGGAAATTCCGAGAAAATTATTGAAAAATGTTTGATTTCATTTTTGAAGCCCTAAAGGGTCAAAAACTGGTCCTTCGAATAATAATTTGTTCAGGTTCTGACTGATCTAACTGAGTTAGATTTTGAGCTCTGCTGGCGATTGATGTGTTCAGAGGACTAGCGAAAGAAACATTGACGATTATTGTAAAAAAATTAGAAGTGTGTGATAGTCGATTTCACAGGGTGATACAAAATCAACTGAATAACACAGACAATTATTAGATGATGCAGGAACGAAAGAAAGGTTATGAAAGCCTTAGGAGGCGGAACTTCGAGTCAACAAATAATAGCTCGCGGAGATTTTGACTGTAAACTCAGCCGAGGAACTACAGCAGAAAGTGCTCGATGCGCGCCGTCTGGGACAAAATAGGTGAGAACTTTATTTGAAAAAAAAGTTATCCATGAAAAACAAAACTTTTCCGCAATAACTAAAACTTTTTAGTGGAAAAAAGTTTTTCGTAATAAATAGAAAACTTTTTTGTCCTGAAAAAAAAACTTTTCAGTCAAAGAAAATGAAAACTTCTTCGTGGTTAAAAAAATAAACTTTCTAGACAAGAAAAACTCCGTTTCTTCGTCTAAAAAGACAAAACTCAAGGAAAAAAGTTTGTAATTATAAAAAATATAAAGAACGTTTCCGCGTAGTTAAAAAATAAAACTTTTTTGACAAGAAAGTTTGGTCTAGAGCCCTACTTAAACCCCTTCGTTTTTTTATGGCTATCAGAATTTCAGTAAACCCCAGTTTGTCTTCTTGTGCTATCCCAAGCTCTATTGGGTTGAGACCCCTTGTTCTACAGCGTCTTTTGAAAGTTTGAAACCCTGCCAAGCCCCCACACCGACATCTTTCCGTGGCTTCTTATATATTTTGTTAAAAACGACCAACAGACCAAAGCCCTTTTACCCTGAAATTACGCTTTTGTAGCATTAGTAAGCACCTTGCGCCTTCATGTGATATTCGGAGCCCTGTCAAACCCCCTTGTGTCAGGAGTGTAGTAGGAGCGCAAATGAGCCCAGGGGAAATTCTTTTCAAGAAATTTCATTCCGGTGGAATTCATTCTGAGGAAATTCCTTATCACTTAACTGAAGTGCCTAGACGTAAAAATAGTGATGATGATGATTTTACCACCAAGTCTTGATACGACCGGAAGACAGGGATTCTCAGTGGATCCTCTGGAAAGGTATGGATAGAGTGAAGGAGCCGGACACGTACAGAATGGAGGTTATGATGTTTGGCACAGCATGCAGTCCGACCAGTACTAGACAAATTTTATATGGACGATTATTTGGATTGCGTGTATGACGAAGGTCACACTATTTAAAAATTCAAAGAAGTTTCATATCTTCCAGGGAAAACAGTTTCCACCTGTGTAATAGGATGTCAATTTCACGAGCAGTATCATCGATTATTCCTAAAGAATTGAGATCAGGTGGGAATAAACTGATGCGAAAACGAGACACGAAGTAATCAACTGGACGAGCCTAGGGTCTTTTTTGAGGAGAAGAAAGAGATAGTGTCACCACTATAATAGACGGGGAGCTAGCGACGGATTTTTCGTATCATTTCAACAAAGCTACAGTGTTAATTAAAACATCCCCCTACACCTCCTGATGATCAGAATGAACCCCATTCTAGCTGCTGCGGACACTTCGACCGCACTTTTTGAATCGAGGTACCAGGGTAATCGTTTGACGTCTCTAGATAGCCTGTTATAGAGGACAATTACAATTTCTTTTCTTCTTAAAAGAGTTATAACGGCCAAAAGCCCCGGCTACCAGCCGGGAGAGGTTCATGGCCATCAGGAGGTGTAGGGAAATGTTTAAATTAACATTGTAGCTTTGTTGAAATGATATAAAAAATCCGTCGCTATAGTAGGTTCACTTGTACCGTGATTCTAGTTGGCTGTGAGATTTTGTTTCTAAGTTTTCAAATCTGATATTTGAAAACTCCCTAGAACTTGGCAGTTGGTTGCATTGACGTTTGAAAGTTTAAGCTTGACGACAAGATCAACAACTTTACCGTTTGTCAAATCGAGTGTCAAATAGACCGAAAATCACGAGTTTCACGAAAATTGTGGTGAAATTATGCCCATT
The DNA here is from genome assembly GCA_949128115.1 of Anaspis maculata. Taxonomy (NCBI): domain Eukaryota; kingdom Metazoa; phylum Arthropoda; class Insecta; order Coleoptera; family Scraptiidae; genus Anaspis; species Anaspis maculata. Next base: position 40,693,574 of record OX421967.1, read on the forward strand.
ACTGTGAAAACTGTGTTTGCGCCTCAGCATGTGTCTTGAACAATAACGTCCAGTGCCCATTTTAAAGTCCTCGAGGGTGCCATCAAGAACTCGCTTCTGGGAGAAAAAATGGGCGGAATAGGTGCTGGGCATGTACCCCATAACGTTCAACTTTGCGGAAAAGACGTGAATCTATTTTCAAAAACCACATAATATGGAAGCATTGTGAACTATTCCTGGTTTTTAAAAGAAGTACCCACACTCTGGAAGGCTGGAAACGATGGGAAGCTGAACCCTCCTAATTTTTGTGGGGATGGGATTCATCGGCGTTAATACTTGATTTCACTGCTCAGGACATCGTACTGGAACAAGAAATTTGCGGAACTTGTGAAAGGTGAACTACCGAGAGTTCATTAATTAAATGGGTCAAGGGTGCCTGTGAATTCAAAAACGTCTGTCGTAACTAGCGTAATCCTTTTGTAATAAATTTGTCAAACTTTGACAAGTTACGTCTCATATTATTGATTTCTGATCTGCCGTAAGTTCACGAGAATACTTCAAGTTCGAAAATACTCCTCGATCATGTAGGTTTTGTGCCCTGCCGTGAAAATCACATTTAAAATGTCCCGAAAACGAAAAGTGCGACTGGTTTGACAAATTACGATAACCAAAAAATTACAGACATCAAATGAACGATGCTAGTTCCGACAGATGTTTTCAAAGTCACAGGCACCCTTGACCCATTTAATTTATGAACGCTCGGTACATCCACTCCATATTTGCAATTTGCAAAGTTGATTTCGGTAAATTTTTCATTTTTGACAGCAACAGTCAACACACCATCACACCAACATAACCTATCTTTCGAAGCCAGACGCTCAGGCGCACACTAGGCAGTTGGACGTGAAGTCTACAATGCCAAACTGTGAAATTTTCCCAGTCTACTAGAATCACGGTACAAGTGAACCTATACTATAGTTCCTAGACTATAATTCGAGTGGCTGGAAATTTGGCTCCTGAAAGATTCTCGGACTGGAACAGAATGATATGAACGACGTGCTGGATCAAGAGATTCATTAGGAACTGCAAGACAATCGAAAAGATTGGAGGAGAGCTGAGCGTTGAAGAATTGAACAAAAGTGAAGAGTTCTGGTGGAAACAAAGTCAAGAAATGAGTTTCTAGGAAGATCTGGAAATGATGAAAAGTGAGAGGAACCTGATGCCGAAGAAGATCAAGTTATACAAATTGATGCCCAATTTGAATGACGAACGGTCAGTTCCACAAAAGAGATGATCAGCGATCAAGGCAAATTGCAGATTAACCTCGAGATTAACTGAACTTTTTTCTACTAAATGCTAGGTGATTAACTTCAAAAAATGCCTGAAATCTGTTCTAGACCCATCATCTTCCCATTATTGACGGATAAACCGGCATTTCCATTGATCAGTAAGCTACAAATTGACAACAAAAATCGCGAATCAACTGATCTCGAATTATCTTTTTTGTGGAACCCAGGGGAAGACATGATTGTAATGAGTGGAAGGCTTAGATTGAGAACAATAGAATAGAAGGTGTGAGACGAGACCCTTGATTATTGGATGCGAGTAACCGAATAGTGAGCCTTTTGATAAACTACCATCACAGCGAAGCAAGCTGACCACTTTGGGCGTGAGAGGGTAAAAAACGAAATATTAGCTAAATACTACGTTCTATCGTTAAGGAAAGAAGTAAAGAAGGCCTGGCGGAGGTGTAATGAATGTGCTAAAGAGAGCTAAACCTACGGCGCGGCGCCAAGAATGGGAGAACTTCCGGAATGTGGATGGACACGAGGAACGGTATTTGGAGAAACGGGAATAGACTATTTTGGTTCGATCGAAGTTGTAGTTTGCAGACATAATGAGAAAAGGTACCTATGGTGTTCTTCTACCGGGTGGGCCAGAAAAAATTGCACTAAAACTTTTCCCTTGTAAAATTTTTATTTCTCTTCCGATTTCGACGATTTTGGTATCAATGGACAGCCAAAAGAATAGGCTTCAGACTCCAATTTTCAAAATGGCCGTTATTTCAGAATCCAAAATGGCGGACGCAGTTAAAAATAGGTCAACTGTAGAGGTCGTTTTTTTTTATTGGGAATCATGAAAATAAGAAAGCCGATGGTACATACCAATAGAATAGGCTATTGGCAACATTTCAAGACCAATATGAAAAAAATCGGCCGACGGGTTGCAGAGAAATAGCAAATTGAAAAACGGCCTGCTTGGCGTTTTCAAAGCGCGAGCAGTGAGAACATCATTTCAGTATTTGCACTGCTAGATACCGTTTATAGTCCGATATTATGGTATTGGATGTCACTGGTCACTGGATGGCCAATGATATGGGCTTCAAACGCCAATATCTAAAATGGCCGCTATTCCAAAATCCAAGATGACGGATGCAGCTCAAAATAAGTGAAAATTAAATTTACAAAATTAGTCCGGAAAATAGACCTGGAACCAGTAAGTCCACAAGGCAGGTGGCAAATATCGCTGATACGTACTTGGTACTTGATCAATTTTTGTATAAGAACATTCAAGATTTAGATGTTTAGTTAGTTCTGCGTCAGTTTGGCTTGTGTATTGTAGGAAGTATGTTCCTGATCTGGACAGAATAACTCACCAACCAGTGTATCCCTTTAGGATGGAGCACCTGCCCATACAGCAGCTACAACTGTTGACTACCTGAGAAATGGTGGCACAAATTAATTTCACTGAGTCAAAAAGCTAGCCACCTTCTAGTCCGGTGGATTAGCGCCAAAAAATCCCTAAACTATGCATTTTGTGATAAAGCAAAGGGCTTCTGGATTTACGTTTTTGAGATTCAACTTGACAATTCCAGAATTGGCGCCAACGAGTTTAGTGTGGCAGGCGACCTCAGGAGCCATCCGTAATTATGAAAGAACAAAAATTCGTTGACGTTATTTAAAAGTTCGAAGTTCGATCACAATTTATTTATTTGTATCGTGTTGCAGCCTTTCTTGTTGGAAGCAGTCCTGTTTGTGTTGCTTGTGGAGTTAGTATAGAAATCAAGCATGCTGATGGCCTGTTCTTGAGGAAGAATTGATTTTTCTTTTTAAGTTTGATAGAGCAGTGAGCATTTTACACATTTCGCGAGACTTTTATTTTAATTTCAGTTCTTGTTCATTAGAATCATTAATTCCATAATATACAGGGTGTTTCGCGACATTACAACCCTTTTTTGGGGGCCCTTCTCTTTGCAATTATCTCGAAAAAAACTTTCTATTGTCAATTTTCATGAAGATTTCAAAATATTAGTTACCTATCTATAATTTTCTGCATCTTGTCATGTACAGGGTGTTACAGATGTTCACAGCCTGTAGGTTACAGGGTGTCACAGATTGTTCACAACCTCCAGGTAGGCTATTACATATACCTAATACCTTGGGGGTGCTATTTATTGTGGATGGGATGATGACTCATGTGCACTATGAGGATGTGCTCAACGTATCCATGTGCACCATGAGAATGTGCTCAATGTATTCATGGGGATGTGACTATAGTTGGTGCACATGAGCACGTTGGGCAGATCCCCCTGTATTTTGAGCAAATCCTCATGATGCACATGAGAACGTTGAGTACATCTGAATGATGGAACGTTGAGCACATCCTCATGGTGCACATGAGTAGGTACATTGGGCACATCCCCATGGCAAACAATGCCATGGTGCACATATGTGTTCCAAAATGTGTCCATGGGCACTTTTCTACCAGGGAATGAGACTCACGGAATGTGATTTGGTTGGTTACTCAATAGAACATCATGAATTTATCGTTTTTTGTCATAAAAAAAAACTGGTTTGTTAACCTCAGCAAAATAGTGTTTCTTTTTCTTCAAGTTTGGAGAATTGAATGAACACGGCGACAGTTGCTACCAACATTTCTGAGAGACTCATAAGCTTCCTTTATGACACATGACGATACTCAATGGTCGTTTTGACCATTGTCCATTGACCAGTGTGGAAGTTCTTGCATCTTCAAAGTTTGAAGGGCCCCCATTCGCCTCCTTATCGACGAAATTTCAAGAGCTGCGGGTCAAATGATGCCTATTGGTATAAGGTTCGCACATAAAAAAATTCGTTGCCCCAACCCAAAATACAGTATCGATGTATCCTTGGATCGCATTATTCGGTATTTCGATTCGGACAAAAATCAGGGAAAATATGAAAGTTTTTACTGCAGGTTTAATCATTTTCGAAGACATCTGGAATCGAAATTGTTATATATTGTATTAGTTTCAGGTTTCCTTATGATGAAAAACATACACTGGATATGTCTTTTGTTCTTACAAGATGATTAGAAAGATTTGTTCCAAAAGTTATTTTATGTCAACTTTGAATACTGTAATTGACGCACCCTCAAACGAAAAGTCATATTGTGCATGCAATACAGCTTCGATATCATGTTTGTTGCTTTTACAAGAAGGAACAATTATTTCTCTACAAGACAAAGTTGAAAACCGTACAATAGAGTTTCTATTTATGACGCAACACGTTTTTGAATTGAAGCATGCGTCACTCATCAGGTGCCATGTTGACACAAAACCGTCCTCGCGACCAGACACTTCTATGAGCTTGTAAAGATGAGAAGCATATCTAATGCATCTTTTTCAGTCGAAGAAGAGTTGAAAGTAACTGAATATGCAAGAATAAATGGAATACCTATGGTGAGGAGTGAAAACCATGAGGTTGAAGTTGAATATCAAAAAAGCGTGTTTTTTCAGACAAACTTGTTTAAACATGTTTCTAACGTAATTTGAACACTTTATTCGAACTCAGAACGTCGATTTTAGTCGAAAATGATACCAAACTTCTTCATATTCATTCAGGATTGATGAAAACCATAAATCGCCTTCAAAGACAAAAATGCCTTCTCCTCAGCCCCCTTACGTGATTAGCATCGACATATCTTGTCAATTCCTCCCCATAGGGTATCAGCGCATCGAAGTATGATGTATTTGGGTGCCTTCGAGGAACATGGAAGATTTTGGTTCTTTTACAGCTCTGGATGGCTCCTGAGGTCACCTGCCACACCAAACTCGTTGGCGCCATTTCTGGAATTGTCAAGTTCAGTCTCAAGAATGTTAATCCAGGAGCCCTTTGCTTTATCACAAAATGCATAGTTTAGGCGCTAATCCACCGGACTATTCTAGCCCGGAACTTATTTCCTTAGATTACCTCGTGTGGTTCTATTTTATTCAGCGCTCACATAACAATGAACGTAATCAGTTTAGAGACATTGAGGAGCTGCGAAAATGAGTATTCCAGTATTGGAAAGAATTTCCCCGAATTCCAATTTTGAGTGGTGGTTCTAATTCCCCATTCCTTTGCAACCCGTCAGCCGATTTTTCTCATTTTTATCCTCAAATGTTGCCAAGAGCCTATTCTATTGAGATGTATCATTATTGGCTTTCTTATTTTTACAATTCCCAATTAAAAAAAAACCGAGCTCTTCAGTTGACCTATTTTCAACTGCATCCGCCATCTTGAATTCTCAAATAGCGGCCATTTTGAACTCCGGTGTTGGAAGCCTATTTCATTGGCTATCCAGTGACATCCATCACGATAATATCAATATCGGACTCAAAACAGAAATCTGGCAGTGCAAATACCAAAATGATGTTCTCACTGCACCCGCCTTGAAGATGCCAAGCAGGCCGTTTTTAAATTCGTTGTTACTATTTTGCAACCCGTAAGCCGATTTTTCATTTTTGTCTTGAAACGTTGCCAATAGCCTATTCTATTGATATGTACCATGGGCTTCCTTATTTTTACGATTCTAAATAAAAAACCAACGAGCTCTTCAGTTGACTTATTTTCAATTGCATCTGGCATCTTGGATTTTGAAATAGCGACCATTTTGAACTTTGGTGTTTGAAGCCTATTCTTTTGACTATCCAGTGATACCCAACCCGCCAATATCAGACTAGAAACAGAAATCTAGCAGTGCAAATACCGAAATAATGTTCTCACTGCTCCCGCTTTGGAAACGCCAAGCAAGCCGTTTTTTGAATTTGCTATTTCTTTGCAACTCGTCGGCCGATTTTTTCATTTTGGTGTTGAAATGTTGCCAATAGCCTATGTTAGTGACATGTACCATTGGCTTTCTTATTTTTACAATTCTCAATAAAAAAAAACGAGCTCTTCAGTTTACTTATTTTGAACTGCATCCGCCATCTTGGATTTTGGAATAGCGGCTATTTTTGATATTGGCGTTTAAAGCTCATTTCATTGGCCATCCAGTGACATCCGATACCATAATATCGGACTATAAACAAAAATCTAGCAGTGCAAATACCGAAATGATGTTCACACTGCTCGTGCTTTGAAAACGCCAAGCAGGCCGTTTTTCAATTTGCTATTTCTTTGCAACCCGTCGGCCGATTTTTTCCATTTGGGTCTTAAAATGTTGCCAATAGCCTATTTCATTGGTATGTACCATTGGCTTTCTTATTTTTACAATTCCCCATTAAAAAAAACGAGCTCTACAGTTGACATATTTTCAACTGCGTCCGCCATCTTGAATTCTGGAAGAGCGGCCATTTTGAAAATTGAAGTTTTGAGCCTATTTATTTGGCTATCCATTGATACTAAGATCGTCGAAATCGGAGGAGGAATAAAAATTTCACAAGGGAAAAATTTTAGTGCAATTTTTTTTTTGGCCCACCCGGTATTTACGTGTGCATGGCGACAAGAACAATTCACCTTGAACTAACAGAAAGTTCAAGTACAGAGGATTGCATCATGGCTCTGAAAAGATTGTAGCTCGAAAGGGATGTCCGAAGGTAATTTATTTAGATAACGCTAGAAACCTGAGAGAAATTTATATTGAGTGTATTAAAGCAATAAAGGCTCTAAGCCAAAACGAATTAGAAAGAAGTTGCGGAGTGCAGGGAATAAGATTGAAATATCAAGAAAGATGGTTGGAGAAAAATACCCGAAGGAAGAAATCTTAAGAACTGCTTTGGTGGAGATCGAAAATATGGTGAACTCGCATCCGTTGACATAGGCGCCTGTTAATCCGGACCAGGAGGAGGTTTTAACTCCAAAACACTTTTTATCAGACTGAGTTGGAAGCGAAGGTGTGAAGAACCTGATACCCACGGCAAATGTCATGAGCGTGAAGCAATTATAGGAAACCAGAGAGATGGTGAACGTGTTCTGGAAGAGATGTATTCAAGAATACGTACCAACTTTGACAAGAAGAAGCAAATGGTTCGAAAGAGGACCTGGAGTAAAAGAAGGGGATTTAGTGATATCATTTATTGACCATAGAAAACAACCCGAATGAAGCATGTTATTTAATTTTGAAATACAATAAAAGTGATGACTGATGATAGATTCACTTTGATAATGATAATCATTCGATTTTCTCTTATTGCTGCATTTCTTGTTTCTTTTCCTCATCCATATAATCCAGCTCAAGTGCCAACATTACTGCGGCACGCCTCCAGGTTTGGTAAGCCACTTCGAGAGAACCATAGTCTTCAGGTTTTTTCCATTTCATTTTACCCATCAATCCGTCAAGACACGACACAGGGACACAATCCTTGAAAATATTGCCGCCTGTTTCATCAATTGACATAATTCCATCCCGTACTTCCCTAATGAGTGCTTGAACGTGCTGGCGAACTCTGGCCTTTCCATCTTCAAACCGAAGCAACCCGACTACCGGCTGGCACTTTCCGGATAAGCCCTTCAGTTCTTCTGCCAACCTTGATCTGTGATCGTTCACAGCCTCTTCGGTGAATGTCTCGATAGCTTGTTTTAATTTTTTATTCGTTTCCTTATCGAATTTCTTCAAGTCTTTGGCAAAAAGTTGGTGGGCGAATTCAACTTCTCTGTCAAAATCTTCGAGGCGTTCATTTATGATGGTCTTAATTTCGGTGAACTTAGTTCCAAGTTTTTGACTAGTCTGGTCTATACTTGGTATATTTTGAATTTTTTTATCGAAACTCCTAGGGTGTTTTATATCGACTTGATAATTTGGTGACTTCGACTTGGTACTAGTGATTTCGGTCTTATTAATTTTTGTATCGGTTTCGTACGGTAGGACTGACCTAAGCTGACTGGAGTCTTCGGATTCGTCGACCCACTGTATTTCCAACCATCCGGAGATCGTATCCACTGTTTTGATTGACTGCAAAAATCTTCTTTTCGCCGCTTTGCTACCTTCCAAGGTCAATTTCGGTTTGTAATCTGGAAATTACATGATTTTCAAAATCAGCACAATTTCTGGCGAGTTTACTCGACCTAACAATGCAAAAGTACGCAACTCGCTTGTTGGACGAATTACTCGCGCCCTCTGTTAGCCAGCAGTCGATGCTTATTGGTCAATGTGATGTGAAAAGTCAATTTAGAACTGTCATCAAATAAAAAATTGAAAACTTGCCAGAAAAGCTGGAGTTTTTGGCCGTTTGCCTGCTTTTCCTTAAGTTCCACTGCTGATAAGTGATACTGATTGTTCATTGTGTGTATTGCTTCTTTGCTTGGTCGAAGATATTACGAATTTGCCAAATGTTTTGCATTTGAAGTTTGTCGTGGCGTTTTGTACTTTTTTGCCACTCCGGATTTTGAAATGCAGCATCACGCTTGTCCGCATCTTGCTACAAAAGGGTAACGTAAGATGGTCGCATTATATACTGGTCACTATTTGAAGTGGGTCACCCAAAAAACTGTTCGGTTTTTAATCTCTGTCAATCACTTGAAAATGATCAGATTTTGAAGTATCTCACACCAACTTCAAGATAAATCCTTCTACTTCCACCATCTGCAAGTGCTTGTTGGCTCGTGGCAGCGATATGTTGATACAGGGTGATAAAGGATGCCTTGTAATTTTGTACTTTTTTGCAATGGTACAGGAACTTTCGTGACCACCGTGTAATTTTGGATTTTGCTGTATTTGGTAACCAATAGTATGAGGAACTCATTGCATTTTAGTTTGGTGCTCTACGTTGCTTAGTTACAAAAATAAGTTTTTTTTCTTATTTAGATACTTTATCACGTTAATTTATACGAACAATTTTTTTAATTAGATTTAAATTATGAGCAAAGAAAATGAACGGGGTACAATATTTCAAAAGAAAGTTGGACCTGGTCTGTACTGCACTACTTTTTGGTAGGATATAAACATACCTTTGAACAGGTTATTGATGTTGTCACAGGGATTTCTCTCCACTTCGCGGTAAGAGCATCCAATAAGTTCTTGTCTTGTGGTGAGTTGTACTGGTAGTGCTGACAGTCTTCTTTGGAGAGCATCCCATATGTGCTCAATTGGATTGATATCGAGCGGTAAGTTTAGCCATATCATTGTATTTTTTTCATTATTCACGAAAGATTAACTCCTGATATTGCCATGTTACATTTATTATTATTGTTATTGGTACAATTTTCAAAGTAATTTTTGCTAAATTCAGAGAAAAACTGTTTATAGCAATATTAATAACTGTCAAATTGATCAACTCAACTTGAATACCTACTTGATTAGATATTTGAAGCCATCTGTGAAAATTAGAAGCAGTGCAGCGTGAAAAATCACCTCATGAAAAAAAAATCGTACTTCTGTAACTATGCAGCCTGGAGCATCAAGCTAAAAAGCAATGAGTTCCTCATACTATTGGTTACCAAACAGAGCAAAATCCAAAATCACAGGGTGGCCACGAAAGTTCCTGTACTATAGCAAAAAAGTAAAAACTACAAGGCATTCTTTATCACCCTGTATCAAACATATTACTGTCACGAGTCAAAAATCATTTGCAGATGGTAAAAGTAGAACGATGTATCTTGAAGTTGGTGAAGTTATTTCAAAATCTGATAATTTTCAAGTGATTGACAGAGATTAAAAACCGAACAATTTTTTGGGTGACCCACTTCAAATTGTGACCAGTATATGTATGGTGGCGTAGACCCGTACAATTTCGCGATCGATCACTGCTCCACCACCAAGTACCTGGAGGACTTTCCTAACCCCAAGGTCCAAGGTCTACTATTTCCATATCATGGAATATATTTTGGGCAGGTCAGAAGCCCTTACAGTGACAAGGAATTACCTGCAAAATAAGATTCATTGTGCACTCAGTACTCACATACTACTTACTTGATAGTTGAAACGTTGGTTATTGAGGGTTGAAGATGAACATGATAGTATATTATATACCAAGGTTGTGAAGAATGCTGTTATAGCTGCGGCGCCTGTTTAAATAATATAAGGCGCCAAAGCTATAACAGCGTTCACAACCGTGGTTTATGACATGAACATGAACATAGTTTAAGAACATGAAATGTGACAGGACTGACAGGAGGTTAAAAATGTGACAGAAGGTTGAAAATGTGACTGGAGGTTAACAATAGTGACAGGCGGTTAATAATGTGACAGTCAGCCTACTGGTTGTGAAAGATCACTTCAAGATGTCTAAGCAGGTCAATGGTCAATAACGGCCTACTTACAGCTAGTAGTGAGAAAAATATGAAAAATGCTTCCGTTCTTTCAATAATTCCACACTATCTGATAACATTTCCATAGCTAGGTGTTTCACTTCGTGTGGTTGAGGGAGAAGCCACTGACTGCTTAGGCCATTACCACACCATCCTGATCATCACGTCCCTGCGCAATCGAAATATGAGGACACGAACTTCCAAAATTCGAACATAAAGGCAAAACAGAAAAACGATCCAACTCAATTTGGGCATCGGCAGACTGCAAATGCAAAACTTCAGATTTTGTACAAGCTTCGACCAAGCTAAGGAACAATACACAAAGCTTTGAGTGTCGGCTAGCAGGGGGCGCCAGCAGTTCCTCCAGCAAGCGGGTTGCATATTCTTGCGGCCCGCGCCCTATTGTTGTTAGCATTGCCGTCTTTACGAATTATTGCAGTTGAAAAATTACTCTTCTTCTGATAGTTAAAGTCATCATCATCATGACACATCTATAGTGATATTCTGCTATAATATAAAAATCAAATTGTTTACATAAAGACAACAGCGCCAAAAATGACATTTTTTTTTATTAAGATGTAACTGTTGTTATAAAAGCAATGGTGCCAACTTCAGTGTCAAAAGTTATTGTGAATTCCGAGGTGAATTCTGTCTAAATATCATAAATTCGGTTGGTTACACTGATTTTGACTATACATATACAAATATCGTGTGATCAAATGAATTCTTATTTTGAGTAGGCTGTGGCCTGGTCAAATTCAGAGGTGCGAAGCTGCGTTTGGCTAGGCCACAGCCTACCTAAAATAAGAATTCATTTGATCACACGATAGTATAATACCTACATACAGGATGACTTATACCTACCAGCTGCCCATATCGAATTTTGTCATATTTGTGAAAAAAAAATTCAATTTTTAATCAATTTTCTGAAATGTTTCATTCTTTGTTTTTTTTTTTGGCGAAAGTACTTTTTTTTCGATGCTGTATCATCTTCTTAAATATTGACAACAAAAAGTGTAACACCCTGTAGAAGATGTTACGATATTCGCTGGAGACTCGACTCCCATCAGCAACAAACCCGGAAACTTTAGCTCAGGGATAAGTCACAAACCCAGAAACTTCGACTAAGGGCTAAGCCACGAACCCGGCGGCGTCGAACAATTGGCGGAGGAGCCGTTTAATATGTTGACGGATTCATGAGCGAAACGGCTTCACTTTTTTAGAACTCTCCCAATTAAACGAAACTCGGAGATAGACATATTTATTGTTGGGAACTGTCTATAGTTGACCGATCGTCCTCGCATGCAACAGGTGTAAAGCCTCAATAGATCGCATTCGATCAGTCAAGAACCGTCCGGAGTTAGTATCCGGACTACCTATCTTTTTTCCAAATTGGTAGTTTTAGTATTTCAACCCTTAGCCTTACGTGACAATATAACTCAGAACCATCACTGGGTAGAAAGATTCCGACACATGTTATTTTTTTTGGTATTCAATTCTTCATATAGTCCCTACTCCCTAGATGGTTTTACCCTCCTTGAAAATTCAAGCAAATGGCACGGTATGAAAATAAGCGATCTTTGGAGATTCTTCGGGACGGGACACTATGCAAATTGTTACCTAAAATCCGGAAATGTTCGTCAACTTCTGAGTTTATTTTTTATTTGGCCCGATTTTTGCTTAATTTGACTGGTAGCCAGGGAAAACAATAGGGAAATAATTGTTTCCAGGCTGGAAACTACCTTAAAACGATCTGTGTAGCTTAGGTTTTGACATACTAGTTTCCCCCTTTTCGGAAATGTCGGCCATCATGTCGCCATCATCAACAAAAAGTGCACCAGCGTGGTTTTGGCCGAATATCTTGATTTTGGGTCATCTGACAGCAGAAGATGTAAGGAATCATTTTAAAGCCTATGAAATTCCCTACAGTTTGGTTTTTCAATTAATTTTCTGCGACCTATGGTCTTTGAGATAGAGCTTCTGGAAGCGAGAGTCATTGTCGTGAGAGCTCCATGGCCACTTGACTCGAAAAACTAAAATGTCGATGTGACAAAAAAAAATTTCATAATGAGATTACTCGAGAATTCTTCATGCTATAGTTGCGGTGATGATCTTAAACTCTTCCTCTTGAACCGTAGATTACGAATATTGAAAAGTAAAAAACGTCACATTGTACTTATACAAGGTGTACTACGGGAGTCAAATCAGAACAGAGAAATTTGACATATTTCTTCGATTTGGCCTACGCGAAACTCTAAGCACTTATCACGAGTCCAATATCAATATGCATTGCTATGTAAGCTTCACTTGATACACTCAAGAAGTGGTCAGCTCACAGCCTTCCTGTAAAATATTTTGAAGGCCCTCTGAAATCATCAAAATTTACAGTAGCAAGAAATGTATGTTACAGTATATTATATACAAAGGAACCAAAGTGAATTTTTGATCCCTTGGGTAAAGTTTGTTGCTCGAGGGCCCTTTGGGCCCAAATTCCCAAATTAAAAATTCACTTCGGTTTCTTGGTATATTATATACTGTTATATACATTCCTTGGTACTGTAAATTTTAATATTTTGATGATTTCAGAGGGCCTGTAAAACATTTTACAGTAAAGCTGTGAGCTGACCACTTCTTAAGGGTATTGAGTGAAGCTTATAGAGCAAATCCATATTGATATTGGACTCGTGTTAGTCGCTTAGAGTGTCGCATATAGGCTAAATCGAAGAAATATGTAAAATTTCTCTGATCTGATTTGATTCCCTCAGTACACCCTGTATATGTACAATGTGACGTTTTTGACTTTTCTATATTCGTAATCAACGGTTTAAGAGAAAGAGTTGAGGACCATCACCGCAACTATAGCATGAAGGATTCTCGAGAAACCTCATTTTGAAATTTTTTTGTCACATCGACATTTTAGTTTTTCGAGTCAAGTGGCCATGGAGCTTTTACGACAATGCCTCTCGCTTCCAGAAGCTCTATCTCAAAAACCATAGGTTGCAGAAAGATCATTTGAAAATTATTCCGTAGGGAATTTCATTGGTTTCAAAATGACTTTTCACATCTTTTGCTGTCAGATGGCTCAAAATCAAGATCTTCGGAAAAAACCACGCTGGTGCACTTCTTGCTGATGATGGCGACATGACGCCGACATTTCCGAAAGGGGGGAAATTAGTATGTCAAAACCTAAGCCACACAGATCGTTTTAAGCTAGTTTCCAGCCAGGAAACAATTATTTTCTTATTGAGCTGATTTTTGCTTCCTGGCGCCTGGGCTATGGACTATATGTATGTTTTTAACATTTTTTTTGCAGGGATCCATGTTCTTATAATTGAAGTGTATAATATAAAAGGGGGTTGTTTGTCTTCTCCAACAGTAAAACACAGTAAAACTTCTTACTTAATAGCCGAAACTGCAGTAAAAGAAGAAGTTTTACTGTGTTTTACTGTTAGATAAGACAAACAACCCCCTTTTATATGTTTTTACAAGTTTAAAACGTTTCCATCAAGATTAGAAACGAATCATTCATTAAAAGAAATAGACTTGTTGAATTATTACTAACGCTAGTTAAACGCTTTCGAATTCCTGTTCATTCAGCGATCATTTTTTCAACAATAGGTACATTCCGGGTGTTTCAAATGCAAAAGTGAGTACCTTTATGTAAATCTTCGGATTTAGCTTCCAAAAATAAGAAGTTTAAAATAAGAATTGCAAGAGGTGGCCCCCCGCAAGAAAGTTGTGGCCTCTCAAAGTAAAGTTCTATTCCCAAAATCGTTCTTGCCATTTTTGTTGTCAAAATAGATTTTTTTAATTTCGAATTTTGCGCCTTCGGAAGTGGTGATTTTGGGCTGTTTTCCGAAGTTTCAAGCCCGTATATCGTGAAAATGAAACCTCTTATCAAAAATTTGATTATTGGTCCGGTATTATCTACCATTTCCTGATAAGTTCTGGTTCTGAGTGAGCTATTTAGCGTTTATTTGCCTGATAGCTTACTGAATCTTCAACAGGAGATGGAAAAACCGGCCCTTATTATTGTTTCCAGAAGAGGTTCCTAATAAAGAGTGAAAGCTTGGAAGGCAGATTTTTTAATTCAATCTGAGCTGCATGGGCCTTGATATGTATACAACACGCAATAATGGATAAATAATCATTTGACATGATGATGGACGATCAAATGCAGTGCAGTCAACCTTAAGTTATCTTATTTTATTACTACCTACTAAGTAAAGTGAAATAATGCTCCTTTTCTAGCGATTTTGATGATGATGAATTTTTGAATTTAGTTATACTTTCTGATTTCGTTAATAATAGATATCAGATGTAATATCTGGAAAGATAGGTACCTATACCTACTAAGAAAAATGCAAGTTTTGCTTGAATCAAATATAGAAAAACTCACCACACCTGAAGAAGTTCATCAAACAGCATCTCTGTCTTTTTGGAAACGGCTCCATTTTTTGTTGTTGATATTTTCCTAGATGTTCCAACAACGACCGAAATTGAGTGAATGTATTACCAAAACTTTTTCCCACAATCATTTTATTCCAATCATCAGTAATCTACTAGGTACATATACTTAAATGTTTACTACCTACCTACAACTTTATCATCTATTTATTTTTGTTATCCACCTATTGCAACTGAGTACTGAATAAGTACTGAGTACCTACCTTAACTTGATATAAATTGCCTTGATAATTGCTTTTCGATGGCTTGTCGCTTGTCCCTGATGTACAGTGTCAAAAACATAATGGCGACTGTGCTTTATTCCCGCAGCAGGTAAAATCTCGGTGGACAAATCACTGGGCATGAACACAGGCAGGTGCCCGACGGAACAACTGACAGTCTACACAAACCTTCGACCACCTGGGATGGATTTTCAAACAAAACCGCTTATTTCCCGCATGCATGAGTGAATAGATAATTATTATTATTCAATTTAACAATTTAATAACCATTACTATGTACTTAGGAACAGAATATTTATATTTATATTTACATACTGGGTGTCTTTCAAGAAATCCACAGACAAGTATGATTTATGATCAGCATGAATAAAATTTGATGAAGGGATCCATTTTTCTTGTAGAGGAGATGTATATTATAACGTGTAAATGAGTAGTCTTCTCCACTTAGTCTTTTCAGGTTCTTGACTGCAGTTTCAGCTTTATTGATGTAATAAAAAGCCATCTCCAAAAATAGGTGTAGGTGAATGTTTTGACATTAACAGTGGAAAATAATTTAACAATAGTAATAATTAAAATAACGTATTTGGTTGATCTACTGAGTTGTGCTGCATTTGAAGAATCCAAGACGGAAAAGGTTCATAGAATTGGAAGTGAAGATGGTCATATGGATGTTGTCAAACTGAACTTGATCATTTAAATGACTATCTGAATTTTGATAATGTTGTTTTTTGATTTCTAAGATTTCTGAAAACTCTATTATTGATAAATTCTGAAGCTTTAGGATAAGTTTCATACAATTTGGTGAAAAGTCATGGGTTTCGTCGACCACATGTCTGGTAAAATTTGACTTCATATCTACTGACCAGAGCTCTCGTTTGTGTTCATGAAATCTAATTTTGAAAGATCTTATTGTCCTGCCCATATATATATTTTTCCACAGGAACATGCTAATTCTTACACTTCGCTATTGTCAAGTGGATTGATAGGATCTTCTGTTTTAACAAAATATGAACTCAATGTGAAAGCACTTTTGAAGCTGATATTGGAATCAAGTGGTTTTAGAACACGAGATTTATTAATTTTTTTCAATCGACTTATTTAACGAGGTGACATTTAGCTATTAGCTGCTCTACCATGCAACCTCGGATTGATGTTGCAACCCGATATCGATGGGGAAATATTTCCAAAATAAGACAAAGAAACATACCTACTGTTTTGATTCTTTTCCAGGTGTTGAACTAAAATTCTTATTTATGTGATGAAAAAACTGATTGGAGAAGACTACTTTATTTACACGTTATGAATAAAATGTTCCCGCTTCATTTCTTCAGACAGGGTGACCACACTTCCTCCAATATTTTTCACTGGAATAGCGACCGAGTAATGCATCATTTTGAAGGTCTTCAGTTTCTCTTCATTTTTGTGTAAAAAGTATCCAACACAGTCGAACCAACTATTTTCAAAATACATTTTTTCCAGTTCGAAAATGTAAGTCAAATTTTTTGTTTTAATTAAAAAAATCATTACGTGAAAATAGGTGGTTTGATTTTATTTCTTTTGCATGCACCTTAATAAAGGCGTTGAAGGGCCTCCAAAATGATACGTTACTCGACTCTTATTCCTATACAGGGTGTCCGTTTTTCGAGGCTAAGCATGAGTATCTTGCTTATCTTGAGAGATACAAAGTCGGTTAAATGAAGAAAAAGTTGCGCATTTTCATGACCATCAATGCTCCAAAAAGAAATTTGACGTATCAATTACAGTTTTTGAGATATCGTGAAAAAACAGGAATTTGAATTTTTGTTTTTTATTTTTTATTCAAAAACCGGTTGCAGGTGGCCTTTTCTAATCTAAACATTGCCAGGGCACTTTTTCAAGGGAAATCGAAAGCTGGCAAAATCTTTATTCTAGCTTCTAAAACAACCGAGATACGACATTCAACTTTTTTCTCTAATGGGCGCCATATTGGATTTTGATATTTTTGAATACGGTATTCTTTTCTAGTTACAACGATGTGATACATGTCACTGTTGAACAAAAGTTAACCATTTACGTTTTTTTCATTGTCGGTGCTAATTTTGTTTCCAAAGCACTCTTTGAAAAATTAAAAATAAATTTTTTGCTCAAAAGCATGAGTTCAACAGTGGCATGTGACACATCGTTGTAACCAGAAAAAAATATTGTATTAAAAAATGTCAAAATCCAATATGGCGCCCATAAGAGAAACAAAAGTTGAATGTCATATCTAGGTTGTTTTGAAAGCTAGAATGAAGATTTTGGCAGCAATGAATTTCTCTTGAAAAAGTGCCTGCACAATGTCTCAATTAGAAAAAGTTACCTTCAACCGTTTTTCAAATAAAAAATTAAAACAAAGATTACAAATTTCTGTTTTTTCTCGATATCTCGAAAACCAAAACTGACAAGTCAAATATCTTTTTGGATCATTGATCGTCATGAAACTTCGCAACTTTTTTCTAATTCAACCGACTCTGTATCTCTAAAGATAAGCGAGATACCCATGCTTAGCCTCGAAAAACGGACACCCTGTATACATTTAAAATTCATGAAAGCTTGATCATTTTGCTTGGGGGATGAAATAGGTGGATGAAATTATTGCTGGTGATACACCCCCTCGAATATAAAAATTAATCGAGCTGTCCCGTGATTTCTTGATTTTTTTTTTCAGTGATGGAGATAGGGTGGTGAATTTTCAAATGAACACCCGTGAGTAGATAAACCAGTTTATATATTTGAGGCATTTGAGCACTAAAGTACCTATTTAACATTCTTATGTACATATATAAGATATAAGGCGCAGTTTGAGAGAAGAATGAAGGTGGGAGGAATTTTCTACGATCTGTCCAGAGCATTCGACACTATTGACCACCGGCTTCTTCTAGACAGGCTCTTTGGGTGCGGCATCCGCGGTCCGGCGCACGACTGGCCTCGGGCATATTTATCTGAGAGATATCAGAGGGTGAAGGTCACCTGTGGGGGTGAGCATTACATCTCGGGGAGGACGCGAGTCCGCACCGGTGTCCCGCAGGGTAGTGTGCTCGGTCCTATTCTTTTCATATTATTTATTAACGACCTAGTCCCGCATCTCGGTGACTGCTTAACAACCCTATATGCGGATGATACCTCCTGCGTCGTGTCCGCCAATTCGGTGTCGGGTCTCTCTGGGGTGGCAAAGAGTAACGTTGAAAGGGTGTCGTCGTGGTTTGGGCAGAATGGTCTGGTTTTGAACTTTCAGAAGACCAAATTTATGCAGTTTTCTCCGGCGGGTGTAGTTCCAAACTATAGTGTTTACGTGCCTGCTGAAAATGGCTCCCTCAGAGCGGAAGAAAGCGTGATTTTTTTGGGAATCACCTTGGATTCACATCTGTCCTGGGAGAATCACATTAGTGGAGTTATTAGTAAGTTGGCCGTGAAAAATTTTGTCATCTGGCAGATAAAAGACAAAGTCAGTCTGTATGTAATCAAGACTTATTATTACAACAAACTGTGTCTACTCTGTATTAAATTATGGACTGCTATGTTGGGGGAATGGCAGAGGATTCGATAGATTATTTATTATGCAAAAGAAAATCATTCGAAATATCTTGAGCCTGAAACGCGATGAGTCCTGCAGGGGACATTTCAAGGAACATGGTTTTTTGACCATTTACTGTATGTACGTTTTTCAGTGTGTTTGTTATGTTTACCGTAATTTGTCATGTTTTCAAAGGCGTGGGACATTAAACCCCTACCCTGTAAGAAACGCCGATAAACTGGATATCGCGAGAGCGAGAACTGAACAATTTAACAAAAGCACGCATATCTTATCTTTGAAAATGTTCAATCACTTGCCGTTGGAGACTAGAAATGCAAAAACTTTCTCTATCTTTAAAAGTAAAGTCAAACACTTCTATACACTTCAAGAGTATTTTCAAATGGCTCAGTGAGGTTCGCAGGCTTATCCTCATCTTATAGCTGTGTATCGTATTTGTTTATTTATTTTGTCACATTGTGAAGTATTATCCATCTGTGTTTCTTTGTACCAAGTATGTCCATACATATACAATTCTGACAATTTCTTACACCATTTATGGTCCAAAGAGAAAATAAAGATTTATTTATTTATTATTCACGCGAGATGGGATGACCCCAAACTAAATGTTTCCTGTTTGGGATTTTCGGAAATTTAACTGATCCTTGATAATTTCGCTCATAGTTCTCAAATAAGTATGTTCATCACAAGCAGTCCCCGGAGTACTGGTGCATCAAACAGTACAGGTGATCCCCAAGATTCCGCCGGTCCTTTTAGAATTTTTTCTGTTGAAATAAATTGGTGGCGAAAGGAATTTTTCCCAACCATTTCTCCCGTAGAATTCAAATTTGGACACCAAACTTTTTTGTATGTTATAGTATACAGGTGTTCAAAAAAACTACCTTTTTTTTGACACCTTGTATCTGAATATTGGGAGTGATGCGGCTTCCCCTTCTGAATCCAGATATGTTATTTGATATCTGAATGATATATAATATACAGGTGTTCACTTTCACACTTCTCACCCCCCCAGATTTCTCCCCGACAATTTTTTCCAAGACAAACACCGGAACAGGTCGATTTTTATCGATGCAAATTCGGTAATACGTGTCCTAGATGTCCCCCTCAAAATAAAAAACCGACATGTTCCGGGGTTTTTCTTGAAAAAAATTTGGCGAGGAAGAGGAGAATAAGAAATCTGGGGTGGGAAGTGTGAAAATGAACACCTGTTATGATCTTATTCAAAAATCAAATTTTATATCTGGACTAAGAAGAAAAGCCGCATCATTTCCAATATTTAGATACAAGGTGTCAAAAAATATTGAACGTTTTTCTAAACGTACTATGGAATATAAAAAAATTTGGTGTCCAAATTTCAATTCTACGGAAAAATGGTTTGTAAAAATTTCTATCCTTAACAATTTGTTCCAACGGGAAAAATTCCAACAGGGGGGTAATCTCGGTGGATCACCTGTACAACCTTTTCCCAATCCATGTCTAGCGGATGAGCAGCAGTGGTTGTGTCATTAGGTAAGAAACTGGCTCCTCACCAATGCCTTTTACTTAGTCAAGGAGTTCCTAGCCACGAATAGTACCTTTCATTATCCAGCGCGCCATCAGCGCGCATACTCGTTTTCTGAAGTAATGGCGTCGAATACAAAATTTGCGAACAAATGCTAGAAAATGGCGTGAAAAACCGCCATAGAGTTGAAAAATACGCGCCGCAGCGAACAGGGTAATAGGCTAGAGGTTAATACACACTGGTGATTACTCATTTTTTATCAAAAAGTCCGCATTGTTCATTAAATTATAAATAACTGCGTTTTACATTGATCGGATGTGCGTACGCAACCCATAATGCAACCCCCAACGACTCTATTTTCAGTTTGACTAGCGAAAGTTGCCTAAAAACCACGATTTTAGGCAACACTCGCTACATCAGTGTACTGCGGAATGTATTTTACTCCCAGGGACTTTTCTCACACGATTCAAGAATAGCGGCCCACTTGTTCACAAACTTACGACACTCGGAGCGAACTTCAAAATGGCGAATAAATAGTTGACGTTGACAGCAGACAGCAGCGGAAAGTCACGGCCGTTGCTTGTCAAACTGAAAATAGAGTTGGTGGGGGTTGCATTATGGGTTGCGTACGCACATCCGATCAATGTAAAACGCAGTTATTTATAATTTAATGAACAATGCAGACTTTTTGATGAAAAATAAGTAATCACTAGTGTGTATTAACCTCTAGCCTATTACCCTGTTCGCTGCGGCGCGTATTTTTCAACTTTATGGCGGTTTTTCTTGCGATTTTGTAGCATTTGTTCGTAAATTTTGTATTTGACGCCAAAATTTGGCGCAAGCGTTGGGTATACCACTATAATGAAAGTTACTATTCCAAAATGTGAAAATAGTCTTGAATGTTTTTATTTATATCGTCATGTTTCATCCGTATACGATTGCCACGATAATCATTACGACTTACCATGTAACATTTGAAAAAAAAACAAATTTTACTTCGCTTTACAATTATTTATATTTTATAATTAACAAGGTGTGGCAAAAAAAAAACATTTTTCGACACGCTGTGTCTACTTTCTTAGTCTATAGAGATTTTCATGGTGTTTTCTTCTTTTAAAAATTTTTCCTAGCTCTTTCTCAACCAATTCAATAAAAAAAAAGGAGAATAAAAATAATTTTTACAACAAAGGTACTTACTTCTCACACTTTGAAGCATTTTAAAAGGCTATAGATTAACAAAATACTAGAACTGCGAATGCAAGAAACATTTCTCATTCCTAAAATTTGACGCTATAATTAGAACAATTCAACCAGAATAATGTAACAAAATTGAGATACATTTTTTTAGACAAGTTGTTTGAGAAAAAGTCATAACTAAGCGCCATACATTTTTGTATAATCGGAATAAACACAGCATAGAATTCTAGCTACTGAATACAGGTGTCGCAAAAATTGATTTTCACAACACAGTTTCATTATTCCTGTTAATAATTTAATTTAATAATAATAATGAATAATATTTATTGAACTGTTTATTTAGTTCAAAGGGCTATCGACCGAGGTCCTTCTGCCATTAAACTACAATCTTTTTTTATTTTTCACAGGAATTCTTCCATGTCTGTAGTGTGTTTCTTAATAAATATCGATGTTCTTCTGTCTATACACTACTTTATAAAATCGTTGTCTATTTTTCGACCAATATATATTTCGAGCTGATGGCGCTTAATCTTTTTTTATTTATTTATATTTTGTAATTCACAAGATGTTTGGCAGGAAAACATTCTTCAACACGCCGTGTCTACTTTTCTAGTCTATAGAGATTTTCATGCTCTATTCTATTTATTTTTTTCAATTACTTTTATTCATTTTTATTCATTTTTATCCATTTGCATTCATTTGTATCTAATTTTATTTATTTTTATTAATTTTTATTAATTTTTATTTATTTTCATTTAATTTTATTTTTAATTTTATTGATTATTAACAACGTACTACTTATTGATTATGGGTTTAATGAAGATAAATAAGAATTTCTATTGAAATTCAAACTAATTCCTCCTGAAACTACAGACCAATAATCACCACTCAGATATCACAGACCCGCTAGATTCGCTCAGATCGAGCTCTGCACTTTTCTTGTGCGACGTCCGTGGACTCTGGGACCGTGTCGACTCCAGATCTGACCGCAATGCCCAATGATCTCCGGAACTCAGTACATCCGACTGCACTGCCCAATACTCTCCTCCTGATACTTCGAATTCTGCGCCGTTTTCCTCCCCCGCTTTTCCACAGTTCCCGGCACACTTTTCCGTTCCATCATCCACGCCTTCCAAATCATGCAGAAGGTAGTACAGACAGCGGTAATTCCCCTGCCTGTCCTTCATTTTTCTCAGTTCTTCTTCCACCTGCTCCTTGAAACTGCCAACGGCCGTTTCCATTCTGAGTTTTCCGTCGTAATTTTTCGGCCACCAAGTCAAATACTTCGGCACAGAATTAAGGTCGTCGCGCATGCTCGTCCTGGTTTCCTTCAGGATTTTATCGATTGCCTCCAGCGCCATCGGATCAGCTCCCTTCAGGTCTTTGGCCCAGCTTTGTTTGGCGGCTTCGACTTCTCTGTCGAAATCTTGCAGTCGCTCTGTGGTCAGCGGATGCTGGGTTTGCTTGCTTATGACCAAGCTGCCGAAGGACGGTTTGGTTTCTGCTTCTTGGTCCTTCGCCACGCTCAAGTTATTTGCAAATTTCGCTTCAAGAAGATTGGTTAGTCTTCGCGCATTCTCTTCATGCCTTGCTGCCTGTTTCGATTTATTTCTAGCTGAAGAAATAATACATATTCCGTTAGATAGGTATAGCCAGTCTCGATTTGAAGTATTAAATATCAAGACAATAATAGACAATAGATGAGTACTTTAAAATTTTAGTACTTATACAGGGTGATTCAAAAGTGTCAACCACCTTGAAGCTGCGTACTATGGAAATGTAGTAGAGTGCTGGAAAATTGTTGAAAAAATTCTATTTCTTTTAATTTTGAAGTTATGAAGGGACAAAAGTTGGTCCTTAGATCGCTTCTATTTTCGTTGTTTCAAAAGATTCTAGTGAACTGTTTATGAAAGAATAATAAGTACAAAAAATCAACCTCTGAAGCTGTATTGAATTTCTGTTTCCTATACAGGGTGACTCATGAACTACAAAAATTTGGTTTTCCTGAAAAAGCAGAAGCAAAAGAATTCTATTGGGAAGAATTGTGTTTTATTGTGCTCTACATAAATTATGAGACCATTGTGACTGTTTGCAGGCACTTTTGAGAAAAATTAATTTCCAGGATTCATGAGTCACCCTGTATACAAAACAAAAATTCATTACAGATTCAGAGGTTGATTTTTTGTACTCATTGTTTTTCCATAAACAGTTTACCAAAATCTTTTGGAACAACGCGATCGAAGGGCCAACTTTTGTCCCTTCATAACTTCAAAATTCAGAAAAATAGAATTTTTCTAACAATTTTCCAGCACTCTACTACATCTCCATGTTGCGCAGCTCCAAGGTGGACACTTTTGAATCACCTGTATATCCACCTACACTCAAATTAACAGGGTGTTTTCGAAGCTGAGTCATTTCTTTCAACACGATGTTACTGACATGTTAAAGGATCAGTGGAAAATAGTGAAAAAATTCTTTGTCGTAAATTTCTTGAATTGTGAAGACCTGAAATTTGGCCCTGAACTCTACAGGTGGTCCAGGATTAATTTCAAAAATTTATAAGATCGATGGAGAATGAGAAAACAATAAGAACAAACCCCAAAAACCATATGTGAAAACTCGTTTGAAAACAGCATATCAACAGAGATATAGTCCGTCAAAGTTGAAGGTGAAAAAACGGGAACGATAGTTGTCGAATGTGTTTGGATGATAAGGAAATGCATTTCAAAAATTCCTCATAGTTTGTTTTTGCCGTGTTATCAGGTTACCGACTTGAAATAAAATATGTGAAAATAAGGAGTTCCGTAGGTACCTACTTAGTGTTTTTGTTTCAAACTCAAATATCTCCAGAACCATTGATTTCACGAAATTAAAAAAAACAATAAGTTTCTGCTTTTAAATTCAATAAGAATATTAAAAATCTGATGATTCACCCACATAGTCTAGTGGCGTCAAAAATATGGCGGTAAAAAGGGGCACCCCTTTGAAACCTACGCCACTGGGCCTTTTGTGGGGAATTTCCATTATAGGTGATCAACCGACACCTATTCAAGGTTTGTCTGCACAAAATTCAAGCAGAACCGGTCTGATGGTTTCGAACTTATAAAAGAAAAGCAGTTTTCACCTCTGACTTTGACGGGCTATATCTCCGCTAAATGCATTTTCGATATACAGGGTGGTCCATCTTAGCGTAATCATCCCATAGCGGTCTTACCGTTCAAGATATATAAAAAAATATAAGAAAAAAGTTATATGGTTTGATGAGACCTATAACCTGAAAATTACTTTTAGCTGGTGTCCCATTTTGACAAGATTAACAAAACGTCAGTTTTTTCAAATGACATACCCTATAGTTTTTTGCATTTTCATATTCAGCTTCTTCAACTGTCTTATGTTTGTATTTTTGTCCAATTGTGTGGCAGTGCTACCAACTAAAAATTAAACTGAAAAAAATACATTTTCACAGTTTTCTTGAATAAACTGTAGCGGCCTTGCTTTTCAAAACTAAGAGATAAAACTTGACATCGAGATAGTCAAGTCAAAAACCAATATCCCAGTGTGAAAAAGTTGCGATTTATTGATACATGGCGTTCAAAAAAACAATAATAAACTTCATAATTTACTAACTGTACCTGTACTAAGTAATCGCAACTTTTTGACATTGGAATATTGGTCTTTGACTCAACTATCACCATGTCAAGTTTCATCTCTTAGTTTTGAAAAGAAAGGTCGCTACGATCTTTTTTAAGGACACTGTGAAAATGCATTTTTTTTCAACTTCTCATTTTTAGTTGGTAGCACTGCCACACAATTGGAAAACAAAAATACAGGCATGAGACAGTTGAAAAAGCTGAACATGAGAATGCAAAAAAATATAGGGTGTTCTTTATTTGAATAAATTGACGTTTTGTTAATCCTGTCAAAATGAGACAGCCTGTATAGCTAAAAAATAGTTTTAGGTTATAGGTCTCATCAAAGCATATAACGTTTTCCCACTTTTTTTTCTATCTTGAATGGTGCGACCGCTATGGAATAAATACGCTAGGATGGACCACCCTGTGAAGGTGGTCTAGGTTTTAGTAGAAACGGGGGTGAAGAAATTAGTGTCGTAGCAGTCGACAACGCCAGGTGTGGGACAAGAGAAAATTAATTATTATCAAGAAGAAAGTGACGGGAGTACTAAAACCATTGTTGATAGTTGTAGTGCATCAGTTACGATCAAGGAAAATATTGAGGCAAGTCTGATTTCCATTGTGTAAAAAATTAATTATTTGATGGGATGGGGTTGAAGTAATTGTTCTGTTTATAAGTTTAGTAGGATTTGCTTTTGGTATTTCGAACAGCCATAGGAAGCGTCAAACTTCAAACCGATTCAATACCCTACAATTGCTGTGAGCTTTTGAATACATTGTTTCCAGCCACCTGGTGAAAACCTTTGTTACCCTTTCGAAGAGATCAAGCTTCCTGCAGAGTATGATTTTGTAGACTCCATTAGCTTGAGACAAAGCACTAGCAGTATTTATGCAAATCAAATCTGGGCGACAATCTCACGTGTTATCTCACCCCATAGAATAAAACATTCAACCCTTTTCGCACGACAAGGAATTTATGAGCATTAAAAAGCTAGCGTTCCATACCGAAAAGAACCGAAGGTTGGTGACATCAATGGAAAATGTGTGAGTAAAAGTTTTCATTCCGCCCTTCAGGCTCTCCCAGATTGAAAGGGGACCTGTGATTATTCCCATCAAACTGTTCAACGCTTTGCCAGCTGAGATTACTTGTGGACCGGCTCCTGGGTTCAGATCCCGAGTATGAAAAAACTACTAATGGACAATCCTTTCTATAATGTAAAAGAGTTTTTTGAATTTTTCAAGCGACCTGATGGGGTGGGACTCTGTGTTGTCGCTATCGACAGTCGCTTCTAAGCGATAGTCGCTAAGCATAGGGAACTTACATGTACCTGCTCAAGGTCAGGTAGAAAGCGACTGTTGACAAAGAACACAGAGTCCCACCTCTGGAGCCCTATTCTTGAAACGGGGAATAGAGTTCACATGTATAGTTGCTAGGCAAGGGCCAATCATAGCTCTCCTTGCATAGCAACACCGCTTGAGAACTTTGTTCCTCGTTTCAAGAATAGGGCCCCTGGTCTGGAGATGACGTGACGGATTTGGCTGTCTGTTGTTGCTATGCCTTCTGTTTTTGTGATTCATTTATGTATTTTGTCATAGTTTCTATTTATTTTGACAACTCTATACAGAGCGAAGCCCTGTCCTATGTATAAGTATGTATTGAGACAATAAACTGTATTGTATTGTATTGTATGAATATCTCGAAAACGGTTGATCCAATCATGGAAAAACTACAGAGATTTTCTCTCCAGAATTGACCGAGAAATCCAAGAAACGGATCATTTTCTACAAATATCCAGTGGCGTCGAAGATATCTGGCTAAAAAGGGGCTGATCCCCTTTCGCCTACGCCACTGTACAATTTTCAGGGAATTCACTTCTAGTGCTAGCTTAGTATGTATTTGGCAAATATCTGTGCAAAATGTGGACTTGATCGGTTTATTGGTTCAAAAGTTATTCGGAAAAAACTCAATTATTTGCTCAACTTTGAAGGCTTATAGCTCCGTTATTATGCGCTTCAGACATTTAGTATTAATATCAAGTCATCTTCTTTTTTGATTCTCTATCGACCCTGGAAAACTTTCCACTAAAACCTGGACCAGCCTGTACAGTTTTGCGAATTATTGTTCTGATTGGTTTCTCATGTTCTATCGATTATTGAAATTAATCAGATTAATCCTGGACCACCCGGTATATTTGCAGATATATTTATTGCAAAATATTAAGGCTGTATACGCAGGGTATCGATATTTCTCCCAAAAAAAATGAAGATAATAGTGTACTTGAAGTAGTACAAAAATTATCTTTGCTTGAAGAAAGTAGTTCTCAAATGGTTTTTTGATATATGGTTAGCTCAGCCTCACCTGTTCAAACTGTTGAAAGCATACATCCTTGTGACTCGCGATACTTGGTATACAGGGTGAAAATAAAAAATTAAATCTCTGAAAATTTTCGTTTCGATGAAACAATCCTCGAGAAAAACAATCTAATAGTCTCCTATTGAACATTTGAAAAACGTACCCCTCCATAGTCGCTGGTATCGTACGTACAGGGTGAAGTCAAATTTTTTTCAATGTTTTTCATCTTCATCAAATAAATCCAAACAAAAGCCAATTCCAGCTCTGTTACAAGCCTATTCTGTTCAGCCTCTTTCATTCAAAATATAAAAATGTCACATTCCTCAAACTCCCTGAACACAACCTACAGGGTGAAACATACGTTATTTGTTTTATCCTTTTTCTGGATGAAATTAATGAGGATAATAATCTTATCTGGTTCATTGGAGAGCTCAGAGTTCTTTCGCAAGCCATATAAAAAATTTGCTTTTCTAATATCACTCTGACTTGATATACAGGATGAATTATATGTTGCTTCAACTTTTGTTGTGCGAGGAGTTGCTAAGGAAATTGTCCTTGGCAACTCCTCGCATAACCAAAATCGTAAAAATGCTTGATGCTACAGTAGCCAGTAGTTGCTGTGATTGAAGAAATGTGAATGTTTTATATGTTTTGTCAAATACTCCAGGCTATCCTTTGAAGTGGGTAAGATTATCATCCGAATTGATGTTACCCAGGAAAAAAAAAAAGAAAAGAAGGGCGTTTCACCCTGTATGTCATGTTTTAGCAGTTTGAGGAATGTGACATTTTTATATCTTGAATGAGAGACTATAGACTTGCAACAGAGCCGGAATTGGCCGTTGTCCGGATTGATTCGATCAAGATAAAATTTATTGAAAAAAACATGATTTCACCCTGTACGTAGGATACCAGAAGCTATCAAGGGGTGAATTTTTCACACGTTCAGTAGGAGACCATAAGGTTGCTAAATAATGAGAGGCTGTTTTTTTCGAGAATTGTGTCACCGGAATAAAAAAGTTCAAAGATCTATTTTTCAGTTTTCATCCTGTATACTAAGTATTACGCGTCACAGGGATGTATGCTTTTAACATGTTGAACAGGTGGGGATGAGCTAACCATAGCAAAAAACCGTTTGAGAACTACTTTCTTCAACCAAAAATTCTAATTCAAATATACTATGAAAAGATATAGATTTTGATGGGATTTCATTAAATGTTTGTTCACCCTGTTTCCGTTTGGTTTACTCACATTTTTTTAGAAGCTGAATAGCCCTTAAACACTGGGAAAGTTTCTGAAAGATTATTGGTAAGTATATTTCTTGACAAAAGAGAAAATTATCAACTGTTTTCTGATTCTGAGAGACGTAGAGAATTGAATACATTGCCGTTTTTCGAAAAAATTATACCAAAAAAGAAAAAAATACTTTTTTCACATACTTAATTGAAAACTTCATAATTTAAGTGAAATTTAATAATTTTTTACTTTAATATTTGAATTTGACATTACAATCTCTAACACACTCATACACCATATAAAAAAAATGAGTTTTTATCTTCATTTTTGAGGAAGAAATATCAAAGATACTTTTACCCTGCTGAACTGAACTGAAGAAAAAAATAGGTGCTTTGCTGGAATTAATTCAAACAAAAACGATTTTTGTACCATGGCAAGCTTACAGTCCATTCTTCAACCTATCAAAAGTCCTCAACTCTGGGACTGCTACAAATCAGTATACAGGGTGAAAGTTCATTATTTTTCTTTACTTTCTTTTTTTCTTGAAAAACTGATGACCGAAAAAAAAGGTTTTCAGGCTAGTTTGATAGGCCATAGTCTTCCAATGAACATATAAAAAATATACCACCCAGCAACTGCTGCGTATCAAATTACAGGGTGAAAACAATTTTTCAACTTCAATTTTTTTTCTTGGTGGAACTGATCTAGATGGAAGCCGGTTCCAGTTCTTTTGCAAGCTGATAATGTCATAATGAACATATGGAAAGGACACATCTCTGCATCTGCTGATTTTCAATTTACAGGGTGAAAAGTCATTTTCACGTTTCAATTTTTTTCTTGATGAAATCGGCTCACACAACAATTGCGTCTGGTTTTTCTGTAAATTTGAGGTTTCTAGTCAAACATATCAAAATAATACATTTCTGCTACAGCCACGTTTTTATTAACAAATTTAAATGTTTGCTGCGTTCCAAGATTTTTTGAATTTTTGATGCAATATACCTGAATATACCCAAACATTTAAATTTATAAAAAAAAAAAACGTAGCTGTAGCAGAAATGTATTATTCTGATATGTTTGACTAGAAACTTCAAGTTTACAGAAGAATCAGTCGAAATTGATGTGTGAGCCAATTTTACCAAGAAAAAAATTGAAACGTGAAAATAACTTTTCACCCTGTAAAATGAAAAGCAGCAGTTGCAGAAATGTATCCTTCTTATATGTTCAGTATGACATTATAAGCTTGCAAAAGAACTGGACCCGGCTCCAATCTAGATCAGTTCCGCTAAGGAAAAAAAAATAAGATGAAAACTAGTTTTCACCCTGTAACTTGATACACAGCAGTTGCTGTGTGGTATATTTTTCATATGTTTATTGGAAGACTATGGCCTATCAAACTAGCCTAAAACCGTTTTTTTCAATCATCAGTTTTTTGAGAAAGAAAGGAAATAAGAAAAAATAATAAACTTTCACCCTGTATACTAATTTGTAGCAGTCCCAGAGTTGAGGACTTTTGATATGTTGAAGAGGGAACTGAAAACTAGCCATGGTAAAAAAATCGTTTTTGTTTGAATTAATTCCAGCAGATATTCTATTTCCAATATACTAATAGAGTCATTGTTCCAATTACATCTTGATAATATAAAAAAAAGGGGTTTGAGTTGTTCACTTTAATTCTCTGATAGATTGTCATGGGTGAACAACGACGTGTTTAAAAAAAATACTTGTATGTAGACAAACAAAAATATACAATATAAAAATATGTTTCGATTAATATGATTGAGAAGTCCTTACGAAAATTACAAGTTCCCGTAAAATCACTTACCACAACACCATTTGTAGAATTTGATCAAATAACAGCATTCGGCTTCCATCTTTGGCTTCCTTCGTGGATAAAGTATAAGCGAGCAAGCCTTGGTGTCTACGAGTAGTTTGAACTTCGACTGGCAATGCTGGCAAAAAGTTTACTCATCAAGTCGATATCTCTTCCTTCCCCCTCCTTGCTAAATACTGTAAGTAGGTGCTTAAAGTCCCACTTGGCTCAAGTTGATAATAATTGCAAACTGATGATTTTCTCCCATTTGCCGATCCCAAAGTGGGTTTTAATCTCTCGATAACAAGTTCAAGCAATTTTCGCGGATTTTTTGAAAATTTTTAATAGTCTAGGAATCACAGAAAAAAATCGGTTGTGTCGCCCCAAAACTTTCCCGACTGGTATCCAGGAACCAATGGAAATTTTTGTTCGAAACGTCCCTTCGGATGGGTTGTTGGAATATGAGAGACAGATTGAAAATATTTTGCAGGTAATTGGAATTTTCGAGAATGAATTTTTCGGTAAAACTTGGAATCTTTTTCCAAATCATATTATCGTGAAAATCGTCAATTAGGGCTTCACTTCAAGCTCCATCATTCAAGTCAGGTCTCGGTCTCAATAACCCAGGCTAATTTTACATTTTCAGGGAAATTGGACAAAAAAAAGTTGGAAAAAAAGGTGAAAACCTGTTCTGGGGACAAAAAGTAGGAAAATATGCAGTTTTTCCATCCAGGAAAAAACTCGAGAACCATAGGTCAGGTCCGATTCTGAATACTTTGCCTCCAAAAATTAATTCAATATTTCCTCCAACTTTCATTCCTATAGCATGTGTGCACCTGATGAATATTTCGTGAGGCTCACCGCATGTCGAAGTTTGCACTGCAGTTTTTATTTTAAATTCACGGAATGTGCAAATTTCATCTTGAAAAAATTACCGTCGAAAAAGCGGAACCGTGTCCATTTTGAAAATGGCTCTACACGACGCCCAATCCAATCTACTTTTGATATCAGTTGGAATTTTTCTAAAAAAAAGTCGATATCCGTGCAGAAAAGAATTTTTTAGTGGTGTACTACATCGAAAGCGAGTCGTTCTGGTCAAAGCCCGGGTAAAAGACCTTCTCGAGTGGTAACGGCTAGAAGAAATTTTGAAAATTCATAACGCCCGACTGGAAGACGGTGCATGGAGAACGGTGGTTATCGTGGAAGGTAACAGACATACAGCCATACAGACATACAGACAGACAGGCAGAGATCATTCTGGGAATGGTCCTAATCGTCTTGGGAGACCTCAAAACGGATATATCCGGCGAAATCTCAAAACTTTTTTCTGCACGATTACAATACTGCTTTTCATTGGTGGGGGGAGGGTCGGGAAAGTAAAAGCCTAAACTCACAAAGAGTCTTGAAAATATGCTGAAAACTCATGCCTAGAGATTAAAATCTACTTTATTCTTTAGTGTACGGAAAAATTAATTTGCCGTTATTACTATCAACCCAATCCAAATGGGACTTTGATGAACACAGTTCAGATAAACAGACTACAGTTCTTGGAAAAAAAGGAGGAGGTGAAGCGTGAAGATAACAATTCGGATAGATTCATCACTGCCATTTTCGGACGCTGTTCAAGTTGCTTTTAGAGGTTTGCAGTGCTCAACCACGAAGAAATCCAAAGATGAAAGCTAATCGAAATCAACACAAAAGCCGTAATCTGATCGGACCCATCAAGCCATTTCTCGGTTTGTATGAAAATTGTTTTTTTCTTAAAACCTAAAATCCTATTCCATATTGTAGTGTATAGGTACCTACCAAGGGGTTCTAGTATGTCCTTTTTCTTTTAAACTACGCACAAGTCAATACGTAGTTCCAAAAAATTTAGCCCTTTTTCAATTTGATGTAGAACACTATGTGGTTTGGGCGAATTTTGGGCTCGGCGCAGTAGGTTTTTCTCAAATTGTGGTCGATCAGCTGCCGTATTTGCCTATATCAAGTCGAATTGTTTCTAAGGTAGTGATTTTGAACATTTATGCATGATTTTTTACTCCCCGGTTGTTTTAGAAGTGATCAATTTCAAGAAGAGGAAAAGCTCATAACTGGGCCTAGACTCACATCAAGTAAGTAGTAGGTAGGTTTTGAAATGTCGATAAGTTCTTCATTTTTAAACATATTTGAATAATTATTTTTTAATATTAAAGAAGAAACATGGGAAATTTGTTACGATATGTGTGGAAGATCATATTCATCAAACGCTGCCCGCATGCCTCTACACAAAAACGCCTTTTTCCTGGCCATTGCTACCCGAGACGGCCGCTCACCCTGGCTTTGACTAGGAATACCCGCGTTTGGTGCAGGACTCTAAATTTGTTTTTTCCTGCTTCTACATCAACTTTTTTCAAAAAATTCCAACTGATATCGAAAGAAGATTGCATTGGGCGTCTTGTTAGCCTATTTTCAAACTCGACACGGTTTCAGTTTTCCGACGGCGATTTGTTCAAAGTGAAACTTGCACATTTCGTGAATTAAAAAAAATGCAGTGCTGGGCACTATCTGGTTTCGACGAATTTTAGGCTCGGCGCAATAGGTTTTTCTCAAATTGTGGTCGATTAGTTCCAGTGAGCCCCCTTGTGCCTTCTTGCGTTGTTGGAAGCCCTAGTGTAAATCCCTTGTGCCCTCATGCGATATTCGGAGCCCTATCGGGCTCCTTTTAAATCCGCAAGTGCAGTTTAGAGCCCTAATTAATCTTCTTATGTCTTTTAATCTTTTCGTGGCTTTCGGAGCATTTGTGAAACCTCACGCCTTCATGTGATATTCGGAGCTCTATCGGGCCCTTGTGCCCTCCAAAGAATATGAAGCGCTAAATAGCCCCCTTCTGTTTTTTCTGGCTCTCGGGTGAGCTAAGCCACCTTTTGCAATCTTGTATTATCCACAGCCCGGGACAGTTTGACGTCATGTCCATTTCGCCGCCGCGCCGGGCCAAAAACCACGCAAAAATGCAGGGCTTCGAATGATATTGAAGACACAAGGGGGCCCAGTGAAGCTTCATATAACATACGAAGGCAAAAGAGGGCTTACTGGGAGACTCCATACTACACTTGAGGACACAAGGTGTCGGTGTCCAAAGTCACATGAAGGCACAATGTGCTTACTAACTAATGCTCCGAAAGCCTCTTGGAAAAATGTGAGAGGCTTCGAAAGACGTTGAAGAAACAATAAGGGCGCCAAAGGGAGGTCCGGATAATACAAGAAGGCAAAAAGGGGCTTACTGGATTTCAGAGAGCCAGGAAAAAACATAAAGGGGCTAATTATAGCTTCATATTCTTTTGAGGACATAAAAGGCCCGATGCCCGATAGGGCTCCGAGTATCACATGGAGGCTTGAGGTGTTCTCTCATGCTCCGAAAGTCACGAAAAAATGTGAAAGGAGATCGGCAGGGCTTAAAGCGATATCAAAGGCACAAGGAGGCCCAAGGGAGCTTTATGTAATGCGAGCTGTTAGCTGTTATGCATGGCGAAAAGGGGTTTACTGGAATTCTGATAGCTATGAAAAAACACAAGGGGACTAATTAGGGCTCCAAACTACACTTGCGGACATGGAGGGATTCCGATAGGGCTTTGATAGGGCCTTTTGATAGGGCTCCCTTTATGTTGACCTCAGTCATTTCATTACGAGACAGAAACAGTCAACTTGATAGTTTTAGTGATAGCAAACAAGGAAAACAACTTCTGTCCTCATGCGTCGTTTGCTTCAGAAGTTACAGGGTGTCAAACATATCAAAAAAAAAACCTTACCTAAGTCATTTCATCACGAGACAGAAACGGTTAAATAGATAGTTTTTGTGATGGGAAACAAGAAAAACCACTTCTGTCACTCATGCGTCGGTTGCTTCAGAAGTTACAGGGTGTCAGACATGTAAAATAAAAACTTACCCAAGTCATTTCATCACGAGACAGAAACCGTTAAATCCAAAGAGTCGGGAAACCCATACGTTCAGGTAGTAACGCAGGTACCAATGGCGTGGTCACCGTGGTCAGTATAACTCGTATTTGAGTGATATTTAAGTTATGTTCAACTTGAAATTAATGAGTTTGTTTCATCAAGAGTACTTTTTGTACGGTTGTTTTGTATTACAACAAACTCATCAATTTCAAGGTGAACATAACTTGAATATCACTTAAATACCAGTTATACTGACCACGCCATAGGCACTTGCGTTACTACCTGAACGCCGGGGTTTCCCGACCCTTATTTGGATTTAACGGTTTCTGTCTCGTGATGAAATGACTTGAGTAATTTTTTTTGAAATGTTCAACACCCTGTAACTTCTGAAGCAACCAACGCATAAGTGACAGAAGTCGTTTTCCTTGTTTGCCATC
Source organism: Anaspis maculata (assembly GCA_949128115.1). Classification (NCBI taxonomy): domain Eukaryota; kingdom Metazoa; phylum Arthropoda; class Insecta; order Coleoptera; family Scraptiidae; genus Anaspis; species Anaspis maculata. Next base: position 40,728,377 of record OX421967.1, read on the forward strand.
ACAAAAACTATCGATTTAACCGTTTCTGTCTCGTGATGAAATGACTTAGATAAGATTTTTTTTGACATGTTTGACACCCTGTAACTTCTGAAGCAACCGACGCATTAGGACAGAAGTTGTTTTTCTTGTTTGCCATCACAAAAACTATCGATTTGACCGAGTCTGTCGCGTGATGAAATGAATCAGGTAAAATGTCGCTATCCGGCGTACTATCAGGTCCTTTTACCTAAAGTTTTAGCTTCAATATGAGCAGCAAATTTTTGAAATTGGTCAACGAGGTAAAAATTATCTATGTAAAACCAAAAAGATGATTTTTGTGCTCACCCTGTAAATAATGGAGATAAGCGGAAAATTCAAACATCACCCTGTACTTTAACGCATATCTTGTCTTCTATGTGGTAAAAATTCAAGAGAAAATTTTTTTCTCGATAGGGAGCTTCTTGACGATTCAGAAATTTTGCGCTGTCTTATTGAACACCCTGTACAAAATTGATGTGAATTATGTAGTGTCTTGTAAGACCACGGACTGATAGGCAGAGGATCAAGTCAGCGAACACTTCAAACAGAATACAAGATCATTGTAGCAATCCAAATTTACATCAAATTGAAAAAGAGCAAAATTTTGTGGAACGACGGATGTATTGACTTGTGCGTAGTTCAGTTGAGATTGTTGAGAAAGCATTGAAGACCTCTAAGAAATTTTTTTTCTTCAGTCAATAAATTGAAAAAGCCGACACCGGATGAAGAGGAAGCTTCAGCCAGTCTTCTGAAATTATTTGAGGACAGTTTGGGAATCGGACACAAATTTACGAAATCTCAACGAAATCAGCACAAAAACCGTAATCCGATCAGATCCATCAAGCGGTTTTTCGGTAAGTTGTATGACTTTTTTCTTTAAAACGACAAAACCTCTAATCTTACTTCGTATTGTAGTGTGTGGGTTTCAAGGGGTGCTAGTATGTGCTTTTCCTTTCAGCTGAGATTGTGCTTGAAGGCTTCTAACAGTTTTTTTTTCAGCGAGTTAACTGAAGAAGCCGACACAGAATAATAAGATAGCTTCAGCCAGTCAATTCATTCAATCCATTTATTAATTCGTGCTTTCAGTGTTGAATGGCTTCCGCCTCAACACAACTTTCAACTTAAATGATAATTCCCTCGCTTTGTATGTATGACACAACACCACAGTAAAATAATTTGATTTTTTTCTTTTTCTTCTCCTCCTCTATTCTTCTTATCCAAGCCAGACCTCTTAGTATTTCGCTCTTCCGCTCTCCGTTCTTTCGTCCCGTAACTCTTCTTTCCGGTTCCTTTTCAGATGATTGATCGTTTCTTCTGCCGTTGCGCATTTCCTACATTCTTCTTTCTTGTGTACCATGATTGTCATGTTTCTCCATTTTCCTTTCGTTCTTTCCGTCTCTTGTCCTTGTTTCCTGCCTGGTCGTCAATTATATGTGTTCACTGCTCTCGGAACATTTTTGAATTTGGAGGCTCATCCGCGGCATCCGGGAGCTTGTTTTCTTTCTGATTCCATTTTCTCATCCTTCCATCTATTTCTAGATTCTGATATCCTATCTCAACAGTCGCCCCGTTTATCGTCGCTTCTTTTGCTGTGTCTCTGATTCTCTTCCCTATTTCTCTTTCTTTGTAGGTCAGTTCAGCCTTTAGTTAAACAAGGTGGCTCAACGAAAACCGAGCAGAGGGGTTTTCGGGCATTTCACCTAATTTTTTTATAAAAAGCTCAGTCAGCTCGATTTTTATATCAAGATAGACATCTGAAACATACATTGGCAAATTTCTATATTCAGCCTCCTCACCACTACTCACTTCAACTTCAGAATATCAAATGACACCATCTACTTTGCGATACTTCAAATCGAAGAGAATCGAATTCTCTTACTGAAAAAAATATTTTCAAAAATTTTAACCCCACCCCCTATTTTTCTAAATTTCTCTGACTGTCTCATTTTATACATTCTCGATTCCTCAATTCTCTTAAATTTAATCAGCGTCATCCTGAATAACATCAAGGGAGAAAATTTCCGGTGGAGAAAAGTGCTACCCAAATTGACCCCTTTCATCTCCCCCACCCCAATTTCAAAATTTGACAGACACCACCTACTTTGTGATACATCAAATTGAAAGGAATTGATTTCGCTTTCTGAAAACTATTTTTTTCAATATCAAGCTCTCCCCTAATAAATCGAACATTCGGAGTATTTTAGGGCTTTTTGAAAATTCTGAAAATATTTTATTCAGGAAGAGAATTTAGATCCCTTCAATTCGATGTATCGCAAAGTAGCTAGTGTCATTTTAGATTCTGAAGTTGGGGTGGGGGAGTGAAGGGGTGAATTTGGGTGGCACTTTTTTAAACAAAAAATTTTCTCCCTCGATGCTGCGCATGATGACGTTGACTGTACTAAAGACATTTAAGACGTCAAGAATATTACATTGGAAACTCAGACAATTTTAGGAAGAAGGGTGGTGGGGTTGAAAATGATTGGAATATTTTTTCAGAAAGAGAATTAATCTCCTTAAATTTGATGTATCGCAAGGTGGGTGGGGTGGGTCATTTGAAATTTCGGAGTTGAGGTGGGTGGGGGTGAGGGGGCTGAAGATGAAAATTCGCCAATGTATGTTTCGGATGTCCCCTTCAATATAAATATCAACCTGTCCGAGCTTTTTTCAAAAAAATTAGGCGAAATGCCCGAAAGCTTCTTTGTGTTCCTTTTCGATCATGCTACCAAATTTTGCTTTCAACTCCTTTTCATCATTCTTTCGTGTATCAATCTTAATTCCAGCTACTACTAGGTTGATACGTAGTTGTTTTTTCTCTGTCCTTTCTATTCTATCTTCTGCTCTCTGCATCCGATTTATTAGTTTTTCTCTCTCGGTTCCCCACTCCTCTTTTAATGCATATAAACTACTCAACAATAGAGTATTATACTTTTGAAAAATACTTTGTTTTCGATGGAATCGGAAACTATATTGGAAAAAAGCTGACCCGTATTTTTTTATTTTGTCATTAATCGTATCGTTTGGCCGCAATAAATAAACGAAATTCCTATATTCTGCCTATTTCTGACGTCATTTACACAGGCAGTATAGGCGGCGACTCGCTGTGACGTCAGAACTAGTTGATGTTATTCATTTATTGCGCCCAAACGATACGAGTTTTGACTAAATAAAAAAACACGGGTCAATTATTTTTCAATCTAGTTTCCATTCCAATCGAAAAAAATTTTTAGTATGATACTCCATTGAAGTGGCCCAGGGCGCCGCATAAAACCCTTCAAAAACTAAAAAGTTTGAGTAACTCCCAATTCGAGAAAAACATGTTTTTGGATATTTTCAACTGGTCCAGGGAGGATGTTATGCCCATATCTCGAAACAGTTTTTCAGTTTTCCGATTATCTTTCTTCACTAGAGGGTGATTCGGGAAAAACAACTTTTTGGTTTTTTAATCATAGCTTATTTCCTTATCGACCGATTTTTATGATTTGTAGCTCATGTTGAAGCTAAAGCTTCAGGGAACAAGAATATGTCTTCGAAATTGATGCAGAAGAAAACTTGGAATTTAGATTCTGCATCAAAAATGACGCAAATCTGATTAACCCCCGAAATCAGATCTGGAGATGGAACTCGTCGGAAATCAATTTGCTTCAAAGTGAACCATTCAAAATCATCATTTCAAGATATACCTCTTTCTGTATAAGAGAATATTTCTTGACGAAGGAACTAAATTATAGCTGCATGTTTTCAGGAGAAAATCAGTGTCCCTCTTACCTGAAAACTAATGTTACCTACATTACGAATATCAAAGCTGGTAATGATTATTGAACCGAGAACAGTCCAACAATGTTTCTCAATTCAATTACAAGCTTCGTTGTTTGTAACGTAGGTTACATTAGTTTTCAGGTAAGAGGGACACTGATTCTTTTCTTAAAACATGCAGCCATAATTTACTTGCCTCGTCAAGAAATCTTCTTACATCCAAGAAGAGGTATATCTTAGAATGATTATTTTGAATGGTTGACTGAAGCAAATTGATTTCGGACGAGTTCCATATCCATATCTGATTTTGGGCGTTATTCAGATCTGTGTCATTTTTGTTGCAGAGTCTCAATTTCAAGTTTCCTTCTGCATCAATTTCAAAGAGATATTCTCATTCCCTGAAGCTTTAGCTTCAACATGAGCTATAGATTGAAAAAAAAAAGGTCAACAAGGAAATAAGCTGTGACCAAAAAACCAAGAAGTTGTTTTCCTCGAATCACTCTGTAGTGAAGAAAGATAATCGGAAAATTGAGGAACCGTTTTGAGATATGGATGTACCATCCTCCCTGCACCAGTTGAAAATATCCAAAAACATGTTTTTTTGAATTGGGAGTTACTCAAACTTTTTAGTTTTTGGAGGGTTTCACGCGACGCCCTGTATAACCAACAAGGAAGATTTGAACTTAATTCTGTATCCGTCCTCTGATAGGCAAAGAGCGCGCCGGTATGTGAAGAAAGAAACAAATTGGAAATAGTCCTATTTTTTCGGGTGCTAGGGCACTTTGAACTTCATAAAGAATTTGGGTGGGCCACTTCAATTGTTGAGTAGTTTAGTTCTTTTCTGACACATTCAACCTCCCCGCTCGATCTCTGATATTATCTGATTTTTTTTTCAGCGAATAAATTGAAGAAGCCGACACAGGACGAAGAGGAAGCTTCAGCCAGTCTTCTGAAATTATTTGAGGATAGTTTGGGAATCGAACACAAATTTACGAAATCTCAACGAAAACAGCACAAAAACCGTAATCCGATCAGATCCATCAAGCGGTTTTTCGGTAAGTTGTATGACAATTTTTTTTTTCAAAACGTCAAAACCTACTGATTTTTTGTTTTCAGCGAGTAAATTGAAGAAGCCGACACAGGATGATAAGGAAGCTTCAGCCAGTCTTCTCAAATCATTCGAGAATAGCTTGGAAATCGAACACAAGTTTACGAAATCTAAAGGAAATCAGCACAGAAACCGTGATCCGATGAAATCCATCAAGCGGTTTTTCGGTACGTTGTACGGAAATTCGGAATTTTTTTTCAAAACCTAAAATCTTATAGCGTTTCTGAGTCACTAGAACCGAACCAGTTCGGCTCTAAGATCAGGGGATGTGATTGGTTCTCGAAAACCCTTGACCAATCAGTGATAGCGATTTTCGAGCTGAACTGGCTCCGTTCTGGCCAGTCGAAAACTCCATTACTTCATATTGTAGAGTATAGGCACCAAGGGGTGCTAGTAGGGGAGACCGGGGCAGCGAGAACCGCTCAAGCAATGTTTTTGAATATTCCAGTTATTTATAAAAGTATAGAAATAAGCAATTATTCCAGCAAGCTCTATAATATCGACTAACTAATTCAGTACAAAACCTGAAAACAAAAAATTCACTGGTCTTACCTACATCGGTTCTTCATGCCCCGCGGGTATCAAGGTGAAAAGGTCCACCATTTGAAGCACTGCCGGCAATAATAAAAATACCAATTGATAGTTTTCAACAAATGTCTTAGCAAGAATCAAAATATATTTCTCAGATAATTGTAAGATAAACAAAAATGAACAAAAAATCACATATTCTGGTGCCTGCATAGATTGAAACTTTGGAAAAATGAATTGCAAAGCTCACAAATAAAAAAGCCATCTTCTTCTGCCCCTGCACATTCTTCCTGGGCCCATTCCTTACAACTAGCACACTGGATCCAGCCCCTGACCAGCAGACCATGGTCCTGCTTGCCCCAATCTCAGTGGTCCTCTTTACCTCAAATGCCACCTAACAGAAAATCGCTCAATCAAGAACACTTCCCCATGCAATAGTATTGGCAAACCAATAGGTTAGGTTTGTAGCACTTCAAGTATGGATTACTACTATGAACTGAGCTTTCTTCGATTCGCCAGTTGTTTCTCAACAATGGACAATATTGCGATGGAAAAATTACATTAACTTACCTTGAAAACTTGAATTTGCTATAGGCGATTGACCTTATTGGGGAAAATGGCCGTTTCGTCGAGGAAGTTTTAGGGCATTAATTTTTAGAACTGGTGTAAGTTGCCGTCCGGCAACGGCGGTGGTTACGTCAATTGGTGGCATGTCAAAACTGTCACTTTGCTGTCTTGTGCAGTACGCTACAAGCAAACTTTCGTTCCTGTGAACCCTTGGGACCCCATAGGCTCGTTATTGGGCCCCATGTTGATGACCAGCGTCGTCGCAGACCTTTCTCTAAATCATCCATAGCTTCCGCCCAAGGAAGAGCAACAGACTCTGTCACACCCGCACGGAGGGAAATACACAAGCCCGTCGACCAGCCTGCCAGCCAAGAAAAAATCACCTCGGGCTGGCCGTGCAGAATCAACCACCACCTACCTTTTTTCCTCGCTTTTTTCTAAAGATTTCCTGCTTCGACTTCAGCTGGAGATCCGCATTTTTCATTCTAACAAGCTCGCCGTAGCTACCTCTGTGTTCGCGACGTAAACGTTGTCTTTTTTTATCGCAATAATGTAGTGCATTGCTGGGGGCGTAGTCTTTCAGCTGCGCACCTCTGGAGCTAGATCTACAAACCTGCTAAATACGCAATACGCTAACCATAACATGAAATAAGAGACACAAATGCAAACCCCTTTTTCAGATTATTTCTACTTGTCATATTTCCATGTCAATATGTGGGTATTACAGGTATGCACTAGTGCCCACCTAGGCTACTAGACGTCGGAGTATGGTTTTCCTCGCAAAAACGTCCTCGACGATCAAGTACCGAGCTCTACACCAGGTGGCGTTTTTTAAATGTAAATCGCCTATAGCACTGCCGAACAGCTGCTCACGATGGGACACCATCAATATAGCACTGACGTGAAGTTTTGCCAGTCTACTAACGTGAAATTGTGCGCCAAATTCAAACGTCCTGTGCGGCAGACCGGTGGTCCTCGCTGCCCTGGTCTCCCCTATGTCCTTTTCAGTTGAGATGGTGCAGAAGGCCTGCAAAAGAATTTTTTTCTTCAGCGAGTAAATTAAGAAAGCCAACACAGGATGAGAAGCAAGGTTCAGTCAGTCTTCTGAAATCATTTGAATACAATCGAAGTTGTCGCGGTTTTGGGCCCCACGAGGCCCTTATGACTGTTTCACAATTTTTTGTTCATATATTGGAAAGGTGCAAATCTTCGAATAGGCAAAGTTACGAAGAACAGTCATGTGGGGATCATCATAAAAAAAAAGTTTTCTTCTCCACTATCCCAGGTATCTATGCTATCGCTTGGAATGGCCTGAAAGTTGCTACTCGTGGTATAGCGATGCCATCCGACAAGATTGTCATATGAACAATGCCTTAATTTCGGAATGTGACTCTACGATGGTAAGACCTTTACAGAATTACAGATACCTACAGGGTGATAAAAAATCTAGAAATTCTGTTTTATGAACCAAAATAGGTCGGAACATAAAATTATCACACATCTTCTTATCTGATGCTTATTATTGTGGAACAAACATAGACAAGGACAAAAGTAGAAGAAGGAAGAACCACTGCGCATCCATTTCAGCCGATATCGCATGGGGTCCGCCATTTTTAGGTCATAACGGCTTTTCCAAGGCGGCAATTTAAATGGGGGGAGTACGCGCGAGTCAAAATCATAAACAGACGTCAAAACAGATGACAGTCATGAGACAATTTGTAGGTTATACTTTGTAAACAAAACAAATAACTCAAGAATTTCTGCTCACGGCCTTGACTAATCCTCATACTCATAGTCAATACTTCGCTCGATCTCCGACTTCGCATCTCTCAAGTCCTTCGGACAATTATAACAATTGTTGCCATAGTTGGATTGTGCTTAGATTGGGGACCGACTGTGAGTATGGGCCATAGACGTATGGGCATAAGGCCCACGACATGTGCTTAATTTGAGCTACAGAATAAAATTTCAAGAAAAATATACAATGTTTTACTTGAGATAAAATAATACAAGTTTGGAAAGTGTTTGTTGAACATTACACTGAATCAGCTCTTCGCTTCACGTTTTTTTGCTAGATTTTGCACCTAATCTTATTTTCAAATAGCATCTTACGAGCACTTTCCCTTAGGATAAAATTGTGGTGTTCCAAAATGTCATTGTCCGAAACGAGGTTCTGGCTCGGGTCCTGGGAGTGTGGATAAAATTTTATTTACATTACTTCGAAATGCCTCGAACAAATCAGCAGCACTGAGCCTTTCTCATAAGACGTTCCCAAGCTATTTCTTCATCATTCCAATTGTCTCGAGCCACAATCGAAACCCATCACCCCGTGGAAAACTAAAAACAAAATTTAGTTACTGGAGTGAAATTTGACTATTTAAATCAAGCGTTACGTATGAAAGGATATCTTCTCATCTCTGGGTTCATCAATTGCTTGATGTTCTTGCAAATTTTGATAGGTATAACAAGACACCCTTTATTGATGCATTTGCTAAGTTCGATCAGGTTCGATCAAACTTTATTACACAGGAAAAATCGCAAAACGAACACTTCACACAGAGGCCTCGATATCTGTTTCACAGCTTCTAAGTGGAGATAAAACTGCGGACATCATTCTCCATTTCTTGACAATAATTCATCAAGTACAATGCACTCGACAATGCATTATTTATGCAATGCATCCCAGGAATATAATATCTGGTTATTAAGTAGAATTCGTGGAAACGAACACTGAATAACACCCAACATTCAATTCTATCTTCTATCTTTTACACAAAACCAAATATCGGCGCCGAGAAAAGTTCGATCACAACAAATCAGTCTAACCTAAAACTTCGTAGCTGTCATCAAGTACACTGTCGGTACTGTCACCCACCTGTCATAATTAAAAATTAAAATTGCCGCCAGGAAAAACCGTTATGTAATCAAAATGGCCGGCCTACAAATTACACAGCCGCGCAGGTATCTTGCCTTTTCTACTTTTGTCCTTGTCTATGGGAACAAACCATTTTGACATATCTCAAACTGCTTCTCAAATGTACCCAAAATACAAGTGTCACTCATCATAAAAGTACGGGACCTACCTACTGGGTGGGCCTAGCAAAAACCTGACTGCTTTATTTTCCTCGCCAAATATTTGTTATTTCTCCGATTTAACCTAACTCAGTATCACTGGGTAGCCAAATGAATAGGTTATAAAAGTCAAACAGCAAAATGGACGAAACGTCAAGATTCAAAATGGCGAGGGCAAGTGAAAATATACCATTTTTTGAGCTCGTTCTCTTTTTTATAAACGCTTTTGCGGTTCTTGCGATGGTAACTACTAATGATGGTTTGGGAAAGAACAGATTTCCTCTAACAAACAAAAACAACAACGACCCAAATCGGTTCATCCCGTACAAAGATATAGCGATTTTAATTTTTTTTTGGTTAATTACTTACTTTATTGATTAGTCTCTTGCTTGCCATTTTCATTTATTTCCATTTGATTCTTTATTGATCAATTTATTTTTGGTATATAGAGCCCCTTAGACCCCCTTGTGTCACCAGTATTGTTTAAAGCCCTTTGTTTGGAGCCCTAATGAGCTCTCTTGTGTTTTTGTGGCTTTCAGAACTCCAGTGAGCCATTTTGTGCTTCTTTGCATTGCTGGAAGCTCCAGTGTCCTCTGTGCTTTCATGTGATATACGGAGTGCTCTGAACCCCCTTGTGTCCGCAAGTGTAATTTGGAGCCCTACCCTCTTATGTTTCTTCATTATACTATCAGAATTTCAGTAAGCTCCCTGCTGCCTTCTTGGTAAGCACCTCATGACTGTATATGATATTCGGAGCCCTGATTAGCCCACTTATGTTTTTATTGCCTTCAAGAGTAGGTACCACTGAGCCCCCTTTCACCTTTATTTGTTATATGAAACTCGAGATATAGCTCGATCGATTGGGCGCCTTTGTGTCTTCAATATCATTTGAAGCCTTACTGAGCCCCCTTGCATTTTTTCGTGTCACTAGGATCTCTATTGAGCCACTTCTGTGCCCTCATGTGTCGTTTCTTGTATTTTTTCTTGACTCTCAGAGTTCCAGTAAGCCCTCTTGTGCCTTCTTGCGTTGTTGGAAGCCCTAGTTGAATCTCTTGGGCCTTAATGCCATACACGGAGCCCTATCAGCCCTCCGTTTTTTCATAGCTATCAGAATTTCGGTAAGCCCCCTTTTGCCTTCATTCATTACATAAAGCTCCCTTAGGTCCCCTTGTGCCTTTAATATCGCTTGAAGCCCTGCCGATCTCCCCTCACATCTTTTCGTGGCTTTCGGAGCATTAGTGAAGACCTCAAGCCTTCATGTGATATTCGGAGCCCTATCGGGCCTTTATGTCCTCAAAAGAATATGAAGCCCTAATCAGCCCCTATATGTCTTTTCCTGGCTCTCAGAAATTCAGTAAGTCCCCTCTTGCCTCCTTGTATTATCCAGAGCGAGAGTTCAACAAAAGGGCCAAATGAGCTGTGGATAATGCAAGAAGGCAAAAGTTGACTTACCAGAGAGCCAAGAAGATGAAGATGTAAGATGAAGATGATAGATGTAACATTGGTAGTTATAGGCCGATTGCTATTCTAAATAATTTCAGCAAAATATTTGAAAAAATTCTCTCCAACAGATTGATCAACTTTTTAGATCGTAACGAAATACTAACTAACAATCAAAATGGATTCCGGAAAGGGCGATCAACTGTCAGATCTGTGTACATGACTTTGATAGATATTTTACACTCCTTGAACAAAAACAATAGCACCATTGCTTTGTGCTTAGATCTGTCAAAGGCCTTCGATAGCGTTGAGCACGACTTGCTACTAAAAAAGCTAGAAAAATATGGAGTGAGAGGAGTTGCACTGGAATTGTTGCGTAGTTACCTGACGGATCGAGCTCAGTACGTTGCAGAGAAGACTAAAAATGGAGACTACATAAAATCAGAAATTCGTAATATCCGAAGAGGAGTACCGCAGGGGTCAATAATTGGGCCATTACTCTACATCATCTATACTAATGACTTACCCTCAATTCTATCTGAACGGGTCTTGCAATTTGCAGACGACACTTCCGTTGTCATTAGCACCAGTGGGGATGACGATTCTCTTAAACAAAAAATCAGCTCAACGCTTCAGACGCTAAATCAGTGGTTTAAAGAGAACAACTTACTATTGAACGTTACCAAGACCCAAATGATAAAATTTAATTTCAATGAATCACACGAAAAGCTCTGCGTTATCAATAACAATTCCAATATTCAGTCAGTTAACAAAGTCAACTTCTTGGGTATTGGTATAGATTCAAGACTGGACTGGTCCCATCACATCGACTGTCTGCTTACTGGTCTGGGGAGGTATGCATATGCACTCAGAATGATGAGCCATTTGATTTGCGTTCGGGCTTCGTTGACGGCATATTATGCCTACGTGAACTCTCGTTTGTCCTACGGCATAATCTTTTGGGGTAGAGCTAGGGAATCTATCCGTGTTTTTAGGCTGCAAAAGAGATGTCTCAGAAATGTGCTCCAGCTTCACTTTCAAGAAAGCTGCAAACAGCATTTTATCAACAATCGTATACTTACCCTTCCAGGCATGTACATCTTGGAGTGCATAATTTTCGCTAAAAAAAATGCTGACCTATTTGCCACTGTAAATCACATCCATGACACACGCGGAAAACACAATTTAACGTGTGATAAATATAATCGCTCTTTTCTACAAAAAAAACGCCGAATTCATGGTCGTGGAAATCTATAACAGAATACCAAGGGCAACACGCTGTCTCCCTTTAAATAAAATGAAAACTATAATAAAAAATGCTTTGATCGAGAAGGCGTACTACAGCCTCGAGGAGTTCTTGACAGATCGGGAATTTGAGCGTTGCCTGTTGCTGTGATGGTTCTGACACCAATATTTGCTTTTATCTATATTTTCATCCTTGTACATATTTCAACTGTGTTCTATTTTATTTTGTTTATATTTTGTCATATTTTATTTATCTTATTAATTTATTTGTATTGTGACACGTTCTACACCTTAAAGGTATCAATGTACGGAACAAATAAAATATTGATTGATTGATTGAAAGAAACAGAAGAGGGCTAATTAGGGCTTCATATTCTTTGGAGAACACAAGGGCCCGAAAGAGCTCCGAATATCACAAGAAGACGTGAGATTTTGCTCCGATAAATGCTCCGAAAGCCACGAAAAGATTAAAAAACATAAGGGGATTGATAAGGGCTCTAAATTACACTTGCGGACATGAAGGGAGCCCGATAGGGCTCCGTATATCGCATTAAGGCACAAGGGATTTACATTAGGGCTTCCAACAACGCAAGAAGGCACAAGGGGGCTCACTGGAACTCTGAAAGCCACGAAAAATGTAAGGGGGCTCATTAAGGCTCCAAACAACACGTGAAGGCACAAGAGGGCTCAATAGAGATCCGAGTGACACAGAAAAATACAAGGGGGCTTATTGTACTTATTCTCAAAGTCAAAAAAAACTAAATGGGCTAAGTGGGGCTCCATACTACACTTGAGGACACAAGGGGCCCGATAGCTCTCCGAATATCATATGAAGTCATGAGGTGCTTCCAGCAATGAAATAAGGCACAAGATGGTTTACTGGAATTCTGAAAGCCACAAGAAAACACAAGAGGGCTCATTAGGGTTCCAAGCGAAAGTCTTCAAACAATCCTGGAGTTACAAGGTGGTCCAAGGGGCTTCATATAACAAAAGAAGACAAAAGAGGGGCTTACTGGTATTCCGAAAATCGATAAAAAACAGGATGAAAACATAATTGGGCTGCTGACTATACATAAGGGCACAAGGGGACCCGAAAGGTCTCCGAATGACATGACGGCACAAAGGTGATAATTATGCTCTGAAAGTAACGGAGAATGCAAGAGGGCTCAGCAGGGCTTCAAATTACATTGAAGAAGTAATAAGGGGGAAAGGGTCCAATTGAGACTAGATAGCACAAGATGGCAAATGAGGGCTTGGAATTCTGGAAGCCATGAAGCACATAAGGGGGCTCATTAGGGCTCCAAATTATACTTGAAGACACAAGGGGCCCCCCCGATTTGGGGCTGAACATCACATACGAGTAAAGGCACAAAGGGTTTACTATATAAATAGTACCTACTCCGAAAACTTCGAGAAACTGCAAGAGGGCTCAACAGAACTTCAAACGGTATTGAAGACACAAGGGGGCCAATGGGGCCAAATATTTCATGAAACTGGCGGCCTGAGCTGGAACTGAGCTATTTCTCTTTTTGAAATCAATCACTCCGAAAACAACCGGGGTTAATTTTTAAAGTTTAATTCCCTGCTCAATAGCCAAGGATATTGCTATTTCGGTTGTAAAAGATTCAGTCAAAATTCTAAAACATCATTTTTTATCAAAATTACCAAAAAAAATATTTGTTTTTACCTTTTCTCCAGCGTATTCGGATTCTAGAATATAAAATTCAATATAAGGTATCCTTTGTTAATGAGCAAGTCAAAATTGTTTGACAAGGTGTCACGTTTGTTCAAAATATGTATATATAATGCATGAATGTTCAAAATCATTACCTACCTTAGGAACATTTCATTTGATATGAGCAAATACGGCAGCTAATCGGCCACAATTTGAGGAAAACCTATTGCGCCGGGCTCAAAATTCGCCCAACCAGAGAGTGTCCAGCACTGCATTTTTTCCAATTCACGAAATATGCAAGCTCCATTTTGAACCAATCACCGTCGGAAAACTGAAACCGTGTCGAGTTTGAAAATAGGCCTACACGACGCCCAATGCAATATACTTCCGATATCAGTTGGTATTTTTCGAAAAAAATTGATCTAAAAGCAGGAAAAAACAAATTGAGTCGAGTCCTGCGCCAAAACGCCGGTATTCCTAGTCAAAGCCTGGGTGAGCAGCCGTCTCGGTTAGTAACGGCCAGGAAAAAGACGTTTTTGTGTAGAGGCATGCGGACAGCGTTTGATGGATATGATTTTTCACACGTAACTTCACGAATTTCCCTTGTTTCTTCTTCAAGATTAAAAAAGAATTATTCAAATATATTGGAAAACTCAAAAGTTATCCACATCTCAATACCTACCTACTCTGCTATCTGAAAATCCTACAATAACAATTCTGATGGACCAAGTGATATAAAGATGAGCAAGCTGTGATCAATTATTGAAATTAGAAGAGAAAATGAGACCACATTTTCCTGAAAACCACAAAGTTTATTCCAAAAAATATCATTGTAAATGGAAGGGACACGACGACAATTGATGAACACATTTTCAATAGACCCGTAAGCTTCTTTTATGGCACACATGACGACACTCAATGATCGTTCTGTAAAAGTTTTTGTATCTTGAAAATTTGGAGGGCCCCCATGGGTCCCCTAAGGGACGAAATATGGAGTGCTGCGGGTCAAATCGCTTGTTTTGGTATAAGGTATGCAAAATCTCGTTACTCTACTCCAAAATGCAGTATCATTTTGCGTACCGCTACCACTATAACCCATCATTAAATTACGTAACTAAAAATTAAATCAAATTACTCTTGAATGTTGTTACATAGACCGTGCTCAAGACCATTGTCGAAACCATACACACGGTTTTCGAGTTTTCCTCTCTGGAAAAAATTCAAGATTTTCAACTTTTTATTCCGTGAACAGATTTTCACCATTTTTTTTTCAACAAGGGGTAACTGGTTCTTGAACATTTTCCAACAGTTTTTTCCAATCTTCCGGGAATTTTCCAGCTGAAAATGTTAAACCGGCCTGGGTTTTCGAAAGAGAAGTTGAATGATGGAGCTTAATGATTGACGATTTTCACAATCAGATGATTTGGAATAAATTTTGAGGTTTTCTCGAAAAACTTGAAATTGCGATCTCCTGCAAATTATTGATAATCTTTTTCTCTAATTCCAACTTCCCATCCAAAGGAACGTTTACAACAAAATTTTCCATAGGTTCCTGGATATCAATCGGGAAAGTTGTGGGGTGACTCAACCGATTTTTTCTTTGATTTCCCAATCTTCTAAATGTCTGCCCTTCTCGAAGAGACCAGACGCTTGGATCAAAATCACAACTAACGTCCCTTGATTCTGCCGGGAAAGTTCTGTGTCGTCCACAACAGATTCTTTTCAGTCGTGCAGTCAGTGCATGAAGCAGGCCTCTAACAGATTTTTTTTTTCTTCAGCGAGAAAATTGAGGAAGTCAACACAGGAAGAGAAGGAGGCTTCAGTCAATCTTCTGGAAGCATTTGAGAATAGCTTGGAAGACGGAGAGCATGTAGACAAAGAGCGAGTGATAACAATCGAACCGGTTCTCGACGACGTGATCGTACGTACGCCGTGTGTAATTCGATCTCGCAAGCGAACACGCCATCCTCGTGCCGCAGAGCGTCTGCAAGATTTCGACAGAGCAGTCGAGATCGCCAAGGAAAGCTGGGCCACAGACCTGAGAAGAGCTGACAAAATGGCACTGGAAGCAATCGACAGAATCCTGGAGGAGACCAGGAAGGCCTTGTGCGAACGACTGGACGCCGTGTTCAACCTTTCCGCTGTGACGATGTACTACTATGATGGAAAACACCCACTGAGAAAAGCCGTTGGACATTTCAAGCAACAGGTGGAAGAAGAACTGGAGAAGATGAGAAACAGGCAAGGACTTTTCCACAGCCTGTTCAATCGTCTGCATGATTTATATATGGGAAAGGGAAATGGAGCGGACTGGAGGAAAAGGGATTTTTGGAGTCCCTTGAAAAGCGGAGGAGGAGAACGGCGAAGGTATGAGAATTCCTGGAGGAGACTATTGGACAGTGCAGTCATGTATACAGTCGAGAAAGCCCGTCGATTCACATCAGACGTTACACAAGAAAGAAGAAAGGTCCAGATTTCACTCTTGACTAAGGGTCATGGTCAGTGATTTCTGATGGTGATTACTGAGGAAGTTTTTCAGGCGAAACAGCTAGGGAAATAATTACAAAAAATTGTTCAATTTGTAGAAAGAATAATAATTCTAGGTACTATTTTTACACTACTAGGAGCTTAAGTCCCATTTGAAACGATCTGTTTGACAATAAATTAACACACAAAAACACCAAGAAGGTAGCTTTAAATTTTATCACATGAAGTACTTTTTTGTTTTATAAATGTTATTTGCAAAAAAAACTAATTTTTTGTGAATTCCAGCCTCAAACGTGATTTTGCTTCGCCTGAGTAAAAGCCGACAGTGAACGGCTCGAAATGAGAAGAGAATATAGAAAAAGCCAATAATTTTGTGACAGCTCTCTTACCGCTGAGCGTGTTCAATATTTGACCAGTAGTGGACGTGGTAGGAAAAAACAAGTTGCAAATGATGATAAAGGCAAACCACTTTGCAGGATCGTAACTAAGACTTGAATAAACGATTTGACCCGCAGTGCTTTTTTTTCGTCCCTTAGGATTTGAATGGCGCCCCTTTTTCAAAATGGCGGATTTTATCTAGGGGCAGAAGGTATCGATTAGCCTGGTGATGTCCAGCTTTGTTAAAATATATGGAGCTATGTCTCGATCGGTTTCTGGGACATCAAACACTATTTTAAAAAATGGTGGAACATTGACATCTGTCGCAGGCAAATTTGGTGGAGGCGCCAAAATGAATTTAGTACGGTCATAAGAAAATCGCTGTAACATTTTTAGTTTCCAACCGATTTTAACACAAGACATTTAATTTTGTAGAGAAGTGAATTCTTTTTGTTATCTCATACCTACCCCCCATGAAAAGACATTGAGGAATGTTGAAAAAAAAATTGAAAAAAAATTTGAAAAAAAGATTTTTTTATTTTTTTATTTTTATGAAAATTGCCCTATTTGTAGATTTTGATGTGCCCTTTCTGAATTTGCATTTTTCCGATTAATATCTTTGCAGTGCGCACTGCCATCTTGAAAAAATAATATCTGAAAAGAAGTTTTCGACAATATCTGAATTTTAGAGTGTGCAAAATTAAATGTTTATATACGTAGGAAAGTACATTCAATTCTCCACGATTTGACACCTGAACCATCTTTGTGCGACTCGGGGCTCTTGAGCTAGAGCTTCCGGAAGTATCAATTTTCGGTGTTAAATAGTGACCACGCCTACCGGATTTCACCACTGGATCACCAAAAATCAAGTTACCCATCAATAACGTGTCGTCATTTATCACAAATCATGAACATTGGTGGACCTGGCACAGCCCCAAGAGGTGATTTTCAATTCTTTTGGAACCGAAAATTGATACTTCCAGAAGGTCTAACTCAAGAACCACGGGTCGCACAGAGCTGGTTCAGATGTCAAACTGTAGAAGATTGAATGTGCTTTCATATGTATATAAACATTTCAATGTCACAAAGGCCAAAGTTCAGATTTTGTCAAAAACTTCTTTTCAGACATCATTTTTTCAATATGGCGGCGCGTGCTGCAAAGATAGAAATCGGAAAAGTACAAATTTGGAAAGGGCACATCAAAGTCTACAAATGAGGCAATTTTCATGGAAATAAAAAAATGGAAAAAATCCTTTTTTTTTCAAATTATTTTTTAATTTTTTCTTCAACATTCCTCAATGTCTTTTTTTATGGAAGATATTAGGTAACAAGAGGAATTTACTTTTCTACAAAATGAGATGTCTTGTGTCAAAATCGGTTGAAAAATAAAAATGTTACGGCAATTTTCTTATGACAGTACTAAATTCCTTTTTGCGCCTCCACCAAATTTGCCTGCGGTAGATGGCAATGTTCCACCATTTTTTTAAATAGTGTTTGATGTCCCAGAAACCGATTGGGACATAGCCCCATATATTTCTACTAAGCTGGACATCACTAGGCTATTCGATACCTTCTGCCCCTAGATAATATCCGCCATTCTGGAAAAGGGGCGCAATTCAAATCCTAAGGGACGAAAAGAAAAGCACTGCGGGTCAAATCGTTTATTTAGGTCTCAGTTGTAACTCTGCAAAGTGGTTTGCCTTTATCATCATTTGCAACTTATATTCCCTATTTCGGTTGTACCACGTCCACTACAGAGACAAAATAGTGGTTGTCATTTTTACCTTGGCCAATGATTCCGCGAATTTAGCGTTAACGATATCATTCAATAATAGGTTGGTTTTGAGCCTCATAATGGAAAGAATAATGAATAATTTCTTTTATAATAAGCAGATATCACATACCTGAATGTAGGTACAAATACAGGTGATTCAAAAGTGTAGGACCAACTTGAAGGTGTGTCATATACCGGGTGGGCCATAAAAAACCGTGCTCGAAATTTTTCCTTCTGAAATTTTTATTTCGCCACCGATTTCATCGAACTTTTCAGCATTGGCTAGTCAATTGAATAGGCAATCATTTCCGTATTTCAAAATGGCCGACATATCAAAATTCAAGATGGCAGAAACAATTGAAAATAGGCCTTCTTCTGTTCTCGTTGCTTTTTATTGAAAGTTACCAGAAAGTCAAAAACAATGATGTATTATGGAGCAATAGACCTTTTTTGTCAATTCAAGACTACAACCAGTAAAATCGGGTCATCCGCTGAGAAGCTATTGCGAGTTGAAGCGAAGCCTACCTACCTACCTACCTTATTCCCGCATAAATGACCCAAATTAAGGAATCCTGCCTGCCATTTTTTCAAATTTGATATCAATGGCTAGTCAATTGGACAGGCTGCCATTTTCGTATATAAAAATGCCCATCGTGTCACAATTCAAGATGGCGGAAACTATTGAAAATTGGCCTTATTTGTCCTTGTTGGAATAGAAAAACGGAAAGTATACTTCACTTCAACTGGCCGTAGCTCCTCATCAGATGAACCGATTTGATTGGTTGCTGTCTTGAATTATCGAAGAAGGTCTATTCTTACATAATAATAGTTATTGGTTTTGACTTTCTGCTCATTTTTATTAAAAAGCAATGAGGACAAAAGAAATTCTATTTTCAATTGCTTCCGCCATCTTGGATTTATACAGGTCTGTCATTTTGTCATATGAAAAAGGTAGCCTGTCCAATTGGCTAGCCATTGATACCAAATTTGAGAAAATCGGTTGAGAAATGAGCATATCGCGGATTGGCGAGCAGGATACCTTTTGGGTCAATTATGCGGAAATGAAAAAAATGGAAAGTAGGCTTCGCTTCAACTCGCAATAGCTCCTCAGCAGAAGACCCAATTTCATTGGTTGTAGTCTTGAATTGACAAGGAAGGTCTATTCCTTCATAATACATTATTGGTTTTGACTTTCTGGTAACTTTCAATAAAAAGCAACGAGACCAAAAAAGGCCTATTTTCAATGGTTTCTGCCATCTTGAATTGTGGTATGTCGGCCATTGTGAAACATAGAAATGATAGCCCATTCAATTGTCTATCCAATGCTGAAAAGTTCGATGAAATCGGTGGAGGAATAAAAATTTTAAAAGGAAAAATTCAGAGCACGGTTTTTTATGGCCCACCCGGTAGAAATTGAGTAGAGTGCATGAAGTCGTTGGAAAAATAGGGTAGTGACCGATTTTTTTTTTATTATTTTTTTTTAAAGTTCACTTCTTGATAAGTGACGCTATATAGTTAACAGATTTTTTTTCGTAAGTTTTCTTGGTAAAAAAAATTCATGAAAGTTTTCGATCATTTCAAATTTGGCGCGATGACGTCGCAATCTTTCATAGGCGGAGAAGCAGGCTTGACAACATTATACAGAACTTACTACAAAAAGCACTAGCGTCAACCCGTCAACGCTCATAACAGCTGATTGTTATATTGTTAACGCTTTGTGTATCTGTGCGATGATTCGTGTTGTTTAGTTGTTTTGCTTGAAAATATGGAAAGTTGGTAAAATCTTTCATGATTTATGAATATTTCAAGACTACATCAGACTTCAATGGTTATGTTATGCTGGCAAACGTCAACGTCAACACTGACACACAGGCAACGGAGGTGTGGTCATCCCCACTACTGTCAAAAGATTGAAACGTCACAGCCCGCCTTACAGCTCGGTAGATTTGAAATCGTTCGCAAAAGTAGCCACTTTCAAGGCAGATTTTGAGACACTTGGAACTTTTTTTTTCGAATTTTCACGAAACGTAGTCTTGTTATTAAGGCTCTACATTCGATTAGTATGATTTTTTTCTATATTTTTGGATGGTGGTCACTACCCTATTCTGTCTTCTAATTTGGAAGTTATGGAGAAAGAAAGGTTGTTCCTTCGATCGCTTCTATTGAAATTATTCCAAAATATTTTAGTACCTAAACTTTCTCGCAAAATGATGATCACAAAAATCAACCACCGAATCTGTATAAAATTTCTGTTTTGTACATAGGCTACAAGAGTGAGCTGTGAGCTTTAAAAAAAGACTGTAGAGTAAAATAAAGCACCCTGTATACTTCACCATTGTTCAAGATCACCGAGTCATCAATGTTTCCCCTTTGTGGAAATAAAGCACCAGTCGCCATTATGTTTCTGACTTCCATATCTGAGCATTTGGTAGGTAGGTACAGGGATAAGTTATCAAAAAGCAATTGTTGTCAAGTTTAGGTATCATTTGAGTTTGTGATAAGTAGATAACAACAATAAATATACTGATAATACTGATACCTAACAATGGAAACATCGAGGGGCCGACCACTGTCGGCAATAACGTGAACAAATTATCGGCAGTACCTCGGCAGTTCATCGGCAGTATCGACAGTATTTTGTCAGTCCATCGGCAGTACGGAAGTAGATATTATTGCAGCAGTAGGTACTTCGGCAGTACGTCGGCAGTATAGCAGTAAGTCCGCAGTTATCAGGCAGTAAACCCGCATCCCCGTCATTTTCAAAAACTCAATTCAGTTGCAGGTTTGCAGCGCTATGATTATGATATACAGGATGTTCAAACGTGCGGCGAAAGATTTCAGATGCCAGGAGGTAATTCCTGTGATTATTTCAATAAGAAAAAAGTTTATATGAACAACTTTTGTGTACTTATGTGACCCCTATTTTGCGTACTGGTCCCGTTGGTGTGTTTTATCTTTCGTTTAGTAACATAGTTCCACTTTGTTCGGATGGTTGCATATCCGCCCGGCGCTAAAAATACACTGCGTAGTTTCCCAACTTTCATACCTATTTTTTTTCTCGGAACTTTGCGTATCTTCCGCGAAATTTCCTTTGAAAAACCTTCTGTGCCACTGTTTTCAGTCCATTCCTACCTATTGAATGATCGAAATCGAAGTCCACAAATGCATAATTAATTAGGCACAACACAAGTGCAATCCAAATGTCACTACTCTTAGAGATTTCAAAATTTCCTCGAATGTTCCACGCGAACACGACCAATATTAAATAAGGTGATGAGCCTGCGACCAACAAAACACTTAATAGCAACGAAATCTAATGAAATACACCCACTCTATTTTATTTTCGAATTTCGATGGAGCTTGGAGCATAATAATAGGCAACACAACATACAACAAATCTTCGCCACGCTGAAGAGTGAGACGAATGATCGTACCTGATGCGAAAGAAAAAAATGACCGACGGAACCTAATTCGCATCTCCGGAGTCAAATCTTGGTGGACATATGTTTCCTAGAGTAAGGATTCACATTGGTGCGAATCTATGTTGATCTTGATCTGATTCATTCTTCACACTTGAAAAAAAATTCTTTGGCAGAGGTCAAAAAAAAAACAGTTTTTATTTTTTCTGCTATGCAAGGAGACGATAAATTCATATGTTCTGTTGCGTTCCCAACTAAATTGCATTCCCTAAACCTAATTATGAAGAAATTTTTCTTGAAATGGTATTTTTCAAAGGAGTGGTGACCTCTTCAGTACCTTTTTTCCAAGAGCATTTCTTTCTATGTCCCCACTGGATATCACTCGTAATTTTTGCAGGAATGGAGACCTCGAGCTCTTTTCTCAGTAATTGCGAAGCAACATGACTCTAAAACGCCCAAGGGAGCCCAAAAATTGTTTTTTCTGCTGGGCCGTCCAACTTACGATATTTTGATTCCATAGTAGGAGAGACGCGAACCAGTATTCAATCCAGGCTGCAGGCGCAGGCGATTTGGTTTCAACAAAAAATATTCTTCCATGCCGTGTTATATTGAAGTACAACAAAACGCAGAGTCGTTAGGTATAAGTAGGTATATTTTCCGGTAGAACTTATTCGCCTGGACTAGATCTCATTTATTTGCGCGTCTCCCCTACTACAAAATCAACATGCCAAAAATTTGACGGCACAGCAGAAAAAAAAAGTTTCAGGGCTGCCTTGTGCGTTTTGAAGCCATGATGCATGGAAATTACTGAGGAAAGAGTTCAAGCTTCTCATATCTGCAAAAATTGACAGTTTATCCAGTAGGAACATTGAAAAAATTTAGTTGAAAAAGGTGTACCTACTGAAGAGGTCACCTCTTCTTGGGAAAATGATATTGTGGAAAAATTGTCTTCATATTTGAGCTTACGGAACGCGATTTAGTTGGGAACGCAACAAAACATATGAATTTATCGTTTCCTTGCACAGCAGAAAAACAAAAACAGTTTTTTTGACCTCTGCGAAAGATTTTTTTAAATGTGAAGAATGAATCGGAAACGACGACATTTAACATTTTCAATAGACTCGTAAGCCTCACTTACGACA
Source organism: Anaspis maculata (assembly GCA_949128115.1). Taxonomy (NCBI): domain Eukaryota; kingdom Metazoa; phylum Arthropoda; class Insecta; order Coleoptera; family Scraptiidae; genus Anaspis; species Anaspis maculata. Next base: position 40,750,983 of record OX421967.1, read on the forward strand.
TACATGACGATACTCAATGATCATTTTGAGAAAGTTCTTGCATCTTGAAAATTTGGGGGTCCCCCATTGGCCCCCTAGGAGACAAAATATCGAGTGCTGTGGGTCAAATCGCTTGTCTTGGTATAAAGTACGCCCATGCAAAATCTCGTTACTGCACTCCAAAATGCAGTATGCTTTTGCGTACCGCTCCCATTATGTAGTAGCAGTTTTTTCATGTGTGGAAACGGTAGGACAGGTTGACTTGTTGCTAGGATATAGGATTATGCATAAATGACATACTTAAAGGAGACCACAACACAAAATACAAGTTGGTCTCAGACGAAAGAGTTGAAAAAACTAGAACGATTGCAGAGGATCTTGTAAATTTACTTATCTCGTGGCGGGTGCTGCGGTTATAATTAAGAACGACAATGACGTCAGAGGGGCTTTTCACGGGCTACCTATAGCTACTCACGGGAATACCTGTACCTGATTCTGTTGCCGATGAGACGAGGATGGTTTCAAGCCTGCCATAATTATTACTGATTGTTTGAAGACAATGACGTTTGTCAAAACGACAATAGCAATAACAAGACCATGGGAACGTGATAGGTGAAAATCGGAGGTGAAAACATCTTCCCAAGTGACGTCACGATAATATTTTCAAAACGTTTTATCGGCTGATCGGATTCGTCAAGAAAACTTTGATTTGTTCCGTATACTCTTAAACTACCTTCCCCATGAGTTAGTCAAATAAAATATAGACTCGATTTTTGTGTTGTGGTCTCCTTTAATATTTTATCTGACTAACTTATGCGGAAGGTAGTTTAAAAGTATACGGAACAAATCTAAGTTTTCTAGACGAGTCCGATCAGCCGATAAAACGTTTTGAAAATATTATCGTTACATGTTTTCACCTAGATTTCCACCTCCGATTTCCACCTATCACGTTCCCATGGTCTTGTTATTGCTGTTGTCGTTATGACAAACGTCATTGTCTTCAAACAATCAGTATTAATTATGGCAGGCTTGGAACCGTCGTCATCTCATCGGCAACGGAATCAGGTACAGGTATGTCCGTAGTAGCCCGTGAGAATTTGCCCCGATGACGTCATTGTCCTTCTTGATTATAGCCGCAGCGCCCGCCACAAGGTCAATAAATTTACAAGACCCTATGTGATCGTTCTAGTTTTTCCCACTCTTTCATCTGAGACTAACTTGTATTTTGTGTTGTAGTCTCCTTTAACATCAAACTACACCTACAACTTCCCTGGGTACCAGCCGGCCACCCTATATCCTAGCAACACGTCAACCTGTCCTTTCCTTTACCTGCACATGAGAAAGCTGATATAGTCTGTTCACCGATAGAACGGACTTTTTTGAATTTCAGTGATGTAACCTATAGCAAACAAAAGCACCAAAAACTGTAACAACACAGGCGCGTTTGGAACTAATATTAGTTTTGTTCGGTTGGTAGTCTTACCCGGGCAAATTATTCCTACACCAAGCCAATGGCATTACATTCAGCGAGTTTGACGAACGATTTCTAACCTCTATTTCTCTATGATGTTTGTTATTTTCAGTCGGCTCGGCTGTTGTGAGTGTTGTGTAAAAAATCAGCTTCATTAAAAAAAAATTCTCATTCATTAAAATTGGTATTAAACTGGTGTCATTTAAAATTCCCATAACACTTAGTTGTGATTAGCGGAAATAAGCACCTCTTTCCAACTGGAATTTTAAATTTCGCGGGTAAGCTCGGGGACTACTTTTCAAGCGGAGGAATCTGGTGGTCCTTTCTATCAGTGTATAGAGTATACGTATTATTGTTAGGTTCAAGACAATGGTTCATTGCATGACTCTGATGAGTTGATTGAGTTGTGTTACATTTTGATGATTGCGTTGGTAAGAGTGAACACTGAATTCATGTTGGACGTAGAATAAAGAAATTCCGATGGAAAAACAAAAAATTGCTTGGAGTTGAAGTTGGTGCCCCAAAATCACAAAAATAGGCCTAAATGTACAAGAAGAAGACCTTCTGAATTTTTAACAGAGCGGACAGATAAGATTAGATCTCCAGAAGCGTATGTCTACAAGATTAATAAAAATCTTATGTCTTTAAACATTTTGCACAAGGTAGCAATAGGGGGCTATAAGGGGGCCAATAGGAGGGCTACAGATCAAATAATTTAGCCGTTGGTTACCAAAGCTCCCAACAAATCCCTACGTTTCACTCAAAATGTTTTTCAAAAGCGGCAAAAGATTGGAAGGCCAGTGGTAAGTACAAAACCATACCAGACGAAGAGGTTGTAGAGGACTTGGAAATGTTTTAGGCAAATTTTAGTCGCGTGATCACTTTTTTGATGAGGAGAATCCATTTGCCTCAAATTTGAACCATCTTTCACTATCGTGATACAGTTTTTGCATGAAGTTGATCAAAAAACTACTGCTTGACACTGAGTTAAAAGATTTAAAAAAAAACTATGCAGGACGGCTGCTAAAAGTGTGAATCATTTATTCGAACCTGTTAAAGCATGTCTGTATTTCTCGCGGTCATAGAGCAACCTAATAAATTCGATTAAAAATCTCTGAAAGCTCACTTTGGTACATTGCTGCATTAGTGCATTGTAAGTCATGTCAACCGTTTATGTTCAAGTCCAAAAACCTGTAAGTTCGAGGACATCTAGAATACCCCTCGTGCTTGCTTCATGAGTTTTTTTGTGGAAATCTGTCGATTGGTTTCTTACTGGCAGAACTTTTAAAAAGTATAAAGTGTAACGCTAATTTTGCCCGGCAGTATATTTCATTGGAAAAAGTGAAAAAACAAAATTCCAGGCTTTGTTGTGTTGAAATTAAAAGCTAAACAGATAAATAGATAGGTGTTATACTGATACATATTTGGCCCGATATTTTGTACAAAGGAATTCCTTACGATAAAAATGGATTTTTCCAAAGAGCAGGCATTTTTGCAGCACTGATATTATTAAGTTCACTGGAAATTTTCGAATTAGTTTCAGATTAAAAAAAAAGGATAACAACATACCGTGTTTTTATTGTAGGGATCCATGTGTGTGATTCCATGTGACGTAGAATCTAGCGACCAGTGAAAAGAGCCGCAAGGACGAGGTCCCGAGCATTCCGTCTTGAGCTTTCCGGTTGTGAAGATGACTCGTGGTCAGTCCAAGTTCAACTTTGTGTACGTTTTCGCCGTGCTTTTTCTATGTGCACGTAAGTTATCGCCAGTGTTTTTCTTTTAGAACTAAGTATGACTTTTTTTGAAGTTTCCGAAATCCGACATCAGTACCACGCATTGCCTACAAGGTGTCCGGTGTTTATTCGCGGAAACTTTGGCAATCGATAGAGCATCAAAAAATAAATAGACTTTTGTTGAAATACCCTGTTCAAAAAAAAACAGTAACGTAGATATAGCTCTTCAAAGTTGAAATGAAAAAATAGTTTAGTTAGTTAGTTTTTTCAATAACTTTTGAACCGTTAAACCGATTTTGTTCAAATTCGGAACAAAGTTCACTAAAACAAGTCTCTATTGGGCAATGACAATGTATCTTTTCAAACATTTTTAGGAGCGAAGATAATAGGGGGTACCTTCCCTATTTTCGCCCTATTTTTTACTCTCCTTAATATTTTTAAAAATTGTTTCAATTTTTTGATTCTACGTTGGATCCGAAAAAGAAAGTTATTCTTGTAAAGTTTTGATTAGAGGCCTCGTTTCTGAGATATTTGGGTTTGAAGCTTTGGAAAATATTTCGAAAATACCATCGCACTTGCTTTTAAAGGTCTAAAAATTAAAATCCAAAACAACTCATGATTTCTCAGCTGAAATAGATTTCCTAGAATTTCTAAGTTGATAAACCACCTTTTTATATGAGGAACGAGAACTTTCCGGGGAAATTTTTTTTTGGGCTCATTGAAAGTGGAGATTTAGAGATGTTTTCCGAGGTTTCAAATAGCTCAAAAACGAAGCCTCTGATCAAAATTTTGCAAGAGTAACTTTCTTTCCTAAATTAAACGTAGGATTTAAAAATGGGAACGATTTCAATAACTATCAGGAAAGTGTAAATAGGAGAAAAAGGGGGAAGGTACTCTTTGATATCTTCGCCCCTAAAAATGTTTGAGAGAATACATTACCAGTATTCAATGAAAACTCATTTCAGTGAACTTTGGTCCAAGTTTGAACAAAATCGGTTCAACAATTCAAAAGTTATGCTAAAAAAACGATTTTCAATTTGAACTTTGAAAGGCTATACAGGGTGATTTAGTGATTCTCACGAGAGTCTCGTTTTCGAGAGTCTCGTCTCGTCTCGTCTCGTTTTCGAGACGAGACTCGAGACGAGACTGATAATTTTTCTCACGAGACGAGACGAGACTTTTCGCCGGTCTCGTCTCGTGTCTCGTGCGAGAGTCTCGTAGTCTCGCACGAGACTTTTGCGGTCCAGTTTTTATTTCACAACCTACATAATGTAACCATAGTTGTTGTGTTATATTGGCACCTAACTAATTCCTTTTGATTGGAAAAATCCTGGATGTTCAGTTCACGTTAGAAAAATTTCATGATTGATAAATTACTAAAGAATACCCAGCCGAAACTTGATTTACCGTACCTAAAACCGTAAATTTTTAGTAAATACTAGTTTTTTTTCGGTAGATTTGGTATGAGAAATGTAATATAGATCAACAAAGTGAAGATGGATCGAGCTGCGGTAGGTTCAGAGGGGGTTGGGACCCCGGGCTCCAGCTTCAAAAAATCCTTGAGCTGAAGCATTAGCGTGACTGTCAAAAACGCGTTCTACAGCGTTACCATTTTTAGTACAATATCGGATTGACAAAGAAGGTTGATCAGTTTTACCGATATCAATTGTGGAATCAACAATCAACAACAATAGTAAAAAAACTTGGCCTGCTTCACTTCGTCTAAAATAGTTTTCATACATTCGTTTACTAGAGCCGAAATGAACTCGTTTTGGATTATCTGTCACTCTTAACTCTTGTATCGTGAATAAGTATTATATGGGAGCAACACCTTTGGCTGGATTTTTGAACCGGTCGTTTTTCTTCCGTTCCCAGCTGAAAAGCTTTTTCTTTTTTTAAACACGACATTTTACGACACTACCCGTACTTATAACGCGATTGATCGAACTGAAAGGGCGGTCGATCGTGATATCCACAAAATTCCCACAATTCAGCTCTCGGAAACTTGGAACAGTAAAAAAATTGAATGTAGCATTTATTTATTTTATTGCCAACTGGAATCTTATTGTGTGTGTGGCGTATTGGTGTATTGGTGTTTTTTTTTGGATGGGTCTGTGTTATCTGTGTGCCTGCCAGATGTGCATGAGTGTTAGTCACAAGTGTCCGGTGGATGCAAGGCCGGCTATTCAACGGGGTGTGAGGTTTGCTGGGATGTTTTCAAGATTTTATAGGAGAATGACCCAAAAAAGCGCCTTTGCAGTTTGCACTTGGTAATCTTGTAGGTGGATACGGGTGCCTGGCAAACCACCCCTTGTTGCGCCGCTGCCTTTGTGATTTCGTCATCACAAGTTAGTGCTGTGTTACATGATTTCAGTGGTTGTTGGCAATTAATTAGGTGTGGAGCTGTGTTACCAAAGCATAAAAGAAAAATGAGTGCATGAGTACTCAAAGTTTTGGTAAAGTAGTTTTGTTGACACATCAAATTTGATCAGAAAAACCAGCTGAATCCAACGGTTTTTACCGCAACTCGATCGCTAGCTTCAACGGATCTTGAGAAAAATGGGGGGGGCACATCTTTTTTGAATGACCCTGTATAACCATTATAATTACGTCAAGGAACATATTTTTTCGTATTGTCTCGGCCCCGTTCATTGAAAACTGCATTCGTGTGCATTGAGGGTATGCAACCCAAAATATCCCTGTGTCGTCCAAGTCCTCACCCCTCACCCCCTGTTCGGTGTGCCTGGCACTTGGCTGTCAGGCGCAAGCGTAAACGAGCTCCAGCACTTTCTTCGGCCGTCTTCGGCATTCTTCGGCTTTCTTTCCGCTCGTGCCTTTGCCGCTTCGTTCGAAGCGGCGTTGATCTCCGTACGTCGAGCGGGAAGCCACGCCGTCTTTTTTTTGGTCATCGTTCTCGCGGCCATCTTGTCGTGCCATCGGCGTACATTCGTACTCGACCAGAAGCCCATCCAAGGCCCATCGCGTCCGATAGTGACTCCTGGAGGAGCTCTGCAGCATCTCCAAGTCCAGAAAGCGGCAGTTTTCACCGCTTTCACCGGGGAGCGGCTTGGATCAGCCAGCCGCACACAAAGCTCCAGTTTCGGACGGGATCGAGTCGTTCGTCCGCCATTTTGGTGACGAACACGGGCACTCGTGCATTTCACCAGGAAATCCACCACCAGAACGGCCATCCACCACGACGCCGCCTTCGGACTCCGCCAGGACGACGCCGCCACCGAATAAGATCCCGTAAGTTCCATATTTTCCATTGTTTTTACCATTTACCGTTTATTCCCGTTTGCCGGGGTGTATGCCTTCAGTGCAGTTCGTCTCGTTTTCAGGACGCCAATCTGCCCCCGATCAGAACCACTCGGATTTTCTATTTCATTTAATTCACATTGTTTTTTTTTTTTTTTATTGTTTTGTAATTCTGTCTGTTTGTGTTTTTTTCTTTGTTTTGCATTGAAGTTTTTGATTGTTGTTGTGAATTTTATTTCTGACTGTCGCTTGCTGCTTTCCTAATCCAAGAGTTATTGTTTTAATGCAGCCTTCATCGGAAGGCTGCCGTCTTTATGTGTACCGCGCTAACATATAAATTGGTCCTTCGAGCCGGATACAGGCTAAGCATGGTACAGTCAGGAATTTAATTCACCTCACTATTGAAACTTTAAAGTCACGGGTCAAACCCACGTGACACTTGTGCGTTGGTCCAGCGTGTTGATCAATTCGTTTTTCGCCCGTCTCATTCGCACTTTTTCACCTGGGTTGGGTTCGCCATTCAGGTACGCCAACCTAAGGGTCAGTTGCTTTGTTTTCATTTTTCTTTGTGTCGTACACAATGGACGCAACTTTATCGTCCATCGCGATAGCTATTGCGCGCCTTGAGCCCCTTCTGGAACAAGGCGTCACAGCTACCACCGAGCCAAGCCTCCAACCGGCATTTTTAGCCACGTTTGACATTGCGGCGGAAATTTACAACGGTTTCAAGAGCACGGTCAACACTGCCCCTCTCCCCAGTGCCTCCGAGGAGCAGAAGGCTACATTTCTTGAACGTACACTCCGGGCAGACAGCTTGTATGGCAAACTTGCTGCGGTAAAAGCCTCGTTTGCGAATTCAGAGCCGACTTCCTCGCTCTCTCGCCAAGCCTCGCAAACTTGGTTCGAGACAGGCCGGAGCAATGTCCGATTGCCAAAAATCGCGTTGCCGTTGTTCGACGGAAAGTTAAAATCATGGCCACCATACTATGATCTATTCACGGCGTTAATACACAGAAACCAGTCTCTCTCAGATATTGAACGGTTTCAGTATCTGATCTCGTCTTTATCTGGTGAACCTCTCTCAATGGTTAAACACCTGCCATTGACGGGAGATAATTACATAATTGCGTTCGACTCGTTGGTTGAGAGATACCAGAACGACCGCGTGCTAGTCACTTTTTACTGGCAGTCGATGATGAACGCCTCCTCCGTCACATCTGACTCCGCGCAAGCGCTTCGCCATCTTGTGAACACGTTCAACGAAAATTTAGTGGCGCTCGAGCAGTATCCGCATATCGACCTGTGGGATTTCACCCTGTCGAGCATGCTGCTCCAGAAACTCGATGAGTCGACGCGAAAACGTTTCGAGGTGCAGTCAGCTGGCACCCCCTTCCCCAAATACGAAGACGTCAAGTCTTTCGTGCTCGACCAATGCAAGGCTTTCGAGGCAACTGCCTTAAATTCTAAAACGCAATCGAACTCCCGCTCCACACGGGCAAACACCGTCACCGTGAAGCCCGAGGTCAGCCGCAAGTCGTGGGCCTCACATACGTTGGTGTCTCAGACTTCATCTGCCCCAGCGACGTCGCATGAGTCAGCATGTTCTCATTGTGGGGCGAGAAGTCATAGAGTCACCGCGTGCAAGACTTTTCTGTCAATGTCCCCAAATGACAGATATTTGGCGGTCAAACAGAAAAGGCTCTGTCTCAACTGCTTGAGCACCAATCACGGCGCTCCAAAATGTCCATCGTCGTATTCGTGTCGGCAGTGCCACGCAAGGCATCACACCTTGCTGCACTTCCCCAAGCCACATAGAACTGCAGGCCATGAGTCACCCAGTTCTTTATCGAATCAAGTTGAATTACCGCAAATCGTTTCCCCTGGTCTTCCAGAAAATGTCGCGAATTCGGTGACGAATCTCGCCTCAAGCCTCAAGGCAGCTCATGTTTTGTTGGCCACGGCAATCGTTCACGTTCGTGACCGGTGGGGAGGCTACCAAAGCCTCCGTGCGCTCATAGACCCTGCCAGTCAGGCATCGTTTATTTTGGACTCCTGCGTGCGCAAATTGGGTCTATCCCCATCAAATCACAATGTGCCCGTTTTTGGCTTGGGTCTCACCCCCGCCAATTCGACGTGTGGCACAGTCACTTGCCAGGTCAAGGCTGATGATGAGTCTCTCCCAATCCCTGAATTGGAGTTAATTGTCCTGCGCAGGATTTGTGGTAACCTGCCAGACACCGCTTTGAACCCGGATCAATTCCACTTGAACTTATCGAATCTGGCGGATCCCACATGGTTCAAGCCAGGCCCCATTCAAGTGTTGTTGGGCGCCGACGTTTATCCGTCAGTCGTGAAAGAGGGAATCGTCTCGTCAGGTCCGTCACAGCCTGTTGCCATAAACACCATTTTTGGCTGGGCTCTTCTCGGTCCCTTTCAAACCCCGTCAAAACCTCTGCATTCCTTTTTGGTCTGCACTCCAACTGGAATCGACGAGTCTCTGCACAAATTTTGGGAAGTAGAGGAAATCTCGTCACCATCGTCCAAAACACGTTTGTCCCCAGATGATGAACGTGCAGAAATTTGTTTCCGGGACTCTGTCTACCGTTGTCCGTCAGGTCGTTTTGGGGTTTCGCTTCCCTTCAAAAGGGAGTCCCCCACCTTTGAACATTGCAGGTCTATGGCTGACCGCCGTTGGTTAGCTATCGAACGTCGCCTGGTCCGTCAGGACACACTCCGTGATCTGTACATAGCATTCATGCGCGACTACCTCGACCTAGGTCACATGACCTTGCTGGACGCAGAACCTCCAGATTCTGAGGCGTATTACATCCCTTATCATCCGATCGTCAAGATCGAAGACGACAAGCCGAAAATTCGCGTCGTTTTTGATGCTTCGGCGCAAGCGCCGAATCATTTATCTCTCAACGAGACGCTTCTCGTCGGTCCTAAGTTACAACAGGACATAGCAGCTTTGCTACTGCAGTTTTGGTGTGAGCCGATCGTTTTTACTTGTGACATCCGTCAGATGTATCGGCAGATACTTATCTCGCCCGAACATCGCAAGTATCAACTCATTCGCTTTCGTTTCTCCCCTGATCGACCCATTGAAACGTACCAATTGAACACCATTACATATGGTGTTTCTTCGGCACCGTTTCTAGCGGTTCGCACGTTGCTTCACTTGGCAGAACAAAGCGCCTCGAAGTTTCCATTGGCTTCGCAGGCAATTCGCCGTAATTTGTATGTAGACGATCTACTTTGCGGTGCGAACTCCGTGGAATCAGCACGGGAATTACAAACGCAGCTAATCAACCTGCTCCAATCGGGTTGCTTTGAATTGCGCAAGTGGGCAAGCAATCACCCTGATGTGCTGCAAGACATACCACTTGATCACGTTCGAACTCAGCCGTCCACTTTCAGTGACGTTGCTGACAATACTGTAAAAATTCTTGGCCTCCAGTGGCAAGCGGCAACAGACACCTTTTCATTCACGGTTCATCCAAATGAACTACCGTGCACAAAACGGTCCATCTTGTCGGAGGTGGCTCGGATTTACGATCCGCTCGGCTTTCTGTGCCCTGTTGCATTTTTCGCCAAACATTTAATCCAACGGTTATGGAAACTTGGCCTTGATTGGGACGACACCCCTCCAGACATCGTATGTCAGCAGTGGTTGCGTTTTCAATCCGAGCTATCGCAACTTTCGCGGTTGCAAATTCCACGGCATACTTTTCCGTCGCCTGCAGACAGGTGCCAGTTGCACGCCTTTTGCGACGCATCTGAATCTGGGTACGCGAGCGTGTTGTACGTTCGTTACCTTCGAAATGGTGTTCCCACCATTCGTCTCCTAACCGCCAAATCAAAGGTGGCTCCAGTCAAATTGCTGACCGTACCCCGTCTCGAATTGTGTGCAGCGGTCCTACTTTCCAATCTCGTTGCCTTCACCGTTGCAGCGCTCGCAGGAACCGTACAGTTCGATGCCATATTTGCGTGGACCGATTCTACGGTTGTTCTCAGCTGGCTGCGTTCCTCTTCGCACCGCTGGAAAACATTTGTTGCTCACCGTGTTGAGCATATTCAACAGCGTGTCCCGCCTCAGTGTTGGAGACATGTCTCAACATCGGACAATCCCGCCGACCCAGCTTCGCGCGGATTGTTTCCCGAAGACATGCTTTCGTGCTCCCTCTGGTGGTCTGGCCCACCTTTTCTGTCATCAGCGGATGACACATGGCCGGATGACAAATTCTCCGTGTCCTCCCCAGACATTGCGTCTGAAGAGCGAAAGCTCGCTTTGGTCGTGCGTGTGCCGCAGCCGCCGCCGATTGACATCGACGACCTCTTTTTGCGCATATCCTCCTTACGGAAGATTCAGGGCGCTGTCGCCTATTTCTATCGGTTCTGCAAATGCAAGTCCGATGAGAAGTTCACAGGACCTCTCTCGGATACAGAACTCCATTTTGCCTTGTTGTACATTGTCAAACATGTACAGCAGAAGGTATTTGCCGTCGAAATCGCGTCGTTACGCAACGGCAAACCCTGTTCAAGACCCTTTCGAAAACTTTCACCCTTTCTCGATCGTGACGATGTTCTCCGCGTCGGCGGACGTTTGAAGCATTGTCATGAGTTGCCATTTGCAACCAGACACCCTGCTCTTCTTCCATCTCGTCACGTCTTGACAGGACTCGTCATTCGACAAGTTCATTCCCGACATTGCCACCCGGGACTCAACAATACCTGCTATCTCCTGCAGCAAAATTTTTGGATATTGTCCACGCGACGCGCGGTACGGCACTATCTTGCATCGTGTTACCGGTGCTTCCGGACTAAGCCGCAAACTTTTTCTCCCACCATGGGCGACCTCCCCTCGGCGCGAATTTCTCAGCTAAAACTATGCTCGACTATGGTGGCCCTTTTCCAATCCTCATGTCACGCGCTCGCGGTGTCAGAACTACGAAGGCGTACATCTGTCTTTTCGTGTGCTTCGCCACCAAGGCATTGCACGTCGAGGTTGCCTCCGATCTCTCAACAGATGCTTTCCTCGCTGCCTTGCGCAGATTCATTGCCCGGCGCGGTCGCTGCTCTACCATCTATAGCGACAATGGCACAAACTTTGTCGGAGCTCATAGGCAATTGACGACGTCAATGCAACTCGCCGCGGAATCCGAAGCCATCACTTGGCGCTTCATTCCTCCCTCCAGTCCCCACTTTGGCGGGCTGTGGGAAAGCGGCATAAAAGCTGTCAAAACTCATCTATCTCGCGTGATAGGTGATCAAATACTCACCTTTGAAGAGCTGACCACGTTGGTCACCCAAGTTGAAGCGTTGCTCAACTCACGGCCACTTTCGGAGCTGGGCTCGGATCCAAATGATCTGTGCCCATTGACGCCTGGTCATTTTTTGACGCTCGAGCCGTTAACGGCCCCACCTGACCCAGATTTGTCCCACCTCAAGATCAGCAGGTTGTCGCGATGGCAGTTGGTCCAATCCATGCAACAGCGTTTCTGGGCGCGTTGGCGCGACGAATATCTACACACGCTGTACCAACGCGGCAAGTGGCACAAGTCACGTCACCTTGAATCCGCAGATGTGGGGTCTTTAGTCCTCATCAAGGACGAAAACGCTCCCCCTCTGAAGTGGAGGTTAGGCAGAATTTCAAAACTCTTCCCCGGCAAAGATGGCATTTGTCGTGTCGCAGATGTCCGTACTCAACGCGACGTTCTGCGACGCCCAATGGTCAAACTTTGTCCCCTCCCTTCAGGACAGTGAGCATTCTGTGTTTTCACTTCCGTCATTGTTTTCACTATGCTCTTTCTTTTTGTATCATGTTTGATTTCATTAATTTTTGAACTTTGAAAATACCCCGAGTGGTATTTTGGTGGGGAGTATGTCTCGGCCCCGTTCATTGAAAACTGCATTCGTGTGCATTGAGGGTATGCAACCCAAAATATCCCTGTGTCGTCCAAGTCCTCACCCCTCACCCCCTGTTCGGTGTGCCTGGCACTTGGCTGTCAGGCGCAAGCGTAAACGAGCTCCAGCACTTTCTTCGGCCGTCTTCGGCATTCTTCGGCTTTCTTTCCGCTCGTGCCTTTGCCGCTTCGTTCGAAGCGGCGTTGATCTCCGTACGTCGAGCGGGAAGCCACGCCGTCTTTTTTTTGGTCATCGTTCTCGCGGCCATCTTGTCGTGCCATCGGCGTACATTCGTACTCGACCAGAAGCCCATCCAAGGCCCATCGCGTCCGATAGTGACTCCTGGAGGAGCTCTGCAGCATCTCCAAGTCCAGAAAGCGGCAGTTTTCACTGCTTTCACCGGGGAGCGGCTTGGATCAGCCAGCCGCACACAAAGCTCCAGTTTCGGACGGGATCGAGTCGTTCGTCCGCCATTTTGGTGACGAACACGGGCACTCGTGCATTTCACCAGGAAATCCACCACCAGAACGGCCATCCACCACGACGCCGCCTTCGGACTCCGCCAGGACGACGCCGCCACCGAATAAGATCCCGTAAGTTCCATATTTTCCATTGTTTTTACCATTTACCGTTTATTCCCGTTTGCCGGGGTGTATGCCTTCAGTGCAGTTCGTCTCGTTTTCAGGACGCCAATCTGCCCCCGATCAGAACCACTCGGATTTTCTATTTCATTTAATTCACATTGTTTTTTTTTTTTTTTTTTTTGCATTAAAGTTTTTGATTGTTGTTGTGAATTTTATTTCTGACTGTCGCTTGCTGCTTTCCTAATCCAAGAGTTATTGTTTTAATGCAGCCTTCATCGGAAGGCTGCCGTCTTTATGTGTACCGCGCTAACACGTATTCTTCTTTATCTTATGTGATGAATTATTAAACAATTTTTTTTTGACCGATTATGTTCCACTGATTTTAATTGGATGACCGTATACTTAGTAACAAATTTCTACCTATATCTAAATATGTCACGAGACTCACGAGACTCTTGTGCGAGACTCGAGACGAGAGGAGACTCGCGACCACGAGACGAGACTCGAGACGAGACTTTGCAATTTGCTCACGAGACGAGACGAGACTTTTGTTAAGTCTCGTCTCGTTGGTCTCGTGAGAATCACTAGGGTGATTCACCACCAAATTGACATAGCTCAAGGGTAGGTCCAGTTTTACCAGGCGAACCAGGATCTGGTTTTGAATTTTCTATGAAGTTGTTCGTTTCGAAGCTACAGGGTGATTCATGTATTTCGTAGAATTTTTTGACAAGCTGTACCTTCAGAACGACTCAATGGATTTGATTGAAATTTTGTGAGTTAATTCTTCTATTGATAGCTGACACATCGCCCTATCAAACAGTTCAAAACTGCTTGATAACTACACTCTACACTACACTCCTTTGGCACTGCGAATAATCCGACACAGATACCCCCTTACCACCTCCCGCCCCCGCCGTTGGTACGCCACTGCTTCTCATTAACTACGTTTTTACATGATTTCCCAAGAACACTTACTCCAAATTTACTTAGCCCCCACCCCTTACCTTTGAGATGACCCTGATGAAAATTTGGACCTCTCTTTACAGCATCAGCTTGTCATTCTAACATGAAGACGTCATATGAAATTTTGTCATTTTATCTCGGCAAGGTTCGGAGATAAGAGCAGCACCAAGTTCCCCTTCCAAGGGGCTCTAGACCTCTTATAATGCATCTTTCAAGCTACGTTTATTTGAACGTTTCTTCCTGTTTTTAGTCCAGAAGAACACGGTTGGTGTTATTGCTCTGATAGTGATGTCTGTATTTGGGATTCGGAAATTTTGGGAGAATCTCAAGTGAAGTTTTCTTAAAGTGAGACCCATTTTCGAAATCGGCACGGTTCTGGTTTTCTGACGGTATTTTTTTCAAAATTAAGTTTGTACATTCCGTGAATTTGGAAAAACTGCAATGTGAACTTTGGCATGCGGTGAGCCCCACGAAATATTCATTTTAGGGGCAGACATGCTGGAAATGAAAGTTGGCGAGAAGATTGAGTTAATTTTTGGGTAAAAATTTCTCGAAATCGGACTTACGGCTTCCGAGTTTCTATCTCTGGAAAAACCGCAAATTTTTCAACTTTTTATCCCATGAACAGATTTTCCCAATTTTTTTTAACAAGAGGTTACTGGCTCTTGAATATTTTCCGATAATTTTCTTTCCAATTCCCTGGTAATTTCCCTGTTTAAAATGTAAAACAGGCTTGGGTTATCGAAACCGGACTTGAATTATGGAGCTTAAAGTGAAGCCGTAATTGACGATCTTCATTATAAGATGATTTGGAAAAAGATTCGAGGTTTTCCCGGAAAATTCAAATTTTCAAAATTTTCAATTTCCTGCAAATTATTTTCAATCTTTTTGTGGTGTCAGTTCCAGATCGTTCACCTTTATCCAAGTGCTAATGCCAATCTAACTGCCCCACCAGCTTTTCTTTCTACATAATTTTGCTCCCAATGAAAACCTGCAATTTCTAACTTTTTAGCTTGTGAACAGATTCATACTAACGTTCTTTAAACAAAGGGTAGTTGATTCTTGAACATTTCCAGGCAATTTCTCTCGACTCCAAGTTTTCCGAGAGTTTTCCGCTTAAAAATCGACCGGTCTAGCTTATCGAGACCAGACTCAAATAACGGAGATCTAAATGAATCCCTTATCAGAGGAAATATCTCAATTCTGCAATCTTTTCCTCCAACCTCCCTCCCACCCGAAGGGATATCATTTCGTAATAAAATTTCCATCCGTTTCTTGCTACTCGTCGGGGAAGTTTTGGGGTGACACATTCGATTCTCAATGAATAAATCAATCAATAAAAAATAATTGTATTTCAGCCCAAGTATTCTTATGATTGCTTTCGATTTTCGACGAGAAAAAAATTAGTATAATACTCGATTATAAAATTATCAAAAAATATGGATTCATAGCAAATTAATAAATGTCGATAGAAATAAGAATATCAAATATAGACACAAGACAACTTGAACAATATGAAAAATATTGATGGTCAACAAGATTGCCACGTTTTTGGTGATATTTCTAAGATGATATTATCAAGTATCGCGTAGTTAGTCAGTAGGTATATTGATACATTCTTTGATATATCAATAGCTTCCATGTTACTGTGATCAAATGAAATCCCAATGATTGGAACAACTGTAGGAACAATGATACCTATCTATGATATTTAATTTCAAGTAGTTAGCCTAAGGGTATATGAAAATTACCCTCTTGAGGTGGTGATATACTGGGCCGAAATGGTTTCCAAGCTTTTTTTTAATAACAAAAATATAACTTTGATGCTTACTTACAGAATCACGGAGGATCCCGACACAAGACGTCTGCAGAAATTCAGATGGAAGAGTTGGCAACTGCGTGAAGCTTAACGACTGCGGACCGATGGTGAATTTCCTTGACCGAGCTCCCAGACCAATGGATCAGAAAACCATAGAAGTTCTCCGTAAGTACCAGTGCGGTTACGAAGGATGGGATCCCAAAATGTGTTGTCCTAATGGACCCATCCCCTATAATGTTGGCATCAGGCACTGAGAAAAGTTGGTAGTTCACAACAAATGAATATGACTTTAGAATAACAGCAACTTGTTAAAAACCAATAATTACTTCTCGTAGATATGTCTTATTTCTCACAATTTTTTAGTTATGTTCAGGTGCAATAAATGCTTAGTTTGGCGTTTCAATTTGTTGAAAATAAACGTTATTCCTCACAATTATTTTAAGTTCAATTTAAGTTAATTTCCCATCATTTTATCAATAAAATGTATACATGTTACAGCCGTCTATAATTTATTTGTGACAAATGCAGTTGCCCACAATATGCGGGTTTACTTGTAACAATCGTATGGGCAGCTGAACTGATTAAAGCGTGTTTATTACCAATAAACAAATGACCGGTTCGGCACACAGTGGTCCAGATTCAACATTTTTTGGCCAAAGCTCTCAAACTTACGGAAACGCCTCAAAATCAACTGGCGTTCACAGGGAAAATAATGAAAAAAATGTCATCATAATTTAGGGGTAGATTTCAGGGGGTGTAAATTGAGATAATCGAATAAAATTGTGAAACTTTGGATTCGAGTAGAGTACTAACCCTGAAGTTTTGTGTTCACAGATTATATAGTACAAATCATCAGGAGTTTCCATACTCAAACGTCAAAATCGATTCAATTTCACGGAAATGACGCTACTTTTCAACAATAAACATATTTATTTTAGAGTTTTTCTGAGATCTATAACTATTAGTGAAACTAAACTGCTGGACAACGAAGTTGTCGAATTACGGTATGGCTATGGGTTCCAATCTATCACCTCTACTGGCTGAAGTGTTAATGTCCAAACTAGAAACCTCTCACATAACCAACAATAATCCATTTCAATATAATGTTTTATTTTGGTTTAGGTACATAGATGACTGTTTGATATTATTTGATGGAGATGATACAGTTTTAGATCAATTTCTAAATTACCTGAATTCCTTACATCTCAAAATTAATTCCACTTTAGAAATTGAATCAAACGACTGTATAGCTTTCCTTGACCTTATTATTTCTTAAAAACATGATCACTTTGAATTTGAAATTTATAGAAAACCCACTCACACTGAAACAATAATTCCAAATCATTCCTGTCATCCATCAAGCCACAAATTTAGTAGTTTTAATTAGGTATCTTTTCACAATGCTCTTTACAATACCCTTGTCAGATGACAAATTCAAAAAAGAGTTCGACATCATATCGTGTGATCAAATGAATTCTTATTTTAGGTAGGCTGTGGCCTAGCCGAACGCAGCTTCGCACCCCTGAATTTGACCAGGCCACAGCCTACCTAAAATAAGAATTCATTTGATCATACGATACAACACATAAGTAGAAAGAATGGTTACAAACATTACACCATTCTTAATATTCTCAAGAAATTCAGCTCTAAAGCTCTTACTTTTGATTTTCTTGGAAATATTAAAGTCACCAGAAATTTCAACAGAATTTTATATTCTGGTACTCCCTCCATCATTTAAGCGAATATTTTCAAGTCATTTGATGTAAATGTTGCTTTCAAAACCAAGTCTAATCTGAGTTCTCACCTCGTGAACACGAAAGACACCGTTCCTCCAATCAATAAATCCGAAGTATATAAGTTGAAATGTAATATTAATTGTAACAGTGAATATATCGGCCAGCAGTGGCGCCGAATAGACCTTTTTTTGTGGCGCTCACCATACCTCAAAATAAGGGGGGGTCTGGAGGAGAAAACAGAAAAAGAGAAGAAGAAAAGAAAAAAGGAGAAGAGGGGAGGAAAAGAAGAGGAAGAGAGATGCCCACCTAGGTATAGGTACCGTATGATCGAAACCATTTTACTTTAAGAGTGCTGTGACTTTTTCTGCCTTTTCCAATTGTTGGTAGTATGTCCTGCAATTCACCTCAGAGTGACATCTGCATGTTGTTTGGCAATCTCCAATGCATGTCGGTAGGGAATACGACCACTCTCCGTTTCCCAATTTTGTGCCATTCCGAAAATAACTTTCTATAATGAAAAACTTTTTATTTAGTTTTGAACATTTTCAGACACCGACACAGGCATTCAACAGTTCATTCAGTCGTTATGACCTTGATTATGGCCAACCTTTGATATATAAAATGATAATTTCATAGCCCTCTAGACTAGAGGCAAAAAGGTTTTGATCATACGGTATTTGAACAGCCAACTGAATGGACTATAGTTGCAGCGGTACGCTAGCGAAATGACCCAGATTCTGCATTTTTTTATGTATTCAAAGTATACGGAGCTCGGAATGTCTTTATTGATCATTTTATGACATTCCAATTATTCTACCAACTCGATATATAACACACCTCCACCACTAATTATATCATTACTAAGCCGGATGATATGAAGGTGTTAAAATTAATTTCATCCCGTTTCTTCTTCAAAAAACTGAAAATTCCTCTAAAGTGAATTGAGAACCATTATCTGTCACAATTTGCTTAGGTAAACCAAAACAAGAGAAAATTTTCCTCAAAATATCGATGGTACTTGCAGACCTAACAGGTTTGATTTCATGGATTCCCACCCATTTGCTGAATGCATCTATTAAAACAAAAAACATCTTATTTCTAACAGGACCAAAAAAATCAATATGAACTCTTTCAAAAACGTTACTAGGTTTTTCGTATTCGATCAATGATGCTCTAGGTGGACTAGGCCTTGCCTTGCTACAAGTCTCACAAGCCTCAACCAATTTTTTAATATCCATATCCAACTTTGGCCACCAAAAATAGGATCGCGCTTTACTTTTCAATAAATGCAATATGCGCAATATGTAATTCCTCTAACAACTTTCTGCACTTTTCCGGTATTACAACTCTGTAACCCCACATTATTATATCATTTTCTACATTCAGTTCATTTTTTCGACTAATAAAAGGCCTAAACGAATCTCCCTCCAATTTGTTATGCCTTCCCTCCTCAATTTCAGATAAAATCTTGGATAAAACTCCATCCTTTTTTGTTTCATCCTGAATATCAGCTGCCGTAAGTGGTAGGTCATGATTATCATAAATGAAATTCACATAAGTATAATTTAATTCCTCCACTTTGCCATACTTAGACGAAGGTAAGCGTGACAAACAATTTGCATTTCCGTTCAACGTACCTACCTTTCAGATATTTGATGGTAAAATCAAACTGAGATAAGAAAACAGCTCAGCGCTGTAATCTGCCAGCCGCCATCACAGGAATACCTTTCTTGTTTCCGAATAAATAAATTAAAGGTTTGTGATCTGTTGTTAAAAGAAATTTGCGTCCCATAAGATAGTGATGAAATTTTTTGACGGAAAAATAAATTGATAATTCCTCTTTGTCTAAAGTGGAATAAGCCACTTCACATTTACTAAGTTTTCTTGAAGCAAAACAAATTGGTCTTCCATTCCCATCAGGTAAAATGTGCGATAATACTCCCACTTCTCCATATAAACTTGCGTCGCAACTTACATTCAAAGGTAGATCTGGATTATAATGAATCAATACCACATCTGAAGTGATAGCTTCTTTTGCCTTAATGAGAGCGCTTTTACTCCATTCAAAACGTGTATTCTTCTTTAAAAATTCATACAGTGGGTGCACAATATCTGTAACATTCTCAATAAATTTTGAATAATAGTTTAACATTCCTAGAAAAGATTTTGACTCTGTAATATTCTCTGGTGTTTTACAATTCAGTATTGCGTCTACCTTCGACGTCCCCTTTTTCAGACCTTCCTTAATCATTACATATCCCAAATAAGTGATCTCTTCTTGGAAAAAACAACACTTGTTTTTCTTTAAACAAAATCCTGCATCCAGCAATCTTGAAAACACCACTTCTAAATTTTTCAAATGTTCTACGTCATCACCACCAGTAACTACTATATCGTCAAGGAAAACCACCGTACCTCTACATCCTTGCAGTGTTCTATCCAAGCTTTTATCTGAAATTGAGGAGGGATGGCATAACAAATTTGAGGGAGATGCGTTTAAGCCTTTTATTAGTCGAAAAAATGAACTGAATGTAGAAAATGATAATGTGGGGTTACAGAGTTGTAATACCGGAAAAGTGCAGAAAGTTGTTGTTAGAGGAATTACATATTGCGCATCCAGGAATAGTGAAAATGAAAAGTAAAGCGCGATCCTATTTTTGATGGCCAAAGTTAGATATGGATATTGAAAATTTGGTTAAGGCTTGTGAGGCTTGTAGCAAGGCAAGGCCTAGTCCGCCTAGAGC
Source organism: Anaspis maculata (assembly GCA_949128115.1). NCBI lineage: Eukaryota > Metazoa > Arthropoda > Insecta > Coleoptera > Scraptiidae > Anaspis > Anaspis maculata. The sequence continues at coordinate 40,771,177 of OX421967.1, forward strand.
ATCATTGATCGAATATGAAAAACCCCCACCCACCCACCCACAATTTTGTGATACCGCAATGAAATTTGGCATATGCAAACTACGTAGAATTTCAAGTGATTTGACCCGCAGCACTTGAAAATTTGCCCATTAGGGGGCGACTCAAAATTTCAAGATGTCAGAATTTTACCATGCATCATTCAGTACCTACTGCCCTATCCACCGTACTTATCATACTATACTATATCATAATATCATACTTCCGGTCCATATCTCGACTTGGTAACAGGCATTTTTAGATTCAGGAGAATTATTTTATCTACATAGTCCAAAAACATTTGTTACCAAAATGTTGTATCAAATGCCTTTAGGAGATAATGGAAGAGGTTTTTTCGAATTTTTCCACTAGCCTATACTAGCAAAAGTAAAAAAACAGAGTCAAAAGATGACATTACATTCCATAACCTGACACAAATTGATGGAGTATTCACAACGACACGGTCTGATAGTCCGGTGGTTAAGCGTTCTAACTATGCAATTTGAGCTTAAGCAATGCGCTTTTGGGGTTTGATTGGGGGTCCCTCAACTTTAATTTCAAGAGTTGGAGACATCGGTGCACTCGATGCGGAGGGGGTCTGGGGGGCCCTTGAAAGTTGAAGGTGCGAGGCTTCCCACAATCACCACACCACCACGTAATTCCTACTGGGAGGCCATCAAACGACTCTAACCTGTACATTGACAACATTTGTTACCATGTCCAAATAATTCTTCACACTGAAAAAAATTAATTCTTATGACAGATCGGAAAAAGCAGTTTTTCTCAATTCTTCATCCCCACAACGAATAAACTGCCAACTGTGGTGTCATTTTGGAGTGAACGGCATCCTCTGATTCCATTCACCGAGTCAAAATGTTTGTGAGACCACCGTGCAAAGAATGGCACGCCAAGAAGTGAGCATTTTCAAGCACCTCATTTAACAGTAGTTTCTTGGCTGATACCAATCGATATGATTGATAATTTTGTCATGGATCAATAACTTGAACTCTTTTGTAACGGTAGTGCATGTAAATGAAACTCGACACGAGCGTGGAGGCCTGGAAAAAATTTTTTTCTCCAGCGGTCGAATTTATTTCACGCCTACTGAGCGTTAGTTTGTTGGGCTCAGGTAGGGAGCGTTTGGATAGTTTTGGAACCAAAATTCTCATATCTATCTGAAAATTTGAGCAGTTTGATTCTGGAAATTGATTTATGAATCATCAATGATTGTTTTGCCGGTCAGTACCCACATGGGGGTTAACTGCAGAAGTGATGGCTAACGGCGGAGGGAATTCAACGCCCAAGATCTTATTCTCTGCCACTCTGACAGTCATTTTCACGGTTGTTTTTGTAAAATTATTTCTTCTCCAAACATAAGAAAACTTACACGTACAAAATGATAACAACCTTGAAGGTTGGTAGAGGAAAAAAGAAAATAACACTTTAAAAGTTGAATGCCCTCCGTCGCCAGCCATGATCTCTGTGCAGTTAATCCCCATGGGGGTACCTAGTGACTGTCAAAATAGTCTTTGATGATTCTCAGATCAGTTTCCAGAATTATGCTACTCAGCTTCATAGACAGATATGAAAATTTTGTCTCCAAATCTATCCAAACGCTACCTGCCTGAGCCCAACAAACTAACGCTCAGTAGGCGTGAAATAAATTCGACCGCTGGAGAAAAATATTTTTTCCAGGCCTCCACGCTCGTGTCGAGTTTCATTCGCATGCATTACCGTTACAAAAGAGTTTTTTTTTTTTATTATTTGTTTATTTACGTCGGCCTATTTCCGCAACGAGGCCTAACACCGACGGCGGTGAATGCTTTCCTCCACTATACCGGAAATTTTGCCGAACCCCTGTGTGTTCCAACACAGGGTAGGGATTTTTAACGACCACCAACATCGCATGGGGTCGGCACCATCGTTCGTATTTTACGTGCTATGCGACACACGTCTTGCATTTAGCAAGCATTCCAACTAAACCAAGAAGCTTGTTTTTCGAGGCCGAAAATCCGTCCCTGGCGGAGATCGAACCCGCGACCTCTGGAGTGGTAGTCGAACGCGCTAACTAACCACACCACAAGCTCCTCTCAAGCTTGAACAAAAGAGTTCAAGTTATTGATCCATGACAAAATTATCAATCATATCGATTGGTATCAGCCAAGAAACCACTGTTAAATGAGGTGCTCAAAAATGCAGCCCTATAAGGTCCCCTTATGTTTTCATGTATCATTTGTAGCCCTGTTGAGTCCCTTTTCAACCTGTCTTTGATTCGCAGTTCTAGTAAGCTCCTGTGTGTCTTCATGTGTTGATCGGAGCCCTATAATAATAATTATGGTATTTGTTTCAAAAGCTTTTTTCAGGTGTAGCGAATTCTAGCCGCGAGGCTAATCCACTGAACCACGAATATACAACCTAAATATTATACAGCGATAGTAAGGTTCAAAATTTATTAATTTATATTCCAATAAGGTCAGTGGCGGACTATGAGGAGGGCGGTGGGGGCGGTCCGCCCCGGGCCTCGGGGCCTCAATCATCTGATGGGACCCCCAATTCCTCTTTTTGTATAAAATTCTGCAAAAAATTGGGATCCCAGAATTTAAATTTTTCCCTCGATGGCCATTTTTTCGCATATTAATTTGATACTTGGGTTACATTGATTTTCTTTTTTTTTTCATTTTTAAGTTACCTTGGCAGGTCCATTACTAAGCGCCCTTCTGATTTTAGAAAGTATGGCTGTGGCAACAACTATGACCTGTGGCGATCTCGAAATGGGAAAATCCAGCGACCAAGGAATTTCTATGTTGACCAAAATTTCACCTCAAATCCTGCTTACAAGAAGAAATTTCAAGATTTTTTAAGCAATGTGTCTTGACACGATGAAGCCATCAACTGAAAATTCAAGATTGTCAAGTGAGGTGTACAATTTGGTCATCAGAAGATGAAGATACTCGGAGCCGATCCCATCTGGTTCACATGTGCTTATATCACAGCGAATATACAACTACAGTGAAGTAGGAAATGGAAACTATTGTCAATTCGAACATCTAGGCTTGTGAAAGCAATGTAGAAAGCATGGCTAGAGATGTAGAGGGCTCAATGAACATGAAAGTTGGGTTGGAGTTTGGAGTGGTTGAATCTTTTTTTTAGGAAAAAATGAGAAATTCGTGGTTTTCTCGAAACGCTGGGCTCGTGGAAGTACGAGGCATCACAGAATGTATCCCAAAGCGCCAAGAAACGGAAAGGAGGAAGGAAGGAATACACCTGAAAAAATATATGGAGGTTGTACCGATAATGATTAGGATGGGTAACTAAATTGCTGTAATACAGTTATGATGTTTGCACAAAATTATCTGTTGCTAAGCCTATCTAGTTTCAGGAAGTACCTGTGTCAAAAATTATGGCCTTCGGCAATCTAAAAATGGAAAAATCTACGGACTGAGGAATTGCTACGTCGACCACAATTTGGAGCCTAGAATCCTCAATAGAACGATGAGTATTTGTATTTTTAAGAAATGTATCTTGACACAATCCGATAATGACAGAATTCCGATAATGCTAACATCAGGAATTGCGATCCTGGGTAGGTATCAACTTCTTTTTCAAATAAGCATCGCAGGTTGCAGGCGTTTTCGTTTTGCAGGGTGTTCCTGAATCACCTTGTATTGTAGCAAAAAAAAACAGAAAAACCAATAACAGCTTTATTTGTTCTTGAAAATACTTACAATTGGTAGGAAAAATAAAAAAATTACAAAAGAGTACGTAAAAGGTGGGGAAAGATGTATGATTCCATCAAATGATTAAATCGCGCATCCACGCTATGCACTTTTGTTATCAGTTCGTCCCAATTCTCCATAGTGAATGGGAACTCCAACAGAACTGATTCACATTCCATCTGGAGCGAGGCCAGATCTTCACGCACGTGTTCATAATCTGGCTTCAGTGATTCTTTCCAAAAACGAATTCGACCAATATGATCGTCGAGTGTGTCCGACCAGTCAGTGGTATAGAGTACGCAGTCCCTTTCAAGGATTTCGTTTTCTTTCCACTGCTCGTACGCCGGGTCAGTTCTGGACATGGCCTGCAAAACAAAATGTTTGTTAATTATTTTTGTCTCGATTGCACACAACATTTTGTCTATTCCGGTAATTCATACTCGCGGATGACTCATTTACATTAAACTGTAATAGACTAGGCACAAAATGGAGAATGAGAGAGCTCAGCGGCATTTACTGCTATTGTTTCAACACTAATTCGATCTTGCTGGATAGGAAAATTCTGGTTTCCACTTCGAAATCTTCACCGGAAGCTTCAGAATTCAAGATGGTGGACATGGAAACCGGAAATGTCTTGTTTTAGGGTTCTAGAAGTCCCAGGATTACAATTGAGGTGTAATTTTTCAGGCTTTCAATTTTCCTTGATCCAGTGGAAGTGGTTTCAAATGCTCTATACATATTTACCATGGTCATTGTGATGATCGGCCTCAATCATAAGTTGTGAATAGGGATGGGCAAAACTATTGATATATCAATGAATTTATCAATATATCGATATATCAATTATCGATAATTATCAAAATATCAAATGTTGATAATTATCAAAATATCGAATATCCATAAATGTTAACATATATCAAAGTATAGACAATGGTTATCATAACATTAAAATATCATTAAATAAAAGATAAAGACCAAAGACTGCCAAAGAAGTAAGTTTCACTTATCATGTAAGTCTAGATTGAACATAGATGATATATTATTCCATATTGTTACTTTATATCCTTATTTTCATAATGATATTTATATAATTATTAATTTTTGATACTTTGATATTTTGATAATTATCAATCTTTGTTACTTTGATAATCATTGATTTTTGATATTTTGATAATTATCGATATTTGATATATCAATAATTATCGATATTTTTTTCTTATCAAACTTTGATACCCGGATCACGATATCGCTCATCCCTAGTTGTGAAGACCCTTAATGTGAACCTGTTCTAATGCGCATGTACAGACATATGTCATTGGTTAATAAAACGCCAGATTTCTGCCCGCCATTAACTGGTTATTATTAAAACCTGCAATGATCCTGAAAACCACACAATTAACAATTACATCGTGTCTGGTGTGAAACGAAAAGTAGTAAAATGTCGTCGTTGAGAGCCCCGGAACCGCTAGACACTGGACTCGAGGGAAGCGACAGCAGCAGGATTTGATCGATACGTGAGGAATTTTCAAACGTATTTATCCGCCATGGGTTTCAACGACAAGTCGGGGGAAAGAAAAGTTGCTCTCTTTCTGTATACGGCAGGCGAAGAAGCACAAAGCATCTTTGATACTCTCGAAATCACGGATAAAAACGATTTTGAAGAGGTTTTAAAAGCATTCTCCGATTACTGCAGGCCAAAGGAAAGCGAAACTTTCTGCAGGTTTAAGTTTGGAAAACGCGTGCAGCAAGAGAACGAGCCGTTCGAGAGATTTCTAACCGACATCAAGACGTTGGCAAAAAGATGCAATTATGGTACCCAAGAGGAATCGCAAATCAGGGACCGCATCGTCATTGGAATTCGTGACCTTTCCGTTCAAGAATCGTTGTTGAGGATTGCAAACTTGACCCTGGATGTTGCAGTACAAAGTTGTCAGGCGGCTGAAGCCAGCAAGCAACAGATGGAGGCCATGAAGACGTCGGCTACAGGTTGCAGTGACGTCAATGTAATAAGACAACAGCAGCAGCCACATCGGTCAACGTAGAGAAAGAATCCGAAGACACAAAACAACCAGCAGAAACCGCAGCCGCAGTTGAAGAAGTCGTCGGGTGCATACCGATGTTACAAGTGCAACACGGTGCATGTAAGAGGTAGTTGCCCAGCATTTGGAAAAATTTGTAATTTTTGCAAAGGTGTTAATCACTATGCGGTAGGTTGTAAGCTGAAAAATAAAAATCGTAATGTGAATGAAATTGAGACTTATGATGATCACGAATTTGTTATTGAGAGCATCATTGTTGCAGATGTAAATGATAAAAATTCTCAGAAAAATGTTTGGTGTGAAAATGTGACGATTGGTTCACACAATGTGGATTTTAAGCTCGACTCAGGGGCACAATGTAATGTTTTGCCTTTGAAAATAGCTAAGAAACTGAGAATTGAAATGTTAACTAAAAGTAGCTCGTCCATAGTTACTCATGGAAATAACAAGATTAAGGTTGTAGGAACTGTGATTTTAAAATGTATTGTAAAAAGTGTTCCGTACAAAGTCAAATTCGTAGTTGTTGATGTAGACAGCTACCCAATTCTTGGTTTGAATGCTTGTTGTGAGATGAATTTGATTAAGAAAGTTCACCTTGATCACATACAGGAAAATTGCGACCTCAAAAAAGAATTTGTAAGAAAAAATGATGACTTTTTTCAGGGGACGGGTGAAATTCCAAATTTCAAGTACAAGATAGTACTGAAAAAAAAACAGTGTTCCGGTCTATAGTGACTGTAGAAGAGTTCCAGATAAAGTAAAAGAAAAATTAGAAGATGAGTTGAAAGATTTAGAAAAAAGGGGCATCATAGAAAAGGTTGAAGAACCCACTTAATGGGTGAATAATGTTGTCATTGTTGAAAAGCCGAATGGTAAAATTCGGATTTGTTTAGACCCGGTTCACCTGAATGAGAATATTTGTGATGATCAGCACCCAATTCCAACGGTTGAAGAGTTAGGACGAAAATTGCAAAATAAAAATGTATTCAGTGTGCTTGATATGAAAGAAGGTTTTTATCATATCGAATTGGACGAAGAAAGTAGCAGATTGTGCACTTTTATAACTCCTTTTGGAAAATTTTGTTTTAAAAGGCTACCATTTGGTTTAAAGGTGAGCCCTGAAGTTTTTCAAAGAGTGAATGGAAAAAAATTCAGTGATTTGAATGTTGGGATTTATTTTGATGATTGCATAGTGGCTGGGATTGATGAAAAAGAGCATGATGAAGTAATGAAAGAAGTGATGATAAGAGCAAAAGAAAATGGAATCAAGTTCAATAAAGATAAGCTTCAGTATAAAGTGAAAGAGGTTAAGTATGTGGGACAAGTGTTTAATGGAAACGGTGTAAAGCTTGATCCACAGTACGTTGAGGCTGTTCTTGCTTTGGAAAATCCTAAAAATAAAAGAACTATTGACATTCATGGGAATGGTCAATTCTCGTTGTGAATATATTCCAAACATGTCAGAACTGAGAGGTTTGATAAAAAACAATGTTGAATGGGTGTGGACTCAGGAGCAGGATGAAGCAGTCAAAAAGATCAAGTTTGTCATTGCCAGTATTCAGTCTTTGAGGATCTTCAATCCAAAGAAAAACATTGTAATACAGACTGATGCAAGTCAGTTTGGTATTGGGGGTTGTTTGCTTCAGGAAGGTATGCCGGTGGCATTTTGTTCGAGGAGTTTAAATCCGACAGAAGCTAAATACGCCCAAATAGAGAAAGAATATTTGGCAATCGCATTCAGTTTGAATAAATTCCATCAGTTTATTTATGGTTGTAAATTTAGTGTCAACTCAGATCACAAACCATTGGTCAGGAAAAAAAGATGTTAATAAAATTAGTCCGCGTTTGCAAAGGTTAAATGAATTACGATTTTGAAGTTGAATACTTGCCTGGAAAATTTATGTACATTTCCGATTTGCTTTCGAGGTCGTTTATAAAAACACCTAATAATGTTGGTCATGTTGAGGATGGAGAAGTAGTACATAGCCTGGATTTGGAAACACCGATCAGAGAAGAAAGGTTGATAGAAATCAAAGAGGAAAGCAGGAAAGACGAAAATTTGAAATTGGTCAAAAACTATTGTGAAAGTGGGTGGCCTCAAATAAAATATAAAAAAGATAAAAAAGCAGATTTTGAAATGAAGGTCTACTTCAAACTATAAGATGATCTGGTAACCAAGGATGACCTCATCTTTTTGGGTGAGAAGATTGTTATACCAAAGTCGATGAGGAAAAAGTTGTTGGGTAAAGTTCATTTGGGACATTTCGGAAAAGGGAAGACCAAAGCTCGTGCTAGGAAAATTTTGTATTGGCCAGGTATGTCTGCTGACATTGATAACTTTGTGTCGAATTGTCAAATTTGTAAAAAGTTTTCAAGAACGAACCGTTGATTTAGCATGAGAGACCAAGTTTGCCATTCAACAAGGTCGGCACAGATATACTTGAGTTTGAGGGAGAATCATTTTTGGTTGTAGTAGATTACTTCAGCAATTGGATAGAACTGAAAAAGTTGAAGAATAAGACAGCTGAGACTTGTGTAAAAATTTTGAAAGAGATTTTGGGACATTTGGTATTCCTGCCATATTGATCTCCGACAACATGCCGTTTGGTAGTGCAGAATTCGTAAAGTTTTCTAAGGATTGGCAGTTCAAAATTGTTACAACAAGTCCTCACTATCCAAAGTCTAATGGACTTGCAGAAAAGGCTGTAGGAATATCTGAATCTGTGTTGAAAAAAGCAAAAGAGTCAAAAACTGATATCAATTCAGTATTGCTTGAATACAGAACTACCCCTGTAAAAAGATTGAACATTTCACCGTCAGAACTTCTAAATTCTCGACCTCTCCGAACAACATTGCCTACTACTAAAGCTGCTTTGGCTCCTAAAGTTTTCGAGGAAGCTAGTGAATTGATAGAGAAGAATCAACAGAAACAAAAAGAGTGTTATAATAAGAGTGCTAGAAGGAAAGAAGTAAGTTTTGAAAAGGATGAAGTTGTATTGCTGAAAAATTATAAAAATCAGTGGAAATTTGCAAAGATTGTTGATAAAGATTCTACACCGAGGTCTTATTGGGTGAGAAATGAGAAAGGAAAGGTTTACAGAAGGAACACAGCATTTTTGAAAAAGACGAGAAATGAAACGAATACTCCTGTTTTTGGAACTGTCAGTCATAATCATGTCATTCCTGTCTGTGGTGAAGGTGCACTGGTTGATAATGGAAATCAGGCTAGAGTTGAAAATGAGGATAACAGCGTAATTCAGGATAGAGTTGAAAATCAGGATAGATTTGACGATCGGGATAGAGTTGAAGATCAGGATAGAATTGGAAATGAGGATAGAGCTGTCAGTAGGTTTGGAAGAAATATCAAGGCGCCAGCCAAATTTAGGGATTTTGAAATGTTGGTTTATTTCAAGTACAATATCTATTGTTCGTTATCTTTGTTACATTTTTAATTTTTCTAAAATTATATAAAAAGGGAGATGTGATGATCGGCCTTAATCATAAGTTGTGAAGACTCTTAATGTGAACCTGTTCTAATGCGCATGTACAGACATATGTCATTGGTAAATAAAATGCCAGATCTCTGCCCGCCATTAACTGGTTATTATTAAAACCTGCATTGATCCTGAAAATCACACAATTAACAATTACAGTCATGATAATTGTTTTAGTACCTACTCTGATTTTAGCAAAAAAAAACCGGGGCATGCTTCTCTCACAGGAAGAGGGCCGGGAACTACCCTATCAGGCATTTCCACATGACGTCACGAGCTCGTCAGTGTTGTCAACCTAGTTGAATTTATAACCTCAAAAAAAGTGTTCGGGAACAACCCGCGTGGTTATGATTGGAAAAAAAGTACTTTTTGAGATTTTGGATACAGTAGGAAGCAAGTTTGTGCGTGATAATTGTTCACGAAACTCTGGCGCTTCGATCAATACTGATAGTTGGAGATGTGCTGCCTCGAATAGCTCAATAAAAAAGAAAGTTTGGTAGAGTGCTCAAATCATTTTCGTCGAAAAAAAAAACCATGGCTTTTTGGAAAACTAGATTCCTGGAAGAAAAGAGCATCTCAGGAAGTATATCAAAGTGCCAAGAAATGCGACCTTAGAACATCTGGGAAGGAGAAAATATGCCAGTTTATTATTCTGCCGATAAGGTAAAAAGCCGACTAAATTGTTGGAATACAGAATAAATGTGAGATGATTTCACAAATTATCCATTACTAAGCGCCCTTCTGATTTCAGAGAGTATGGCTGTGGCAAAAACTATGACTGGAAAATCCAGCGTCCAAGGAATTTCTAAGTTGACCACAGTTTTACCTCAAATCCTGCTTACAAGAAAAAATTTCAGGATTTTTAAGGCAATGTGTCTTGACGCGATGAAGCCATCAACTGAAAATTCAAGATTGTCAAGTCAGGTGTACGATTTTGGTCATCAGGAGATACTCGGATCCGATGCCATCTGGTTCACATCTGCTTATATCTCAGCGAATATTACAACTACAGTGAAGTAGAAAATGGAAACTATTGTCAATTCAAACATTTAGGCTTGTCAAAAGCAATGGAGAAAGCATGGCTAGAGATGTAGAGGGCTCAATGAACGTGAAAGTTGGGTTGGAGTTTGGAGTGGTTGAATCTTTTTTTTGAGGAAAAAATGAAAAATTCATGGTTTTCTCGAAACGCTGGGCTCGTGGAAGTGCAAGGCATCACAGAATGTATCCCAAAGCGCCAAGAAATGGAAAAGAGGAAGGAAGGAATACACTTGAAAAAATATATCAAGGTTGTACCGATAACGATTAGGATGGGTAACTAAATTGCTGTAATACAGTTATGATGTTTGCACAAAATCATCTGTTGCTAAGCCTATTTAGTTTCAGGAAGTACCAAATACCTGTGTGAAAAATTGTGGCCTTCGGCAATCTAAAAATGGGAAAGTCTACGGAGTGAGGAATTGCTACGTCGACCACAATTTGGAGCCTAGAATCCTCAACAGAACAATAAATATTTGTATTTTTAAGAAATGTATCTTGACACAATCAAGTTGTAGTTGAAACATCAATATCGTTAAATCAGGTGTAAATTTCTGTCAAGGAGGGCTCCAGTGACCGAATACATCTTCGGTGGCCGAACAATGTTCGAGTTAAACTTCCATGTTTTGCCTCTGTATATATTCTACAACCGAAGTGAAGACATTCCATCACTTTTAAAATATAAAATATAAACAAGAACTATTCTTTGTTTCTTTAATCCAGCAGTAAAAGCTGGGCCTCAAGTATTTGGGTGATTGGGAAGCACAAACCGAAGAGGTACATACCTAGCCCCACACAAGTCATATCACTCCAGCAATGCCGGGAATGTAAACCCCCAACATTCAGGTGAAGTTTGGTGACAAAGTTCATGCCCAATTTCGTCGGAAAATATGAATTTTCACCACTACCCTGTGCAGTTAACCTAACATGTTTGGCATGCTTTTTCACAAAAAAAACACACTTTTCCACGAGAACTTATTTTGCAGGCGCATTAAGGACACTGCTTTGAACTTGATACAAAAGTTTCAAACTCAAACTCAAGAAGGTAGCCGAGGAAAAAAATGCAGAAACTGGAACTCCATAAGCGCCCTGTAGTTCGGTTGTTCCCGAACATTATTCGGTTCAAATTTGGCGGGCAATTCTGGACAGTTGATAACACTGCTGTGACGTCAATGGAAATGCCTAACTGGACCGGCGAAATAGACAAAATGCATGGTAGGTATATAAAAACACGTGTCACAGTTCCTGTTCGTAATACTCTTACATTTCACATTACTCAGTATACTCACTCGTTTTACTATAGTCATCATTGCAACACTGTTTTTACAGTACCTATAATATTTCAACTTACCGTATCGACGATGTGGTCAATCTCGTGCTTGTCCTTGAATTCTAGTTCCAACAATTCAGTTCTGCACAGGGGACAATCCGGATTGTCTTCCCACAGGGACATCTGTATGCAGAATTGGCAGAATAAATGACGACAATTCGTCACTTTAGGCTCAATAACGAGTTCCAGACAAATTGCACAGGTCAGGTCTTCTTCCATTACCGCCATCGTTTCGTCAATATTGTCGACGTGTTTCAAAAACTGCACAACTTCTTTGGTGCATCGCTCGCACATCTCATTATCGTCACTTTTTATTAGATCCTGAACGGCCTTGCGGAAGCTGGATGCGTTGTTTATCTCGCTGATGGCTGCCATTGTGATTCAAAAACAAATGGAATATGATTTCACTATGTCACTTTCGGCACTGCGAACGGCTGTTGATCTTGGTCCAGCAGTGGTATAAACTGAACTGAAGTACTGAAGTAGGTATTTGGGACTGAGGTATTCTTGTTAGAATTACCTGCGGCCTGCGGCTTGGGATGATTTCAGACAAATTGTTCAGGTAACTGCTCCGGACAAAGTGTTCAGGTAGGTAACTGTTCCGGACAATAGTTTTCATTGTTGAGAAAAGGTCATGCGAAAGAACCTCAGGTAAGCAGTATATACAGGGACACAGGGGGTCCTATAACTTTTTGTTCAGAGTTAAAGGCAGTTCAGAGGAATCCTCCAAATGTGTCAGAAAAATGTAAAAATGAGGTTTTAAATGTGTCCAGGGTATTATGCTGAATTTAAGCTAATTTTGTCAAAACATTCCTAAGTTACAAATTTTAAAAATCCAAAAAAAGTGAACTTTCAAGGGCTGTATCTTCGTCATTAAGCCGAACTTTGCAAAATGGTATATAGGTTTTCATCGTATTTTGACGAGATCTACTCACAGTTGAGTTTTTTGCTATCATACCTGAAACACCTGTATGTCATTTTGACGAGACCAAAGGCTGTTTCTGCATTTGTGGGTTCTTTCGCAAAAATTACACAGTACCACGCCGTCCACAGGTAGATACGAATCTGTTTTGAGTCGCACACTGGTTTCATGGGTTTGCAATAGTTGCAGGTAGGAAATTAGTTCCACTTCCTCCGAAAAGAGCAATACCTGGGCTACTCCTAAGTGCCTTTTTCTCAACAATCAGCATCATTGTGTCTAAACTACCCCAGGTTAGTTTCAGGTCAGTTTTGAAACTCAAGACAGTCCAAAAAAAAACAAATATTTTTATTTTATTTTTCAAGAATTCGAGAAGAAGTGAAAATCGATAGCGCTACCACTTTTCGTTAAGGACGGAGTTGAATTGGTTAAATGAGCGTTGTGGAATCAATTCCTGTGTGTTTATTCCATGACAGAATCTCACCATTCAGGTCTCTTCAGAAAGCTACAAGGATGTACTTTGGTTTGAGCCCATTGGCATTTCCAAAATCCAAAAATCAAAAATCATTCGATTTTGTCAAAAGTTGATTTGACTTTTATTATGCGTCAACTTGACACTAACTTCCATCGGCAGAAGAGATTATACTAAGTGCTTATGCAACCAATAAAACATAATGACTATCTATTCTTAGTGGCGGCATCTACTCAGTGACGCCACAACACAATTTTATTGGAAACATGTATTCATGTATTAATAATTTATTAAATAATTCCAAGCAGTACCTATAGTTGATAACTTGCATAAGGCAATAACAATATGAATTACGAAGACAAAAGCAATTCAGACACAATCACAGCCCACTCCCACCACACTACCTCCATCCTCTCCTTGCGTCCCTTTTCTTCCGTTTCACCTTCAGCTTCGTCTCTTTTATTTTCGCGTTCCCTTCTCAGCAAAGCGTTTCTCTTCACCTCTTCCACTTTCCTCTCAAACTCTTCGTACTTTTCCAGAGTGAAACGGCAAACTTCCTCGAGGCTCTTCCCGTTCCCTTCCGCGTTTCCTTCCAAAATGAAAACCTCAATTTTTCGGTGCATTTCGTCCAAGCAGGCTCTGATCTCAGCCTTGCAGACCTTGCCCGAGTCAGAGTTGATTTTTTTGCCGTCCGGTTTGCCCGATGCACCTCGCAGGACATCGTCGACGCACTCTTTCTCCAAAAGTCTGGAGATTTCGTTGAAATTCTTTTTGAGCTCGCACAAGCCAGACTGGAAAGTTTCGACGTTGGCTCTGGTTTGGTCCCTGATGACGTCGATCCTTTTTGCCGCTTCCCGATCGGCTTCGATTTTGTCCGGGCGTTGTCGGTTGCTCCTGATGCGATCGAGGAGGGCCATGTACTCTGACGTCTGTCTGTCTCCGGCCTTGTCGAACTCGAAGTGCAACTGTGCTTTTTCTCGGTCGAATTGTATTCCTAGAGCGGCCATGGATTTCGTTTGAATGCTTTTTTTGGGTGGGAAAGTCAGAGAGATCTCTTGCCGTACTGAAAAATGCAAACAAAATGTTAATTTTAACAAAATACTTTTGAATGTTGGACATTCAAGTTCTAGCAGACATTTTAACAACAATACTATCGGTTTTGGTTCCATACTTTACTACAGGGTGGTTCAAAAATGGTGCATGAACTCTCCAGTACGTTGCTCAAGACTCGGGAAACTGTTTAATAGGAAAATTGTTTTTTTGCAGCAAAGTCGTTCATTTTGGTACATTATTATTACGAAACGGATACGCATGCAATAAGTATCATTGAATAAATAAATAAATAAATATTAAGTTTATTGCTCTTAATTTTTACAATCATAAACAAGGAGCCCGATAATATAAGTGTGTTATAAATATTTACAGTGAAACAAAACAAGAATCGAGAAAACAATGACAAAATAAACAAACTTCTTTCCAAAAAATACAACAAATCCAAGCACCACCCCAGAACCCAATGGCACAAAAACCCGGGCAACATTATTGCAAAGAAACTCCTCTTTCCTTTCTCTGCCATTCTTGATAAGTATCATTATTGTTTCGCTGTTATCCTGGAAACTCCCTGAAACCTGATTGACAAAAAATTATCATCAATAATATTCTAGAGCCTCAATCAATGGAGGGATAGCAAATCATACTTGTCAAATGTTACCTGAGATAAAAAAAACATGTATGTAAAAAGTGAAGAAACGAAAGTGGAAGAAATTTTGTTGTTACAGCGAATAGGCTACTTCGTTTGGGCAGGTGCGTATGTGTAAAAGCGCCAGATTTTGAAAACTTTCGTACACCTGTCAGTGTGAATATGGAAACTTGGCAACGCTGCATGCTCTGTCTAGCCGCCTGACCAACTACTGGTTCCTGGCTGTCACTTTTACACACACCGTAAATGCATCTCTTCGTAGCTTCTTTGAACTTCCTTCTCGGTACAGCCATTTTCAGCAAGTTGTGTTCTTTCGTCAAAACATGAGCGAATGAAATGTAGGTCAGGTAGAAACGAGAAGTGTCAACATAATTGTCACAAGTGACAGTTGGCGCCGCTGTCTTGTTGTTTTGAGCGCTGTTGCCATTTTCGTTGTTCCTGAACTTCCACAAATGATCATAGAACTTAATTTCAATGAAACAATTCTTTTGAATATGAAAAATGGTACCCAACATTTAACCAAATTATTTGTGGAATTTCAGGTGCACTACAATATTTTTTAGTGTTAATTTTCGATATCGGTGTACGAAACTATAAAATTCGCGCCACACATGGGCACTCAAAAAAATCGAAACGAAGGGACCTACGCATAGCTTCCTACACCAGCCGAGAAACTTTTTTGTTAATGAAAATTTCTACAGACAACCGGCAAAGTAAATAGTCCTAGCGGTATAAGCAAAATTCCATAAAAATGGCTCTAATTGTGACAAAAGTATGAAATTTGGTGTGTGGACTCCTAAAAGTATTTAAAAGGTTTTTAGAAGGGGAGCCAAGAAAAATTTTGATTTTCAATTTTCAATTTTTTGTGACGTCATTTTTTTTATAATTTTTTTTATTTTTGGAACTTTTCGAGATTTTTGACTTTTGTTATTGTTTTATGGTGAGTAGTTGCTTAATCCAAGAAACGATTAGGGAAATTTGCGAAAAAAATTGACTGAACTGAAATGATGACGTTTTTTGTAAAAATCAAACTTTTCCATTTTTTTCGAAAAATATTGTGAACATGTGGAAAATAAAAAGAGGCAATTATCCCTCAAAAGAAGTTCTACCAGAAGTTCGCGAAGTGTTCCTCCAAATTCTAAGCCGTTTCCGAGATATTTGGAAAAATGTTATTTCTTGCGACTGTTTCTTCGTATTAGCTCCTGTTACATCAAACACATCACAACAGAGGTGTATCTACGGGGGGGCAAGTGGGGCACGTGCCATGGGCGCTCTTTAATCCTCAGGGCGCAAATGAGAGGAAAAGATAGAAATGTGAAAAAATGAAGAAAAAAATTGGAAGAACGAATCAAATACCAAGTTCTTTGAACTTCATATAATTATATACAAGATGTCTCAAAACTCACGCCCCAGAGAAAATGAAGCAAAACTAGATAGCAGTCAGATGTGTAATACCGAGGAAAAAAAATCTACCTCAAATGGTATTCGAGAAAAGACAAAGTTAAGTTAACCAATCACAGACCTTTACATTTGATGTATGTTACCTAAATTTCAAACTGCTAGGTTTAAGTATCTAAATCTGGCAGTGTCACAGTTACAGTGAGTCAATCATTTATTGCAAAATGACAGGTAGTTGGTATTACTTTCGAAACTTGGCAACTGGGTTAAATTTTGCAAATTTACCTCGAATTGACCCTACGGGATTGGTGGATTCAAAAGACTCATGACTCCTTTATGCAAGCAACAATACATTTTTTCCTTCCGTTTCCTGGGAACCTATTGTCGTCGGCACCATGTCAGTGTTCTCTGGAGCACGAGTTTTGAGACACCCTGGGTAATGTAGATATTTGAACTATTGGGCGCAATTCGTGTGAGCAATAATTCACAAGCGAAATGGGAACAGAGAAAGAGGGAAAACCAAAACCAATACATTCAAACAGACGATCAACTTTCGACTTTTTCATCTGATCTAGGTATAACCTATAACAGGGACCCTATTTTCGGAACCAGGGAACAGTTCATCAGGTGATGTGGCCTAGGTGATAGCCTAGTGACAGCCTGGTTGCCTAGCAACATTGCATGGGAACGGATCACAACGTGGGGGCCCTATTTGTCGTTGGCCCCCCTGAATTCTGAAAAACTGCCTGAGGTGCATTTCCCAGGGTTTCTAATTCAGGGGCGCAATTTTCATGTTTTGCCCTAGGCGCAATTCACCCTAGATACGCCACTGCATCACAAGGCTCTTTTTTCTTGAGAATATACTTCGGCATGATCGGACAGAAGATTCCTTAGTAGTTTATTGTAAATTGTAAATTTTCCAGTGGCGTACATCATGGAAATTCGAACCATTTCTACCCTTCCACCGTACTTTCTACACCAGTCGATTATTTAGAAAATATATGGCATTTTGGCATTATGATCATTCAAGATCACCTAATATGACACTTCTTTTGAAAACTTCATGAGAACGAAGATCACTTTATCAACGGTAAAGTTGGTTGGGTGGTCACCACTGGCGTCGAAGGCATAAATGTCATCTCATCCATTTTGTAATTATTGCGATTTGCAACATAGGACCTACCTGTTTATTTGTAAATAGGCTGTAAAATTACGGATATTTGTATTATGTTTGACAAGATGATCATCTGAAGCCACCTAGCTGTTATGACATCCCGTTCAAAAACTCGATGAGATCAAAGATCACACGACTTTTTCGCTGCTCAGACTGCCAAACATTGCAATCTTCATCGTAATTTTTTCACATAATGTACGTTATAGAGTTGATTGCCTCTTCCCACAGACTAATAATTGTCCATTTTATCAACAGTGTAGTTGGTTGTTGGTTCAGTGACCATCAATAACATCGAAAGAAAAGATATTGTCTTAACTTTGCAATCAATGCTGTCCCGAACACAGGCACAGTTGGGAGCGAAATGATTTATACAGTTCTGCTAGGAAGTCGGCTAGATTTCAGAAATGTAAGCTGGTTGAATTCTTCTTGAATGCCAGTTTTGATCAGAGATTGGTCATAATCAAAACGGGCATTCAAGAACGATCCAAGCAGCTAACATTTCTGAAATCCAGCCGACTTCCCAGCGGTGCCGTATGAATCATTTTGCTCCCAACTGTACATACCTATACTTACTTATTTACTTCTTACTTGTAACAAATAATCGGGAAATACGGGCACATTTCCACAACGCATGGGGATGTGGTTGACTTATTATGGACTTCCGCCTCACAGGTTTATACTCTTTATAGTTGAATTAAGGTCAGTATTTTTGTTTCCCGACGTTTTGTTTCACAAATAAGTAGGTAGGTATGTTCCTATGTTCGGAATCGCAATAGCTACAAAATAGATAAGGTGATATTTATGCCTTCGACTCTATTGATGGCCACTCAACACTCAACCAACTTTACTGTTGATGAGTGATGAGTGAATAATTATGAGTCTGGGGGGAGGACAATCAACTATAATGTATCTAAAACAGTCATGATGAAGATTATCGAGGAGGTGATACAAGATGCAATGTTTGGCAGTCGATCTGATCAGCAGAAAAATTGTGTAGGTACTCAAGATCTTCGACCTCATCTTCCTTTTAAAAGAAGTGTCATACCAGGTGATCATAGATGATCAGAATGCCAAAATGTCACATATTCCCTAAATAATCAAGTGGTGTAGAAAGTACGGTTGGAGGTTAGAAATGATTCGAGTTTCCGTGATCTATGCCACTGAAAAAAAAACAATCTACAATGAACTACTAAGAAATCTTCCGTCTGATCATTCTGAAGTATATTTCCAAGAAAAAAGAACCATGTGATGTATTTGATGTGATAGGAGCTAATACGAAGAAACAGTCGCAAGAAATAACATTTTTCCAAAAATCTCGAAAACGGCCTGGAATTTGGAGAAGCACTTCGGGAACTTCCGATAAAGCTTTTTTTGAGGGATAATTGTCTTTTTTCATTTTTCACGTATTCATGATAGTTTTCGAAAAAAATGGAAAAATGTGATTTTCACAAAAACGTCATCATTTCAGTTCAAAAAAATTTTTTCGCAATTTTTTTCTTTTGTTTCTTGGATTAGGCAAATACTCACCATAATATGGAAACAAAAGTGAAAAATCTCAAATAGTTGCAAAAATTAAAAAAAAATTAAAAAAATGACGTCACAAAAAATTGAAAATTGAAAATCAAAATTTTTCTTGGCTCCCCTTCTAAAAACCTTTCAAATGCTTTTAGGAGTCCACATACCAAATTTCACACTTTTGTCACAATTAGAGCCATTTTTACGTGTACCGCTAGGACTAAAATAACGCCCAAAAATTTTAGATTTTTTGAAAAAAAAAATAGATCCAAGACTTATAGTTTTCCAGATATGATTTTTTTCTGACGCATCAACTTTAAAATGAAGGCCATGGTGAACAATCGGCAATGTACAGCATGACGTCATACTGTGCAAGACTCACTACTTCCACAAAAATAGTCCGATATTTATTCTTATACAGGGGGTGTTGCATGAGGAAACCGACATAGCTCAAGGGTAGGTCCAGTTTTTCTAGGCAAATTAGGATCTCACTTTGAAATTTTTCTATCGCTTTTTGTTTTGATGTTACAGGGTGAATCATGTATTTTGTCAAAGTTTTTGATGAGCTATATCTTTCGAATGGCTCAATGGATTCGACTGAAATTTGATCAATATTCTCCTAATGATAGCTGATATATTGCACCATGGAGTAGTTCGGAAGTTCCAGGTTCGAAATCGGACTCACGGTTTCCGAGTTTTCATCTCTAGAAAACCCGCAAATTTTCCAACTTTTTATTCCGTGAACAGATTTTTTTTTAAACAAGAGGTTACGGGCTCTTGAATATTTTCCAATAATTTTCTTCTCAATTTTCCACGTATTTCCCTGTTGAAAATGTAAAACAGGCCTGGGTTATCGAAACCGGATTTGAATGATGAAGCTTAAAATCAAGCCGTAATTGACGATTTTCATAATAAGATGATTTGGAAAAAGATTTGAAGTTTTCCCGGAAAATTCAAATTTTCAAAATTTTCAATTTCCTGCAAATTATTTTCAATCTATCTGTGGCGCCAGTTTCAGATCGTTCACCTCTATCCATGTACCAATGCCTAACTGGCTCACTCGCTTTTCTTTCTACATAATTTGATTTTTAATGAAAACCAGCAAATTTCCAACTTTTTAGCTTGTGAACAGATTCATACTAACGTTCTTTAAACAAAGGGTAATTGAATCTTGAACATTTCCAAGCAATTTCTTTCGAAATTTTTCAAGTTTTCCGAGAGTTTCCCGCTTTAAAATCCACCGGCCTAACTAATCGAGACCAGACTCAAACTCACCGATTTTTGAATATGGTAGGGATATAGTTTCTCTTTATTCGAGATTCTCCAAACTTTACAATGAGAAACGTCCACTGCGTCCCTCATATATAACATATCAAAAACCTGTGGCAACACTTTGAGAAAACATCTAAACCTGATTATAATTTTTTTTGTATTCCCAAAACCAACAAAAGAACAAAATTGGTTAAGCTGCCTTCTACAGTGACCTAAGGTTTCACATGCAGACAAGAGGACATTTTCCATTCACTTCACCCTAATTTTATGCTGTAATTTTCGAATTAAATACTGAAAAATCGAATTCTTAGAAATGTTCGCTAGACTTGAATGCGGTTCTGGACTTTTGACTTTTTTTGCCGCACCAACGGATACTTAATGTAGAAAAATGGAAAAAAAACCGTGACAGCAATAAATTAGAGGATGGACACAAATCTCAATAGATATTTTTTTTCTGAGCAGGCTTAAGGTGAGCCAAAGAAATGAAATAACGTTTCTTGTAGACTTTTTTCTGTAGTTTCTGAATCTGAGATTGGTTTTTCAAAAAAACATTTAAAAAGATGACTTTTCCAAGCAAAACTTTGAAAATAAAAAAAAAATAGTTCGACTCTGGAATATCCGAACTATTCCATGATGCGATGCATCAACTATCATCAGGAGAATATACCTATCAAATTTTATTCGAATCCATTAAGCCATTTGAAAGATATAGCTCATCAAAAAATTCGACAAAATACATGATTCACCTTGTAACTTGTAACTCCGAAACAAAAAGCGATAGGAAAATTTCAAAGCCTGATCCTAATTAAACTAGAAAAACTGCACCCTGTATAGGTTGTGAGAAGTTTTCAGGAGAACAATGAGACAATAATTATTGTTATAAATTCAGTTGTTATTGAACACATTTATTGTATGTGTATGTCTTTCTGTATACGTGAGAATAAAAAACAAGTGAGTATGCCTTCACGTGCGTGAGTCTCAGTAGCGCATTTTCTCGAAAAGGCATATTATGAACGTAAAGAAATTTGGTTGAAGGAGAAACACCATTCCTTGCCTACTTTCTCCATTCGAAACTAATTGTGATCTTTTTTTATCAGAATAGGGTACTTGCCAATGAAATAGATTTGAATGAAAATTCTTTCACTCATCAATATTTTTTTATTTGAGGGCGAGAGCTGGGAGCGGCGACTAATCAACAGTAGTCTATTCTTTCCCATTTTTAGTCGGCTATCCATATAGCGAAAGAACTAGACCGCTATGTCTTCGGGTTTATGTTCTCCATTTATCTCTTACTTTGAGGGCAGCGTCTGGGGGTGGCAGCATTCGGCAAAGTAACTGTTGCACAGTTTGAGTTAGGAGTTTCTAACTTTAAGGAAATATGACAATCAGTGAAAATTGTGGAAGCTGCATTTTTTTTGTTTGGAGGGCGGGAGCTGGAGGCGGCGACTAATCAAAAGTGGCCAATCTCTTCCCATTTTTAGTCAGCTATCTATATAGCGGAACAATTAGATCGCTATGTCTTCAGGGCTATGTTTTACATTTATCTCTTACTTTGGGGGCGGCGTGTGGGAGCGGCAGAGTTTGGAAAAAAAGTTCTTCCACAGTTTGAGTTTGGAATTTCTGAATGTTTGAGGTAACATTAAAATGTAAATCAGTGGAAATTATTGAGAGTTGCACTTTTTTCTTTTGGGGGTGGAAGTTGGAGGCAGCGCCATATCAAAAGTAGCCTATTCTTTCCCCATTTTCAGTTAGCTATCCATATAGCGAAAGAATTAGATCGTTATGTCTTCGGGTTATGTTTTTCATTCATCTCTCACTTTGAGGGCAGCGTGTCGGGGCGGCAGCATTCGGCAAAGTAACTGTTGCACAGTTTGAGTTGGGAGTTTCTAAATTCAAGGGGAATATGACAATCAGTGAAAGATGTGAAAATTGCATTTTTTTTGTTTGGAGGCGGCAGCTGGAGGCGGCGGCTAATTAAAAGTAGCCTATCTTTTTCCTTTTTCAGTCAGTTATCAATATAGTGAAAGAATTATATCGCTATGTCTTCAGGTTCATGTTTTACATTAATCTCTCACTTTGAGGACGGCGTGTGGGAGCGGCAGAGTTTGGCAAAAAAATTCTTGCACAGTTTGAGTCAAGAGTTTCTAAATGTTCGAGGTAACATTATCAGCTAAATCAGTGAAAATTGTTGAAAGTTGCACTTTTTTCTTTTGGGGGCGGAAGCTGGAGGCGGCGCCATATCAAAAGTAGCCTATCCTTTTCCATTTACAGTCAGCTATTTATATACCGAAAGAATCAGATCGCTATGTCTTCGGGTTTATGTTTTTCATTTTGAAGTGATTAGGGGCGGTTTTTAGCAGTTTCTTCATGTCGGCGGCGCATATTGAAGACGAAATGTTTCTTGGCTTACGTTTATAAGTGGCAACTATGTATTATTCGAAAAATGAGAACACCAGAGCATCAGGTCTGGTAGAAAGTGCAATATTATGTTATTTCAAGTTCATCGGGGGCGGTTTTCTCTATGTTGGCGGCGCAATATAGACATCCAATATAGCCTAGCCCTCCTTTGGGAGTGGCAGCTATATAACAGCGAAAAAATTAGAAAGCTAGGTCGTCTAGTTTGGGAGGAGTTCGAGGAACGGACGGACGGACGGACAAAGCGGTTGCAATAGCGATTTTCATCAAGATAGAAAATGCGCTAAAAACCTATGCATCTATTACACAGGTCAACAAAGTGAAAAAAAAATTTTGTGCTTGGGTTTATTTTATGATTTTATTGAATGTCATGAGTCAAAATAATGAAAAACTACCGACATTCTCAATAAAGTTTGCTTTTGTAATATTGGTAGGTACTAATGGAACAGATTTCATATCATGAATAAAAACAGAAAATCAGTTTATAGGGGGACGGAGGGAAATTCTGACGTTCATGTGTCATCTACATTAGAGTGTAGAGTGCTCTGGAGTCGCAAAAACGATAGTCAAGTGTTTTATTAGACGTTTGTAGGAAATTAAAAATGCCGAAAAAAATGAAAAAATGTAAAAGTTCTCATGATCATAATAAGAAGAGTCAAGGACTTTATTTCTGATTTTTTTCAATTATTTTGTATCAATTATTCGTTAAAGTTGATAAAAAGAACAAAAAAAAATAAATTTTTCAATTTTTTTCAACAAGTGAATTTATCAAAATCGACATTTTCATAAATTTTTAAATATGTCAAAAGCAAACTTTTTCATGGGATATTATTTTTTTTCAGGTTGATTTGACTCAAGCTACAGAAATTTAGTATACTTATCCCAGGCACAAAATTGATGTTGACCTGTGTTATCCGTTTCACCCTTATTTGCCACCCAGCAAGCCATAATATTGTTTTGTTAGGTTTAGCATACCGACGAAACTATCAGTTTATTGACAAATTTTGACAATGTCAGGTCAAATCAGTTTTCAAGATGCCAAATCATCCCGCATCAAACGAAAATACATTGAGCGCCTATAGTCAGACATGGCCGAAAACATGACGGTGAATAGAACTGCTTTCAGTTCTAGGGGTGAGTAAAAATTTCCGGTTCTTTTACTCTCAGCTCAAGTTTGGATTGGAGTCGAGGAATTCATGTTTTAGTTTCAAATAATGATTTACCTACGTGTGTTTTTTTCTCGCTTCCCTTTGGTCTAGACCCCTGGCCCAAATTCTTCTTCACGGCGCGGCTTCATTACGGTATCATTTGTGGTGATATTAGTGAAAAGTCGGTTTGACAGCTTTGAAAAAATCGAACTTATTCGAAATTCTCAATGTCAGAGCTATATAACCTCCACCGCGTGAAACCACATGTCTGTCTCAAGGATACCAACGTAACTGAAATCTTCCATAGCTTGCTGAGTGGCAAATGAGGGTGAAACGGATAATACTCAAAATTATAATTTGTAGAATTTTTTCTTGAATTTATCCCTGGTTCAATGAAGCATCAAAACTGAAATGGTGACGTTGATGTATTGATCATATAGCCATTCTCATTTACCTGGGGTCCTCGGGGGGCAGGTTCACCTATATTGGCGCCGTCGCCAACCGCAACCCTAGCCAGCCCGATCGATAAGCGCTTCCGGTTAAACAGTCAATTGAACCAGTGAGTTTAGTCTATGGGAAGACCTGCGCACGAGCTGCGAGTAAAGGGAACCGCCTATATGAGAAGGTCTATATAGAATAGCACTTGAGAGTCGGTTGACTGAATTGAAGTGAAACTTTCCAATTAACTTCTTAGAATCATCTGAAGAGTACTGAACAATTTTAGAATCGTTTTTTCATGCAATTTCCAAATATGACCCAACTTTTTTAAAAGAAGTGGATACAGGATGACTTTGTTAACAGAAACTCATGAACACGTGAACACAAACTCATTTTATTACGTTCCTGTAGGTTTTTCGTGAAACAATAAGGCGCTACAAAAGCGCTTAGTGTTGAAATAAACCTGCAAAATTGCACTCAAATTTTTCATCTATTCGCAATACAAAGACCATCCGAGGGACCAACAAAGTTTCCATAAAACACATAAATCACCCTGTATTCGTTTCGTCTCGGGCACGACGCCCGCGTCACATAGCGTACGCAACTTTGTAGGCGCAAAACTTCACTCATGTCATAAATTACAGATGCCTGAACTGTCATAAATGACAGATTGATGGCCTGGACTGTCAATATTTTGTGGTTATGTGCTTTACCAACATCGGAGAAGACCAACATAGACTTTGTCAATTTTGTCATTGACAAATTGTCAGTCAACCACGTGGCATCTGTTGTGACCCATGGTTGTCAATTATTTCAATTATTTCCACTGTCAAATTGACATCAATGACATCAAACATCAGAAAATTGACAGACCAATCACGCGGCGCCGAGCCATCAATGTTGCTCTTTTTGTCCACATAAAGCGCTGTGATCGGTTTCGTTACCACCACTCTGTACTTAGCACGGGGCGAATATTGGGAACGAAGGACCGGAAATTTCAAGTGCAGATTCTGAAAATTTGCCTCAAAAAAATCCATCTACCCTTGAGGGGTTTCTGATGCGACTAAAAAAGTTGTTGACGGGAATCGGTTTAATTTTTTTCTGTCAAGTAGAAACTCCTCCGAAAAGAAAATGTAGAAAGATTTCCAAAAAATTTTGAAAATTTTTGATTTTGATATTTGAAAATTCAAAAACCAGATAGCATCGATAATGCATCTTTTCTCAAGGAAGTCGCATACCGAATTTGAACTTTTTATAAAAAAAGGTACCAAAATGATCTCTACTAATTCACTTTTTCATGGAATTTACTAGGTGACAACAGAACTCATTTTTGGAAAGAATAAAGGTAGAAAAGGTAGAATGAAATGTCAATTCGCATTGACTATTTCACCGGAAAAAACTGTTAATTTCCCCACAACTGGCATACAAACGTTTGTTTCGAGCTTGTTAGCTCTCGTCAGTGACAGATATATGTTGGAATTAAGCCCTAAATGACCAAAAAAGAATTAAAATCGAAAGTGAAATGTCAAAAAAATTCTTTAGTTCGTTACCGGAACCCCGGTCAGGATAATTATTTGAATCAAAAGGAGAAAAAGAAAAAAAAGAAAAAACACTCACTGAATGATCCAGGTTTTACAGGTGATCCAGGTGTTGCTGCAAGGCAATATTATAATTTAACCTGGATCATTCAGTGAGTGTTTTTCCTTTTTTTTTCCTTTTTCTTCTTTTGATTCACTTCTTCATGTCTACGAGAAATCATTTTTGGTACCTTTTTTTTGAAAATAAAAAGTTCAAATTTGACATGTGACTTTCTTGAAGAAAGATGTTTCGTCAATGCTGTCTAGTTTTTGAATTTTCGTAAATCAAAATCAAAAATTTCCAAAAATTTTCAAAGTTTGATAGCGTTGCCCGTACATTTTTTTTGAGGAGTTTCTACTTGTCGGAAAAAATTAAATGCAACTGATTCTTGTCAACAACTTATTTAGTTGCATCAGAAACCCCGTAAGCTATGTCGGTTACTTCGTGGGACACCCTGTACAATACAAAAAAATATGAACGAGTACAAATACAGGATGGATCAAAGTCGGACACCCGGGCTAACGTTACAATATAATTTAGGTAAGTTCAATAGTTTAGTTAATAACTTACCAATAACCGGCGGTTTCCTTAAGTCAGAACCAAAACCTGCAGCACCAGCAAAAAACATATTTTGTCTTGATTTTTGGACCGTCAGAGAAACTAGGGGTTAATGAACCAGTTTGACACTGTGAAAATGTTAAGTCTGCCGAAGTTTATGTAGAATTTACGTTTTTACCTGTTCACGTGTTGAAACAATTGCGTGCCCAAAACAATGGTCGAGTTTAGAAATTCTAGGAAATTTCATCGATCAAAGTGATGGTCAACTTATTCAAGCCGTTTGTATGCGAAGGCATAATGGATAGGTAAGGTAGAGATGTCTTTGTCAGCAGTCACCCAAAATTTAACTTTGAATGGTTATTCACTAACGCTGTCTGGAGGCTCATTATCATAGTTAAATAAGATATGCTTTGATACTAATGCTGAGTTTGTACAACAAAAATTAAATCGAATCACGACTTACTGGAATCGAACTTGACTGAATAGAAATTGTTGCAACTGGTTGCGTTTATGCAACTCAACTTACACTATCACAGCAACCATCCGAATTTGACAAATCTGAATTTTGACCAATCGCGTCATTTCTACCAGTACAATCATGGTAATTAATTCGACATGAACGCGACCTTTTTTTTTTTGTTGACAAAAATAAACGAAGACCGGATGAAAAAACTTTGAGCTGGTGGGGTAGGTACAGCCTGATGCTGCTAACAGTTGAAAAAAGAGCGATGTCCGTCTGTTTGTCTGTCCGTCCGTCAAAGCATCTAGTCCTAGACAAAAGAATTTTTGCGAAAATTTCAACTTCAATGGTTGGCTCATGACCTTGGGACTCAAACCACGAAAAATCTTGACCAAATAATCAAAACTGCCGATCAAGTGCTAAAGTTTACGATTGAATTTGATAAATTACGACATGCGACATGCGGACAAGTGAATGTTCTTTATGTATACAGGGTGGTCCGACTTTTATGTCATTAAATTTAAGGATCGATAGAGAATGAAAAATGAAGGGGACTTTTTCCAGGAAACATATCTGAGAAATGCCTAATAACAGAGATACAGCCCTTCAAAGTTGAAAATAAATAATCGTTTTTTCCGCATAACTTTTGAACCGTTCAACCGATTTGATTCAAAATAGAACCAAAGGTTTACTGGAATTATCCCCTGTCGAACAATCATAACATGTTCCATGAAAAAGTTTCAGGGGCGTAGACATTAGGGGGTGTTCTTACTTTTACCCCCCTATTTTTCACACCCATAGTTATTTTTGGACACTGTTCATAATTTTGAGTTTTACGTTCAATTTAGAAGAAAAAGTCACTGTTGCAAAATTTTGATTGGGGGCTTCGTTTAGCAGATATTTGAGTTTGAAACTTTGGAAAACATCCAGAAATCGCCACTTTCCAGAGCCCAAAAGGTTTTTTTCCTGAAAATCTCTCGTGTTTTGGAGAAAATGGTGGTTTATCAACTTAGAAATTCTAGAAAACCTATTCAGCTGAGAAATCATGAGTTTTTTTAGATTTTAATTTTTAGACCTTTGAAAGTGGTGCTTTTGAGATGTTTTCCAAACCTTCAAACCTGAATATCTCCCAAACAAAGCCTCTAATCAAAATTTTGCAATCGTGACTTTTTCTTCAAAATTGAACGTATAATCCAAAATTATGAAAAGTTTTCAAAAATAACTGGAGAGGTGAAAAATAGGTGGGAAAAGTAAAGACCCCCCCTAATGTCTACGCCCCTGAAACTTTTTCATGAAACATGTTATGATTGTTCGACAAGGGATAATTTCAGTAAACCTTTGGTTCTATTTTGAATCAAATCGGTTGAACGGTTCAAAAGTTATGCGGAAAAAATTATCCTTTATTTCCAACTATGAAGGGCTGTATCTCTGTTATTAGGCATTTCACAAATATCTTTTCTGGGAAAAGTCCACCTCATTTTTCATTCTCTATCGATCCTTAAATTTAATGACATAAAAGTCGGACCACCCTGTATAAACACTTCATGTATGGGGTTATCCAGGTGTTTTGATGATGATAGCAAAAAATTCAACTGTGGGTAGATCTCTAGTTCCTTGATTTCTTGTTCCATTTATATTCATCCACCATATTTCACATAAATGGACTACCCTGGGTACGTCTGGTTGTCTCTAGCGGTAACTGCCAATTACCTAGCAAAATGCCAATATGTGCCGCTCCTAAAAAGTACAAAAATATTGCCAATATTTGCTATTACGAGCTTCAACTTTTGATTACTGTTCGACTCCTACGCAAATATTGATACGAACATTTGGAACAGTAGATGTGTTGACAATTTGTTCTCCAGTTGGGCTTGTTAGGACGATTGGAGCATGAAATTACTACGTAAGGTCCTTCTGCAGTGCAGGATTAATGAGCAAGCTGCTTTTCCAAGCAAATCGCGTTCTGAAATGGCATAACCTTAAAAACATGTGTCAAAACACAGCTAAAATTCCTCAGTTGTTTTGCCGTTAGCTGTCGTCCGTCAGAATTTGTACCACCCTGCTGACGCTTGCGCTAAGATGGCCTTGAAACGAAAAGGATGTATTCCGTTCAAATTCATAACGTGAACGTGGAAATATACCTGCCTGTTCCTAGCCATCCCCTAGCCAGAGAGGCTCTTGCAGACACCCTCAATGATAGGATTGTCTCTAATTTCCCACGTGTTTTTGACACTTGTGAATTGGAGTGAGCTGTGAAAGTGGAAACGTATGTCCGCGACTTGATTCATCTTCTTGCGTTGCCTCACTCAGTTCACAATTTTAGCAAACACCCGGTATATTCATCATTCAATAATAATACAAAAGAAATGCGATTGAAGAACAAAGAATCGAGAACAAAATAAATGACCTGGCGCTACGACATGGGGTCTTATAGAAACTTGTTTATTTCGTATAGGTACTTTTGTGAGATGAAAACATTTTCGAAGAGGTACATGAGGCGGTTATTTTATTACTCCCAATTTTCGAAAGTCCTTTGGAATACACATACCTGTCTAACCTAATTTACCTACGAAGAACACAACCTTCCTAGCCTGTTCCTAGTCAGTTCTGAAACAATCGTCCAGCATTGCACATCACGAGATATTGGGTATAAATTGCAATTCACCTAGTGCAAAATTTTATTATTTGTTTTGAACAAATTCAAAAGTAACAACATTTGAATAGGTAATTCTTAGGAGTAGACCTGAGTTGACCAAAGTGCTTTATACTGAAAAATCGAGCTGAAAAATGAAGTGGTTCCGCGGTTTTGTGCAATCTTGCCAGTTGCTTTGGCATTCGAAAAAACACAGCATTACAAGCGAGATTGCGAGTGAGTATTTTTTCCTTTCCCTCAGTTTATTCAATTTTTTCGGTCTTTCGCCCTTGTGTTTTCAACTTTTTTCTCCATGTCGGTGCTTTAATCAAGGAATAGAAGTCACTGTAAGCGATCGTATAGAATACTTAGGAGATAGTACAGGAACCATAACGGAATCATTCTTAACAGGCTGGAAAAAGGGTTGAAATGATCTTCATATTTCAGGCTATAGCTTATTATAATTTTCCCTCGAATTTTCCGCCTGACTAAGATGACGTCAACAAGAAATGCAAGATATTGGTTTGTGTAAAATAGTATCTCATTTTACGATAGTCTTACAAAAAAGTTGAGCATGATTTTTTGTAGCCTATTGAAATGTAAACAATTTCATGTCAATAATCTCTCTACAACATAATGGTTCTCGAAATAGAGGGTCTGGAAATAAGAGCATTAGCCGTAACAGAATCGTTCCGTTCGACTATGAAAATTAAGTTACCATTTCGACAAAAAATTTCAATTGAAAATAGGGGGAAGGGGGGCACTTTCGGCATGGTTGTAGATTCGGCCACCCCCTGTATTCTCTATAATATTCAAATGAGCCGCCACAATAAATTTTAGTATGTTGGTGACACTGTATGTCACCTTTTGAAGCATTTTTGTCGGGTCCCTGCCTAGTGTAGAGGCGGCAAAAAAATTAAATAAAAATTTGCCATTCAATGTAAGTAAATGGTTTGAATGTTCCATTTTGTTAGCTTTCCTAGATCTCGAATTATGACATGACGTAATATTCCTACCCAGAAGCATCACCTCGAGCATCACTATGTTTTCTAACGAGGAAGCCATCTCATATAACCTGAAAATGCAACACTTATTCGTTATTTTTATTAAAAGCAGACACGACACTTAGGGCACATTCGGCCGGATGCCAAATTCACTCCGTTCATTGAAAGATTGGCTGAAACGTTTTCGATTCAACTTTCAGATGGCTAGGTTTATCAAAAAAACTGACAGGGTGATTACTGATTAGAAAATTGTAAGGGCAATTACGAATGTACTGCACAAAAAGTTGTCATTGTCAAGAAAAGCTTCCTCAATGTTGAAGTATCTTTTTAAGTTCGTTAATGCCATAACTGATATCAATAATTATTATTACTTGGGTTATTTTTTTTTAAATTTACTTGAAAAATTTCTCGTATTTTTTGACCGATTCGTACTTTTGAATTGTAATTTTGATACATCTCGTTCCAATGTAATACTTTCCATATTACTCTTTTGGTTTAGAAATTTGAAAATTAGCAGTTTTGAAACTTTTTTTTGTATATTTCAGCCATGCCGATTGTGCCCCATTAATCGGCCGAATCTACAACCCAAATGGGGTACAATCGGCAATTGCAGTCTATTTTTGTGAAAATTATTACTTTTGAAAGTATTCACATTTCAATTTCCAAAAATAGCTTGGATGATGCCCAAAGGTCCCAATTTCATGACGTATCAAAAGCCGTGATGCTAATGGTCATCAAAAAAACTTGAAATTCTTTCAAAAACGGCTGAATGCCCCCTTTCCCCTACAGCTGTTTCAAAAATAAATGCTATCCTGTCTACTCCAGATTCAAATTGTCAAAATATGAAGATTGTGACATTTTTTATTTTTGAAAAGTTCAAAAAATTTCAATCAAGGTGTGCTGAAACACGTTTCTATTGAACAACGATGGCGAGTTTGATAAAAAATGCCCAGTGGCGTAGATAGTGAGGGGGTAGTCATCTTCCCCCCCACTTCCTACGCCCCTGAAGATTTCTCAAACTGATTACATTTCTGGATTTCTTGTCCAATTTCCTAGAAAAGTTACTCTTGCGCGAAATTTTGATGAGAGGCTTCATTTTTTCGAGATATTCGGGTTTGATACATTGGAAAACATCTCGAAATCGCCACTTTCCAGGACCTAAATTATTGATGATTTGTCAACTGGAGTGTGTTTACTGAGTGTTTTGAGTTGATTATCGCCCACATACCCAATTCAACCAATCAGAACAACCGAATGAGACCCACGTGACTCGGTTTAAGCTATCGATAATTGCACACTAGGAGGTGAATGATGCACACTAGGTAATAGGACCGGATTGAAATATTTTTGGGCCTACGAATAATATGTAATTGAAACGACTGTATTTATACTGGTTTGGATTGAAATTTCAGTTCTGATGCGTTCAAAGGGTCTTCCACTTACTAAAATACAATTTTACAGCCTATTAGACTTCGTTTCAGCATTGTTTCCAGCAACGAGACCCCTTCCTTAATCCGCGACTGTGCACTCTCCTTTCATGCGTTGTCAACAGCTGTTAGTGACATTTGGTTTTTAGCTCTACCACTCTACCGCCCATGTGAAACTACTGTGTTGTGAACTACCACTCATGGCAAGATAATTATTATTTAGCCAAGCAGAATTAGCTTGATTCAGTAGTGATCGTCACAAGTGTATTTAGTTACCAGAAAGAAGAAAAAACAAACATTTTTACCCTTTTCTTGAAATTGATTTTTTTTTTCAACAAGGCATGCTTTGAAATTGACAGTTCAATACAATGATACATTGGACCTACTATTTCTACTAGTAGTCTATTTGGGTGATAATCTGCTAAATTCAACTCCTGTTTTGTGTTTTATTCGAGTTAAATGTTTTAAATTCCTCAAACAAACTATCAATCACTCGAAAAGTAGACCCGATATTATCTTGGACAAAATCCCTCGACTTTGTCGATAATATCGGGTTTACTTTTGCCTCGTGATTGACAGCTGTTCTCGGATTAGAACGATTCAACTGAAAAAACACTAAGCACTTGTTATATCACTATTGATTATCCACCATTTTTGCTGAGAAACATGGAGTTTTTCAGGAAAAAAAATTCGACCCTGAAAAGTGACGATTTTGAGATCTCTTCCAAAGTTTCAAATCAAAATATCTCGAAAATAAAGCCTCTGATCAAAATTCCACAAGAGCAGTTTTTTTTGCAAATTCAACAAAGAATCTAAAAATGTGATCAGTTTTTAAAAATCTTCAGGGGCGTGAAAAATGTGGGTGGGGTAAAAAAGAGGGCTACCCCGAGGGCTACCCCCACTATCTACGAAACTGGGCATTTTTGGCAAATACGCCATCATTGTTCAATACAGGGTGTCCCGAAATTAAGACCGCAATATTTGACCAGCTTATTCTACTAAGTCAAAAAATAGGAAGAAAAGTTCTAATAAACATGGGTCGAACAATGCCCCCTAAGGGAGCTAGAGCCCCATGAAGGGGGAAACCTGATAATGTTTTTTTGCAAATTTCTCCAAAACTTGCCAAGATAAAATGACGAAATTTGGTTTGATCACTACATGTTATAAGCCTGGAGTAATGGTGTGAAGAAAACTTCCACATTTCATCAGGGATGTCCAACAAAAAATTTTATAAGATAATTTGGGAAATCGAAGTTTTTTTCATGAAAAAAAGGTTCTCTTGTACTATTTCGATTCGACGCTCCGACGCACCGTTTTCGAGGTAAACCACTTCAAAGAAAACTTTACTTGAAATTTTCCTCAAAAATTTTCAAATCTCGAGTACAGAAATCAGAGCAATAACACCAACTGTGTTTTCTTGAACAAAAACAAGAAGAAACGTTCCAATGAAAATGAGCTGAAAATGCTCCCTAGGAGACCTAGAGCCCCTAGAGAGCGATTGATTTTATCTCAGCAAGTTACCCTTCCACGGAGCTCTGGGTTCCCTAAGGAGCATTTTCACCTTTATTGGAACATTTCTTCCTGTTTTTGGTCCAAGAAAACACAGTTGGTGTTATTGCTGTGATTTTTGTATAATTGGGATTTGGAAATTTGAGAAGAATTTCAGGTAAAGTTTCCTTTGAAGTGACTTATCTCGAAAACAGTGCGTCTAATCGAAATAGTACCTGAAAGGAGCTTGTTCCCATAAAAAACTTTGATTTTCTAGATTTTCTAATCAAAATTCAGAAAGTCACGAACAAAAAAAAAAGGAGTTAAATTCATACCCCATTCTTCCTTTGTGGACGTCCCTGATGAAATGTGAAAATCTTTCTCACAGCATTACCTCAGGCTTATAACATGTAGTGATCAAACGAAATTTCGTCATTTTATCTTGGCAAGTTTTCGAGAAATTTGCAAAAAACCACCATCAGGTTTCCCATTTCAAGGGGCTCTAGCTCTCTTAGGGGGCATTATTTATTTATTTATTTATTTAATTGTCTTATTTTACGAGGCGGCATTCAGCTATAAGCTGCTCTACCATGCAACCTCGGGGACAGCACAAAATATCCATGGATGAAGTAGGATTCGAACCCACACAGGGCAGCGCGAATGGTTTGGCTTGCCATCACCTGTACCACTCGGCTACCACCGCTCCTTGTGGCCCATGTTGATGATAGTTATTATGGATAGCCTTCGACCCATGTTCACTGGAACTTTTCTTCCTATTTTTTGACGTAGAGTAAGCTGGTCAAATATTGCAGTCTGATTTCGGGACAGCCTGTAGAGACGTATTTTAGCACACCCTGGTTGAAATTTGGGCTAAATCGGCCCAGCCCTATAAAAGTGGAAATTGAAAAACGAATAAAAAAATTGAACTTTGAAGGCCTGTAACTTTTTTCGGGGGCACTTTTAAAAAATAAAAAATAGCACAAACTTTATATTTTGAAAATCTGAATCTGAGGTGGGGAGGATGGCACTTATTTTTAAAACATCCTGGATCTATCGAGTCCTTCAGCTAGAACTGTACAAATGATCATAAATTCTTTATCTTCAACTACAGATTTTCAAGCTTATATTGTGGAAACTCTCGCTAATGCATATACAGGGTGTCCGTTTTTCAAGGCTGAGCATAGGTACCTCGCTGATCTTTAGAGATACAAATTCGGTTAAACTTAAAAAAAGTTGCGCATTTTCAAGACGATCAATGATTCAGAAAGATATTCGACCTATCAGCTTTAGTTTTCGAGATGTCGTGAAAAAGCAGGAATCTGTAATTTTTGTTTTGATTTTCCATCAAAAAAATGGGAAAATGGCCATTTTCAACTGAAACACTGTTAGGGCATTTTTCAAGCGAAATTCAAAGCAGCCAAAATTTCATTCTAGCTTTCAAAACAACCGAGATACGACATTCAACTTTTTTCTCTTATGGGCGCCATATTGGACGTTGACATTTCTTAGTGGAGTATTTTTTTCTGATTACAACGATGTGTCACATGTCACATGTCACTTTTTAATAATTATTGTTTTCCGCCAAAAAAAAAGGTTAATTTTTGCAAGAGTTTTTTGAAAACGAAATCAGCACCAACAATGAAAAAAAAACGTGAATGTTCAAACACTTATTCAACAGTGTTATGTGACACATCGTTGTAACCAGTATGGCGCCCATAGGAGAAAAAAAATTGAATGTCGTATTTCGGTTGTTTTGAAAGCTGGAATGGAGACTTTGGCAGCTTTGAACTTCTCTTGGAAAAGTGCCCCGACAATGTCTTGATCAGAAAAAGCCAACTTCAACCGTTTTTTGGAATAAAAAATTAAAACAAAAGTTGAAAAGCGACACCTTGGCAGCGTCTAACATGGCAGCAGCAATAAAGGAAACTGGGACAGTAGCTGAAAACGCAGCAAACCGGAAGCGGTCAAAATACAAAACAATTATTGAAGACAATTACATCTTTGTCCCTTTCGCTGTTGAGACCCTAGGCCCTTGGTGCCAAGAGGCTATAAATTTTGTATACGAACTGGGGAAACTTACAGCAGATGCCACCGGAGAAGACAGATCGAGATGCTATATAACCCAAAGGATCAGCCTAGCTATACAAAAGGGAAATGCAGCATGCGTAATGGGTACCATTCCACCTTCCCTACCCTTACATGAAATTTTTTACCATTTATAACATATTTTATATACTTACCTATACAAAAAAAAAGATTTATAGTTTTAAACATATGAAAAATGTAAAATGTTGACAAAATATACATATATACACTATAAAAAAAAAAAAAAAAAAAAAAAAAAAAGTTGAAAATTTCTGTATTTTTCACGATATCTCGAAAACTAAAACTGACAAGTCAAATATCTTTTTGGGTCATTGATCGTCATGAAAATGCGCAAATTTTTCCCAATTTAACCGACGCTGTGTCTCTAACGATGAACGCGATACCCATGCTCAATACTTAGTCTCGAAAAACGGACACCCTGTACTGGTTATGTCAAAGATATGAACGAAGCTCTCTGAAATCTAGCACATTCCTTGGTTTTTGTCTAGGAAAACCTTCGAATACAGACCTAACGTCCAACGATGATATGCATTTGTTTGCTCTTGCCTTCTTATTGATGATGACGACATGAAGATGATGGCTCCGCTAGACCGAAAATTAGTATGCTATAGCTTCAACTATAAAGATTATTTTAAGATAATTTTCAGCCTGCTGGGAATCATTTCCTTATTGCCTTAACTTTCATCCCTGGCGCTTGTACTAAGAGTGGAACAAAAAAAAAGAATGAGGAACTTCTTGTTTGAAATAAATATTGGGTGGTGCGCGTAAAATCTAGCAACCTTTTCTTCTGTGGTCGGTTTTTCTTGAATTTTTTGTTTCCCATATGAAAATATGACATTGATTTGTAGAAATGCCAGCCGGAAAAAGATCACAGGCTATAATTAGAAGTCCTCATACAGAAAACTACGGGATCAAAAATTGCTAATTGTTTGATGATGATTTTTGCATTTTTTAAAATGTCAAATTATTCACGTACCAAATTTTTCAGCCCCGATCTTCACGGCCTGGAAGGAGCGCCCAGAAATAGCAATCACGGCACTGGTCATTGCCACAGGCGAAGGCGCAAGAAAAACGTGGGAACTATACAGGAATAAATTTGTGGTCTTTTCTTGGACAGTTGGACAAAGGCAAATAGTTATTTTCAAAATGCCTTCCTCAGTTTCGTATGCAGTGAATAATATTACCATTTGTCCAACATCCCAAAAATCTCTGCTACAAAATCATGCATATTTATGGAAATGGACGAAGAACAGGAATTATGACAAGTCAAAAAATCGAAACGGCAATTAATTTGGTACATCTTTTTACAAAAAATATACATTTCCCACATTCAAGTCTTATACGTAGACGATAAAAAGTGTACCTACTTTGTATAATTTAATGATGTGAGACAATAAATTTTTGATTCTTTGTAGTTACTTATTTTTTATTCATTCTTTGGCGGTGAGCGAGTTTCCGTGTAGTCACTGGCAGTACTTCCTTAGCATCGCCTCCCTGTACCTACTTGGTGCTATTTGGATTAGATAACTCGGATCACAAGTGATTCTAAAAAGAACACAGCGATAGTCATGGCGGGTAAAACCAGCGGTAAAATTGACAAGCTTGAAGAGTCATTTGCGAGAGAGAAAGAGACGTCCCGCGCCTTCTATAAATATGAAAAGGCCCGACAGGTTCGTCACCCCGTTTACCTACGACCACTACCGGAAGTGATGAATACCGCATACCCAATTAGGAACCTAAGTGAGTCCTTACGCACAGCGTGACGTATTCTGTAGAGTAAATCGCACAGCGGGCGGTAATGGTAAAGTAAATCGCACAGTCAGGGAATTTATGATTCTTATGTTGGGAGTACTAGCTGATTAACATTATGATCAACAAACACAAAGGACGTTTTCACATCGAAGGGATATGCGAGGCTATCTGTATATATTTGGAGCAGAGGCCACAGAAGTAAGATGTACTCGAAGATGTATCATTTCTTGTTCAAATTTTTTTTTTTGTAGGGCAAAGTTTCTCCTCCACAAGTCAATACGTCCCCGTCGTTCTAAAAAATGTTGCCCTTTTTTAATTTGATGTAAATTTGGATTGCTACAATGAATTTGTATTCTGTTTGAAGTGTTCGGTGACTGGGTCTTTCAGCTATCAGTTCGTGGTTTTGCAAGACACTAGAGAATTCACATGAATTTTGTACAGGGCGTTCAATAAGACAGCGCAAATTTCTGAATCGTCAAGAGACTCCCGTTCAAGAAAGAATTTTTTCTGTCGAATTTTCACCACAAACAAGGCGAGGTACTTCATTGAGGCCAGTTTGTTCCCTTTTTCTAACTTCAGGTCTCCACACATTCTATAAATAGGACTTTGCTCCTGTTGAATGTGCTCCAAATAATAATAGTAATGATAAAACACGGGCAAAAGGCCCTCTCGGATGGCAACGGCTAGGAGAAATTCTGAAAATTCAAACGCTCGACTGGAAGATGGTGGAAAATTGCAATTGCAGACCTAATTTGACTCTTTTGTTGTGTTGCTTCCTGCCAAATTTGGTCCCAATCCATCGGATTAGGTTTTGAATGATTAAATGGTGAAGTTTTGAACTTTGACATTTCTTATTATTGGACAGATGACAGATGGGGCAATAATTTTAACTGTTCTGAATACAGTTTTTCATGGATTTTCAAACGGCATATTGCAAGTCAAGTTCCGTGAGATATAGCTTCTGTCATTTTTTGATAGTGACACTTTCGTTTGACAAATGACAGCAAAGAACCAATGGGCTCATTTGACGATGAAACCATGTCCGTATACCAAATTTCAAGTCGATCGGATGGACATTGCGGCTGTTATCGTGGAAGGTTACAATCAAGGTTTCATCGTCGTATATAATATGTATTATAGTCCGGATGCTAGTTGAAAGTACCTTGCATTTTTTGATGAGAAGATGCCACTCGGTGGAAATGTTCTTTGCACCGTACTCTACCGATCCAGAAAGGTAGCCATCAGCGCCATTCATGCCGGCGGCGTATACAGGGTGATACAGAAAAAAAAAGTGGAAAAATTATATTTGAATAACCGGAACATGTGGAGACGTGTAACTCACCACATACATCAACTATTTTATGCTTATGAAGTCACAGCAAACTGTTCTTGATTACCTTGATCCGTCTTTGGAATGTATGGGAAAACCATAAAAAAAAACAAGAACACTCTTTTGTTCATGAATATGTAATTCTTCGAGATATTGACACAATACTTGGTCTTTCTACAAAAAGTGATGTTAGAAATGATATGAGCTGAGTAGCCAACTTCTAAGCCAACTATTTCCAGAAATACGATTGTCAACTTTTTTTTTTCCTCTTGAGCACCATCTTGAATTTGTCCTGTGAGGCATTGTTGAAAAAATGATTGGTTATTATAATAATGGTCACATGAAATCATTGCATTGCAAAAACAACCTCCTCATCATAATTCAGTGACCTCTTCGGCGGGAAAGAATTGTCATTAACGAATTTTTTGGCTCTTCAAAGCTTTAGTGCCCATGATGGCATTTGCAACATCTGGAATGGTGGAATATGTTACGCATTATGAACCTTGATGTACTTTAAGGTAGCCTACCAAGTTTCATCATCATCAATTGAGAGGTTTGTTCTTGAAAGCTGTTTGAACAAAATTTGTGTCGTTTTTTTATGTGCTCAAGAGGAGAAAAAAAGTTGATAATCGTATTTCTGGAAACAGTTGACTTAGGAATTGGTTACCCAGCTCACATTATTTCTAACATCACTTTTTGTAGAAATACCAAGTATTGTGTTAATATCTCTGAGAATCACTCATTGATGGAAAAAAGTGTTTTTGGTTTTTTCTGTTTTTCCTATGCATTTCAAAGACGGTTCAAGGTAATCAAGAACGGTTTGCTGTGACTTCATGAGCATAAAACAGTTAATGTATGTGGTGAATTACACGTCTCCACATGCTTCGGTTATTCAAATATAATTTTCCAATTTTTTTTTTCTGTTTCACCCTGTATACGCTGCCGGCATGGATGGCGCTGATGGCTACCTTTCTGAATCGGAAGAGTATGATGCAAAAAACATTTTCACCAAGTAGCATCTTCTCATCAAAAAATCTTGCAAGGTTCATTCCATTTTATGTAATGCAACTAAATAGCATCCGGACTATTATGGCTCAATGGAAATGCCCCTCCAAAACCAGTAATTTTTGTTATGTTTGTAATAATGACCATCATGTTTTTTCTGAACCGTTCAATTGTTACTTTCATAACCAATGTAATCTTTGATCTGAGATCTTCAGCATTATGCCCAGTTATACATATGCTTGTGTCATCCGCATATATGATCGGTTTACAATCACAATAATTTTGAATATAATTTGGTAAGTCGTTCATAAGAATATTGAATAAATTTGGAGCTACCATATTGGAGCTAATAGATTGGGCTGGAAATGTAGATTTGTTGAGATGCTTTTCCTTACCATTTCACCTCAATCATCGGCCTACGATTAGTTAGATACGAAGTGATTATTTGATGTACTTTGCCTCTGATTCCATAATTTTCTAGTTTATCCAGAAGCATTTTGTGGTTTACTAGATCGTAGGCTTTCGATAAATTGAAATTGATACAAGCCACTAATAAATTTTGACTCATTGCTTTATAAATTACCGTTAGCATCTCTTTAAGTCACAAGGGGTCTAGCGGGGCCTAAATCGCCACTATGTAGACACAGGGCTGGATAGGGCTTCGAATAACACAAAAAGGCATGAAGGCTCAATGGGGCTCCAAACGACATTAGAAGACACAAGGGTGCTCGGCAGGGCCTAAACCACTACAATGTAGACCAAGAGAGGATAGGGCTGTCAATATAGTAAGAGGACTGATGGGGCTCACTAGGGCCCTGAAAAACCTAAGAAGACACAAGAGATCTTTCTAAGATGCCAGAAATATCGAGATGTCAGAGGGGGGTCACCGGGACTCCAAACGATGATTATAGACAAAAGGGGGCCCATTAGGGCTCCAAACGATACTTAAAGATATAAGGCGACTCAGCAGGGCTTGAAACGGTCAGTGTAGACACAGGGGAGGAGAGAGCTCTGAAAATCGCAAGGAGGCCTGT
Organism: Anaspis maculata; assembly: GCA_949128115.1. NCBI lineage: Eukaryota > Metazoa > Arthropoda > Insecta > Coleoptera > Scraptiidae > Anaspis > Anaspis maculata. The sequence goes on from OX421967.1 coordinate 40,811,631, forward strand.
CCGGGCTCACTAGGGCTCCAAACAACATTTAGAGACATAAGAATTAAGGTCCGATAGGACTTCCACCAGCACATAACAACTCACAGGAACTAACTAGGCACAAGGAAGGATAAGATCAGAAATAACGCATCACGGTTTGCCCGTTCCGCACTTTGCGGAACAGACTTCTGACTTTATTTTCAACCCCTTGTTGGTCGATGAACGGGGTTTCAACTGTTTGAAAAATTCTATCTCATCATTAGCAAGGCCTCTGATGAGTTTTGTTCAAAAAAAGGCGATGAACGAGCTTGAGGACGGTGAAGACTGATGTTATGATGGCGTGGGAGAGCTAGAGGACGTGGTCATGGTTGCTGCGGTGATGCATGGGGCCGGAGGAAGAGGGCCATTTCGACGGCGGGAACGATGGAACGGGACGGGGGAACGGGGACGATGTAGTTCGTCAAGAACCGATGAGGCAGGAACTGGACGGCTAAAATTTTTTTTAGCGCGTTCACAATTCTTCCCCTTCTCGTTGGGTGGTGGATCGGGTCGGGGTGGTGGGTCGGGCAAGGTAGGTATTCAATCATTGAGATAAGTGAATTTCCGAGTTTATTTAATCTTCAATTAAGGTTATTCAAGTTCAAGACCACCTCACTTATGGTTGAAGTGTTGAAGTCATGCAGTAGTTGCAATAAAGCAAATATCTCGCGGTTTAAGTCCTCCATAGGCAAACGAACTCCATCAATATCTCGCCTCCTCGCCAATGCACTTGTCCTCTCGTGGTGCTGTTGCTCTTTCCATTGCTCATACTGGAAGTTGTGTTTCAGCATGATCTGTACGCAAATTCATCATAAGTATTAGTATGTGTACACATTTTCAAAGTAAGTAGGGAAGTAGGTAAGATAAGATATAAGATAAGAATGTTTCACTAGTTCGAAAAAATCAGTACATGATCATGAAACACGCGTCATCATAAGAAAAATATGATAATAGGTACAACGTAGTGAACAAATAAACAATACCTATATAATAGTATTTTTCTTACGATCACCTATGAAAGTGACGTTTTGTACATGTTCTTGACACTTCGAGAGTACATAATATCTAGGGAGCGGATTTATGTGCGGTAAAAAAGCTCAAAATATGCAGTTTTTATGCGCTTGAAAAGTATCAAAATATGCGGTAGAAATGTTCAAATGAAGCAATATATGCGAGTAAATATCTGATATAAGCTGCAAAAATATTGAAAATGTTAACATTTACAAGTAAAACCAACCAACCAACTCTGACCATCAAGCCGCAAGTCGACAGTTGCATCCAACTTAGCGAATAGAACATGTAAACAAGCGAATACGCCTCATGGGCATGAGGCTCAGTAGCGCACTTCCTTTTTGGAGGATTAGTGAACGCAAGATGTTAAGTAATTAGGGTTCTACCGTCTTGGGCAAAAAATTCCAATATGGCGGCCAAAATATCGACAGAATCATGAAATTCGGCTTGAAAATCAGAATGATTGTACTAGACAAGGGTAAGTTCCAAGTTTCATGAAAATCGTTCCACTCATAAGAGATTTCAATATAGCGGTCAAGATGGCGGCAGAATTATGAAACTCAGCTTGGGAATAGGAATGATCGTACGAGACAAGCGTAACTCTCAAGTTTCATGAAAATCCTCCCACTTATAAGAGATTTCAATATGGCGGCCAAGATGGTGGGGCAATCATGAAATTTGGCTTGAAAATAAGAATGATCGTACTAGACTAGGGTAAGTTTCAAGTTTCATGACAATCGTTCCACTAATAAGAAATTTCAATATGGCAGCCAAGATGGCGGCCGAATTATGAAAGCCATTCTGCCTAATTGGTCCTTGAGAACCTAAGCTATCCACCGGATAAAGTTCAATCTTCAAGGGCTGTAGCTTTAGTTCCCGAGAAGAAGTTCAACTTCATCGAAGTGCACAGGAGACCTCTGTTTTTTGAGAATAATGATAACGATGTATGGATAACAAAAATAGTGCCCATTGGCCACCCTTGGGGACATCAGCTATTAATCGGAAAAAAGTTCCAAGACTCTTGTTTCAATTCTTGAGAAGGAGTACAGCGTCTTAATTTCTGCACGGACTCGGACAGACAGACAGACAGACAGACAGACAGACAAACCGGCCACATAAGCGTCATTCTGTTACTTATATAAAAAAATGTTCTCCAACTGATTTCGACCTCCTGAACACGAATATCGGGTTCAGTTTTGAATAGAGTATTATACTTTTGAAAAAATATTTTGTTTTCGATGGAATCGGAAAAATATATTGAAAAAAAGCTGACCCGTATTTTTTTATTTTGCCATAAATCGTATCGTTTGGCCGCAATAAATAAACGAAATTCCTATATTTTGCCTATTTCTGACGTCATTTACACAGGCAGTATAGGCGGCGACTCGCTGTGACGTCAGAACTAGTTGATGTTATTCATTTATTGCGCCCAAACGATACGAGTTTTGACTAAATAAAAAAACACGGGTCAATTATTTTTCAATCTAGTATCCATTTCAATCGAACAAAAAATTTAGTATAATACTCCATTGGAACATTTCTTTTTTATCGAAAAACCGAAAAAATGGTAGCCTGTCACATGATTTTTTAGTGATACCTACCTTTTTTTTTTGTTATTAAGCGAACATGTTTCGTAATTTGAGTGCCATTATCCTTTAGGTACCTAGTATTGGCTATTTCAAAATGGTCAATTACTATTTCGGCACGTCTGATTTTAAATTTGTAGGGTCGTGTAATATGCGCCGAGCCGTGGCTTTGCGGTCGTTTTCAAAAATTGATAACAATTGACCCGACGGTCGGATCGAAGTGGGGTTTTTGTCAAAAGAAAGTTAAAATTACTCTCTAAATATAATGCCGTACATGCAGTGATGTATTTCATTAAGAAATTGTAGTTGCCTGCATATCGCAACTTTCTACATCTTACCGCGAATGCCAGCACTTGATCGGCGAAGCCGCCCTACACCAAAATGTTATTTTTGTAATTGTTCATGATTATTTCGGCAAAATTTTTCTTGATTCGCGTACCAAGGCCATGAGCTACCCATTCGAGTTGAAATATTTTCTGTATTGAATTTCGTTTTGTTCGGAGGAAAGGATATCAAGCACCAGCAAGCAACGAATAAATCATTTGCGGCCGAGCCGTAGTTTTGGAGTCATTTTCAAAAATTAATAACTATTGGCCTGCACCTCGCACCGATGTGAAATTTTCATTAAAATAAAGTTCAAATCATCCTCTGAATATAACTCTCCATATGTATTATGGTAAAATGATAAGATCGGGTACTTCCTCGCATGTGATAACTTTCGAGATCAGGCCGGCTTCTGAAGTGCAGCATTCAACGGCGATGCCGCGTCACACTAAATTGTTGTTATTGTCATTGTTTATTATTATTTCGTCGAGATTTTTCTTGGTTCGGGATACAAGGTCATGAGCTACCCAATGGAGTAAAATTTTTTCGCAAAAACCTTTTCGTCTAGGACTAGATGCTGTGACGAACGGACGAACGGACGGTCGGACGGACGGACGGACGGACGGACGGACAAAGCGAGGACAAAAGCGCCTTCCCGTTTGGAGAAGTGCGCTAAAAAATATAGATCCGCTCTCTAATAATATCACACAAGTAGTGTGATATTTTTAGCGCACTTTTCCAAACGGGAAGGCGCTTTTGTCCTCGCTTTGTCCGTCCGTCCGTCCGTCCGTCCGTCCGTCACAGCATCTAGTCCTAGACGAAAAGGTTTTTGCGAAAAAATTTTACTCCATTGGGTAGCTCATGACCTTGTATCCCGAACCAAGAAAAATCTTGACGAAATAATAATAAACAATGACAATAATAACAATTTAGTGTGATGCGGCATCGCCGTTGAATGCTGCATTTCAGAAGCCGGCCTGATCTCGAAAGTTATCACATGCGAGGAAGTACCCGATCTTATCATTTTACCATAATACATATGCGGAGTTATATTTAGAGGATGATTTGAACTTCATTTTAATGAAAATTTCACATCGGTGCGAAGTGCCGATTAGTAGTTATTAATTTTTGAAAATGACTCCGAAACTACGGCTCGGCCGCAAATGATTTATTCGTTGCTTGCTGGTGCTTGATATCCTTTTCTCCGAACAAAACGAAATTCAATACAGAAAATATTTCAACTCGAATGGGTAGCTCATGGCCTTGGTATGCGAATCAAGAAAAATTTTGCCGAAATAATCATGAACAATTACAAAAATAACATTTTGGTGTAGGGCGGCTTCGCCGATCAAGTGCTGGCATTCGCGGTAAGATGTAGAAAGTTGCGATATGCAGGCAACTACAATTTCTTAATGAAATACATCACTGCATGTACAGCATTATATTTAGAGAACAATTTGAACTTTCTTTTGACAAAAACCCCACTTCGATCCGACCGTTGGGTCAATTGTTATCAATTTTTGAAAACGACCGCAAAGCCACGGCTCGGCGCATATTACACGACCCTACAAATTTAAAATCAGACGTGCCGAAATAGTAATTGAACATTTTGAAATAGTCAATACTAGGTACCTGAAGGATAATGGCACTCAAATTACGAGAGATGTTCGCTCAATAACAAAAAAAAAAGTAGGTAGGTATCACTAAAAATCATGTGACAAGGCTACCATTTTTTCGGTTTTTCGATAAAAAAGAAATGTTCCAATTCAAAAGTGAACCCGATATTAGTGTTCAGGAGGTCGAAATCAGTTGGAGAACATTTTTTTATATAAGTAACAGAATGACGCTTATGTGGCCGGTTTGTCTGTCTGTCTGTCTGTCTGTCTGTCTGTCCGAGTCCGTGCAGAAATTAAGACGCTGTACTCCTTCTCGAGAATTGAAACAAGAGTCTTGGAACTTTTCTCCGATTAATAGCTGATGTCCCCAAGGGTGGCCAATGGGCACTATTTTTGTTATCCATACATCGTTATCATTATTCTCAAAAAACAGAGATCTCCTGTGCACTTCGATGAAGTTGAACTTCTCCTCGGGAAATAAAGCTACAGCCCTTGAAGATTGAACTTTATCCGGTGGATAGCTTAGGTTCTCAAGGACCAATTAGGCAGAATGGCTTTCATAATTCGGCCGCCATCTTGGCTGCCATATTGAAATTTCTTATTAGTGGAACGATTGTCATGAAACTTGAAACTTACTCTTGTCTAGTACGATCATTCTTATTTTCAAGCCAAATTTCATGATTGCCCCACCATCTTGGCCGCCATATTGAAATCTCTTATAAGTGGAAGGATTTTCATGAAACTTGAGAGTTACGCTTGTCTCGTACGATCATTCCTATTTTCAAGCTGAGTTTCATAATTCTGCCGCCATCTTGGCTGCCATATTGAAATCTCTTGTTAGTGGAACGATTTTCATGAAACTTGGAACTTACTCTTGTCTAGTACGATCATTTTGATTTTCAAGCCGAATTTCATGATTCTGTCGATATTTTGGCCGCCATATTGCAATTTTTTGCCCAAGACGGTAGAACCCTAATCACTTAACATCTTGCGTTCACTAATCCTCCAAAAAGGAAGTGCGCTACTGAGCCTCATGCCCATGAGGCATATTCGCTTGTTTGAAATCGCACGCTACTTGATTATTCAGAAGTGAAATTTATTATTTGCGAAATTGACATTCTCCAGCTTTTCCGCCACAACTATTGTTGTTGCCTACGCTTTCCTGCATCCATCCAATCGTAAAATAATGGGTACCTTTCACAATCATTCAAAGCCCAAGCGTTAGAAAAATTTTGGAGCTAAATCCTGATTCGCCTATAAAATTGCTACCTGTCCTTCTTATGATGTCCTTCTACTGGAGGGGGGTAAATTTTATCGTGAACATCCTGTATAGACAATACAAATAGAGAAGACCATATGTTATTACCACCGTCGTCACGGATATTGGGGCATCAAAAATCAGCCAACCTTTTTTTTGAATGATGGACTCGCCTGGTTTCTACGCAACCGTGAAAATCCGTGATGACAATGGTCTTTTCTATTTGTATTGTCTATACATGTTTGTGTTCTGCTTGATTCGTTTTAGACTGAATGAGGTTCACGGATGAGATGAGTATTTTGATTGGAAAAGCTTTGACTTACCGTATCGATGATTTTGTCAACTTTTAACAGCCGCTTTCGCTTGGGTTCTGCAAGTTTTGCTCGGCACAATGGGCATTCCGTTTTGTTCAGAAGCCACATGTCCAGACAGTGTTCACAAAAAACGTGCTGGCACTTGGTGACACAGGCATTCAGTGAGACTTCCAGGCAAACGGCACACTGTAGCTCGTCTCTGAGGACATCCAGGGATTCCTCTATCGATATAGTGCGGTCCAGGAAATCGCACACCGCTTTCTGCATGTCTTCGACGGAAAGGCTGTTGGTGCCACTGACGGAGGTCTTGATGGCTTGCCTCAAGTCTTCCGTGGTTTCAATGGTGCCAGGGGAGACCGTTTTGAAAATTTTATTAATAACAGATGAAAGAGCCGAGCAGGATGATAGCTTGATGTACGAAAATGACAACATTATAACTTTGGAAATATTCAAGAGTCACACTTATAATTTTTGGAGCGACAAGGCTACGTTGCTTGTTGGCTTGTAACTGAGCATACAACTAACTGAGCGGTACCAACTCATAGCTTTGAAGTCAAGCCACTATTCAACAAAGGCTGTTTTTCGGGTTGTTCATACTTTCACCAGCAAAAATTTCCATAGTACGTATTCAGAGAAATATTTACCTGGTTCAAGGAGACGCTTTGACAACTGTCTTTGACCAAAATGTGCGCCATGACACATTATTGACTCAGGTAGAAAATTCGGGGAAGTTTCTTGAATGGAATCCATTTGGCAGGTAATTTGAATAGTTCTGAAACAAGAAAATGTCCCAATCGTTCTTATTATACTTTTTTTCGAAAAGACATAACTTGGCATTGTTCTCGGCATTATTGAGGTGACCTTTCCGAATTGCGTTGCTCATCGCTCCAGTATATTTTTGACCATAAATTTTTTGAGCTGACCTGTCCAGACGAGCGAAACTTCATTTCTTCAACCCTCTAGAGTACTGGCGCCGTTTGACAGAACGTGAACGATGACGCCAAGTCTGTGAGACCCGAAACTTGAAAAAAACAATTGTTGCTAAATTCAAAAGGAAAATTCTCGAACTACCTCGAGAATCCCAACTAATGGCTTTCTGTGTCATTTTTACGGTCTATGATATACTTACTAAACTGCTCCACAATGAAGTTGTCGCCACCAAAAAAATGGCTTCACTTTGACAACCAATAACTTTCGAGTGCCGGAAATGATTTTTATTCTGTTTGTTGCGTTTACTGGCCCAATCTATCCTCAACAGATCCTGCAATTGTAAATATCAAGAAACGGCATGTAACATTTATACAGGGTGATATGTAAAGAGGTGAGAAATTGCAACAACTTCGAACCCCCATTTGCAAAAAAAATTTTTTTTCAAAATTCCAACATGAAAATCATGAAGTGTGATGCATTGTCTCAAAACGGTTTTTGATTCACCGAGATTGGAGGTCTCAAGTAGATAGAATATGTATGTTCTGCTTCACTTTAGGCACGGGTGGGGATAGGCACCGTGGGTGGAGCCAAAATGAGGTGGAGCTTCAGACAATGGTGGGGTGGAGCATCAAGCAATGGCGGCCGTGGAGCCTAAAATCTGGGTGGTAACCTATCCATAGCCCCGCCCCCTAAGCCAATCCCCAGCATGTTCCGAATGCAAGCTCCTCCTCCTTGGTATCTGATTGGTCTGTGAGGTGTGACTGTCGGCCATTGTGAAAAATGTCCTGTGCTGCGATTGGTTGTCGTCTATTGTTGAAGAACTGGCGGCCATTGTATAAAATTTCCTGTGTTGCGATTGGTTGTTGTAAATTGTTCGTCATCTTGTCTTCTGATTGGTCAGAGAGGTGTGACAGGCTTGATCGTAGATAATTGTCTGTGCTGCGATTGGCTGTTGGTAATTGTTTAAGAAAAACTCCTGTGTTGTGATTGGTCCTATCGTTCTCTCTCACTCTCACTCACTCGTTTCTCTTTCTCTCTCTATCTCTTTCTCTCTCTCTCTCTTGCTCTCTCTGGACTCTCTTCCTCTCTTTTGGAGCTCTGATGCTGGCGCCCCCTGGCGTTCAGGCGGCGGCCGTGGCCCCGGCGGAGGCATAGGCTCTGGTTGTTTTCGAGCGTAATAAAACTAATGGATTTGATGATTATTTTTATTCGTTATGTTTTAGTAAGACTTTTTTATTATAGTACAAATTCTTAACATCGTAACTATGATTGTTAAAATAAGTAATATGGTAAACAAAATTCCTATTACATTATATAGATTTAGAAACGATAGTAGATCTTCTGTAGCTTGATCATACTGACCAAAATTGGATGTTATTGATGAGTTGTTATCATTGGAAATGATGAAGGATTCATTGTAGATTATCTTCCATTGGCTGTCACCAAAACTTCGGTCGGAGTATATGTATTTCAGTTTATATTTAAAAACTGATGTATTTTTTAAAGGTACGTTACCAGCTTGGAAAATTGGGATACCATCTTGTGCTAATGGTTGTAGTTTCATCCATTGAGAGGGCCAGCTTTCATTTTGTTCATTGAAACAAACAAATGCTTCGGATACTTCTGACTGATGATAGAGTATAAAATTGTTTTTAACTAGAACAGCAAGAATAAGGAGACTTGCTTTAAGTTGTGCCATCGTGTTTAAACTGAATGTTTTTTCATGATTCATCTTAATTTATCATTAGTCGAGAGAGAAGAAGGAAGAGAAGAAGAAGGATAAATCTATATGTAAAATAAAAGCCCAGCTATATAAAAGTTGTGGATTTTATTAGTATGATTAAAAATATATAATAATAATAAGAAAAAAAATAACATATTTCCTTTTATGATATTGTCATAGATAATGTTTGAGTGACATTTCTCACATCGATATATTCCGGTATATATGTTAAGGCTTGCGCTCCCTCAATTTCTCCGTTGCTCAATATTCGTTCAAGTCCGAATTCTCGATATTCGTAACAAGAAATTTTCAGAGTCCTTTCTTTATACTGGGCCTCGTAGGTACAGCGGATTGGTAATTCAACACCAGAACCAAATGCAAGTTTGAAATGTCTATAGAATGGATGTGGGCTTTCAAATATGCCTCCGATTTCCATTTCCGAATCAATCAAGTGTTTTCGGAATCCTTCAATGGCTTCCTCTACTGTTGCAAAATAGTCTGGTAATGGTGTTGTTGTTGATTCATCCATATCCGAAGATAAGAGAGCTTCAGCACCTTCTAAATTTTGTGGAGCTGATGTATACCCCACATCGATGTATGTCTCGTTACCTTCTTCTTCTTTTGTTGCGGAGATTTCTGTTTCCATTACAAGATCCGAAGATTGGGTTGTTGATGTAGCCAAGGTCGATGGTGTTGTGCTGGTTGAGAGTGTCACTGGTTCTGAACTGCTTTCGGAATCACTTGAGTTTTTCGATTCTATCGTAGTATTGAATAGAGGTAACGGTTTACTCGGCGTTAGTAGTTTGAATGTAAGATTGATCTGAATTGTATCGTTCGTTGCCAATGTTATGAGAAATTTTCTTCGAACTGTTGTATCTGAACTGTCTAGTTGAATTGGAATAGGATTGGAACTAGTTATAATAAATGTAAGAATCGATGACAGAAGAAAGAAAAAGGAGAAATACATTTTTGCAAACTGATAGTCTATGTGATAGTAGAAAGAGCAAGCTAACAGCTTGGGTTTATTCTGATGTTCATGTGACTGAACGTGATCTTTTATAGTAGAAATTCGATTATCAGTGACGTTTTCTGATTGTTATCTGATTTCAATTGACAGTTATCCCGTTATAAATGTTACTCTAACGTTCTTACTATGGTATTATGATTCGAATTATTATAATAAAATGAGTGCGATTAGCTCTTGATGAGCTTATATGCTACTTGATATCGGTCTTATCAATCCACGAATTATGTTCTTTCGGAAAACCTAACCATTCTACATATACCTTATTACCTTTCTCTTTCAATATTTTCCTAACTAAATAAATGTTGGGATGTTTAGTTTTCAATAATTCATGTTCATAAAAACTGCCTTTGATTGGATTCTTTTGATAATCTTCAAGGATATATGTAACAGGATTAGTTATGTTGATTTTAACAATTTTGAAAATTTCAGTAGTCCAATTTGGAGTATATCCTTTTGCAAATAAATGCTTATGCTTACTAATGCGTACAGCATCTCCGATCCTGAATTTGGCTAGAGGGAATGTTTTGATTTTGCTGTAAACCGTTTGTAATAAATCAGACTCATTGCTTTTGTTAACATCGTTGGGACGCATTTTGATTGTTCTATGAACTTTGTTATTATAAGCGTCAACTAAATGTTGAATATTATCAATCCACTTGTAAGATCCGTTCAGACTGAATTGTTTCCACATCCAACCCTTCAATGTTCTATTGAATCTTTCTACGATCGAGGCTTTCAATGTGCTGAAGGTTGAATAATGATTGATATTATATTTTTTCATTAGATTTTGAAAGTAGGTATTATAAAACTCTTTACCGTGATCGGTTTGCAAATTTCTAGGAGAACGTTTTTTCAAAATAGAATCCATAGCTTTAGTTACTTCAACGCCTGTTTTAGTTTTCAATGGTAAAGCCCAAGCGAGTTTTGAGAAAGCATCTATAACTGTTAATAAAAATCGATATCCCTTATTGTCAGCCGAATAATCCCCCATTTCTACAAGATCTGCTTGCCAGAGATCATTAATTCCTTTCAAAATAACAGAGCGACGTTGAAAGTTCCGTCGTGCAGGTTTATGTAATTCATTCACCAACTGTTGTTTACTCATAGTTAATGAAGTATCGAAAAGTTGTATTGAATTTGTTACCAGACAAAATACATTAATGTATTCGCATTCTTTTATTTTCGTTTTTATTAACTGAAGTTGTTGAGAGATGTTGCTGTCCCGAGGGATGCACCTCTTGTGTTTGCGAACTAGTAGATATATTTACACTGACGTTTTTGTTTGATCTAGGATGATTCAATAACTGAAGTTGTTTCGCTCGAGGTTCCTGTTTTTGTGCTGAAGCTATGATGACACTTTTTTTAAACTGTTCTGATGTAAGCATTTTATCCATCTCATTAACATGATTTTGCAGTTTGTTTATTGTATCACTTAAACTTGCAATTTTCTTGTGAATCTCGTTTTGAATAAGGATTATTTGATGAGATTTTTCATCGACGTAAAATTTAGTTGCAGCATCAGCAAAATTCTTGGGATTATTCAAATTGCACATGCGCTTTTGTTGAAAATCATAGTTTCCATCATCAGTTATAGTGAAACCGAGAAAATGAGAAGCAAACCGCGAAGGCGCGTAACGTAGAGGAGGATCAGAAGAACGTCCGAATTTATCAAGAACCATCGCAACAATGAAATAAAAAAGATATACAATTTCTTATATAACAATTATATGATAATATTTGCTTCTCTCAATTCTTCTAATATTGAGATAATTTCATTATTATGATTAGTATGACCTGCTTGTTTGGAGGCCAATAAAAGTCGAAGCCTGTTGACCAACTCGTTGGGATTATCCCAGTAGATATAATTGGGCTTTTTTGTTGTCAGCTGCATCTGTAGCATTCCTGATCCTTCATGCGAATGTTCATTATAAAGTTTTTTGATAAATTTATACTTTGTACTTTTATTTCCAGCTAGCTGTTGTGCTTTATCAAAGTTACGATGGAGCAAATTACTCATACGAACGATCTCTAAATAAATTGAAATATCGCTTGCAGTACTAGAGTCTAATTTGGGTTTCTTCAAAAATAGTAAATTGATTAATCCTGGAGTTAAAGTGTAGACTTTATCATTTATGAAAATATTCGTATTTGTGATTGTAAAGGGAGAGCTCCCAATTTTCCAACCTCCAGTAGTAGAATCAAAGTAAGGACCATATTTGTGATCTAAGTCAGATACATCGAACTTTAGTGATTGCATGAAACTATTTGTAGGATGTAACGCATTCAGTTGTGAAATTGTTTGAGTCTGTTGTCGTACATCATCTAAAGAGACATCAGTTAGCTGCTCATCAAAATTCAACTCCTGGTTAGGTGTTGATTCAAGTAATCTCTTTTTCGAATGTGATAATTCACGAAAAGGTGTGTTATTATGACTGCTACTTTCATATGTTTCATCATTATTTGAGGGAGTAAAAATTTCCGAGTTATCATTGAATTTCTTTTTTTTCTTTCTTTTCTTTTTCAAAGAAAAAGGAGATACGGGGGAGGAATTTGTGGGGTTCTGGCTGGTTGATAATTTTTCTATTGAGGTTGTGATAGGTTCAAAGATACGAGTGAAGTGTGTTGATTCATCGAATCTACCAGCTTTTAGTGATTCATATTTTTTTCGAATTATATTACGTGTTTTAATGAGATCCTTAACTATTTTTCTATTAATTTTCCTATTCATTTATGAGAAACCCACTATCACACTCCGAACAGCTATTTTCTCTTAGTTTTGAACAGCTTGATCAGCTATTTTCTCAGTTTGAACAGCTTGATCAGCTTCCTCAACAACTCGAACAGGTTTCAGCAGCCTAAAACAGCTTCTTTTTTCACAATCTTGAACAGCTTGAACAGCTTGAACAGCTTGAACAGCTTGAACAGCTTGAACAGCTTGAACAGCTTGAACAGCTTGAACAACTTCAACAGCTTCAACGGTTTCAACAGCTTGAACAGCTCTTGATCAGCACTAACACCTTTCCAACACTTTGATCCTTGCAGTTTAGTAATGAGAGACGAAATGAGAATGTTATAGTGAGCTTCTGCTATTTATATCATAATAAAGATATCGAAGCCTTTCCGATATCGTCCTTTATCCATCGAACAATCTTTATTTATAGTTAAAAACCCATATTCATCCTTCCAACACTCAGAACCTAATTCTTGAAATTTATCAAAAGTCATATCTGTACCGACGTGATCTTCGAAAATATGTTTTAAATTAGTTAAATCCTGCTTAAAAACAACAAGAAAATTTGCATTATCTCGTATCAACTGTTTTGGAATTCTGGAGTAAGATTGTCCTAAATAAAAACTATCAATATGCTTATGACGGCCCATTGAAAAATACATTCGCATATAGTTTTGTTTCTCGCAAGCAATATCATCAAACACAAAAATAGAATTACGTTTAGCTTCATCAGGCGATATTACGGAACTATTTTCCAAAAATTTGTGATATCCCAACCCTTTTATTCCATCGAGTATCATCTCTAGTGTTGCATATTTAGGTTGTTCTAGAGTTTTCGAATAAACGTAAACATTTTCAAATCTCAAACCGTTAGGTTGTACTAGTAAAGATATAAGAGCATTTGTTTTTCCGCAATTAGAAGGTCCCACGAATAACGCTCGTATACTGTTTGGTAATAATCTACCATGTTTGAAATATAATTGTTTCTCTTGATCATGATCAAAATTCTTAACCTCGAGTTGTTCATGTTGACGAACGAACCGCATCTTAGCTACTGAATGATTTGTATATAAGTTTATATATTTAAAGAAAAAACCAGTTCATGGACTACAATCCAATAGATAACATCATATATAATGAATGATTATCGCGTACGTCCGACTAGTTCGTATTCGACTATCCAAGGAAGCGGTTTACTCAACTCTGCTATTAACAAATTACCATTTGAATTACATCTCCCTGGATATCATTATTGTGGTCCTGGAACCCATCTCAAAGAACGTTTGGCGGCAGGTGATAACGGTATAAATCCTTTAGATCGTGCTTGTAAAGAACACGATATAGCCTATTCGATTACGAAAGATACGCCAACAAGAAATCAAGCTGATCTCCGACTTGCTGAAAAGGCTTGGGAAAGAGTGAAAGCCAGAGATTCAAGATTCGGAGAACGTATAAATGCGTGGTTTGTAACGAACGCTATGAAAGCAAAAGCAAAATTAGGAATGGGAGTATCCAAAAAAGTTCAACAGAGAACTAAGAGGAAGCGAACTTCTAAACGGAAAGATATTTTCAAAAATCTCATCGCAAAAACTCGAGGTGTGGTTAAAACAAAAAAGCCAGAGAACATTCAAAGTGCCATCAAACTAGCTTTAACAACAGCAAAAGATAATGTTAAAAGAACGCAATGCAGTCTTCCCAGATCTCGAGTGATTCCTATTCCTAAAACTGGTGGAGTGCTTCCGTTTTTGATCCCTTTGTTTGCGGGTTTATCTGCTCTCGGATCTTTATCTGGGGGAGCCGCAGGAATTGCAAAAGCTGTCAACGATGCAAAAGAAGCGCGAAAACAATTGGATGAAAGTGCTCGTCACAATAAAAAAATGGAGGCCATCGCCATGGGAAAAGGATTATTCTTAAAACCCTATAGGAAAGGATTGGGACTTTATTTGAATTCAAAAAACTCCTGAAAATACTCCCCGCAAGACCTTTAAACGAGTATGACTTATATAAATTCACAAAGCATATTCCAAAATTCCGGGGAGTATTTATGTTAGATGAGTTACCATCAAAACCCTTTTCCACTGAATGTGGAATTGTGAATTTAGACAAATCTGTAGGTTCAGGAACTCATTGGGTAGCATATTTCAAAAGAAATAAACAAATTGAATATTTTGATAGCTATGGAAATCTTCAACCTCCTTTAGAAATTGTAAAATATTTAGGGAAAAACATAAAATACAATTATAATAAAGTTCAAGCAGATAATTCTGTGATCTGTGGTCATTTATGTTTAAAATTTTTATATGAGCATAACTATAAATAAATTATTTCGCAAATAAATTTTTAGTGTTCTTTCTCCCTTCAGCATGTCAACAATACTCAATTTTTCTGGTGATGAGTCAATTTTACGTGCGGAATATTTCCCTCCTTTGGAATTACCATTCAGCTATGAGTGTGGATTAATTGGTTTATATACCTATAATTCTATTCCAAATATTGATGAAACAAATAATTTATTTCATGTTGGTACTGAAATTGTAGAAATACCAGAAGGATCGTACGAAATCGATGATATTGCTAATTACATCAGCACTGCGTTAAAGCAAACAACGTTAAAACCAACTGTCAAAATCTCTGCAAATACAAACACGCTCAAAATACAAATTAAAACATCGCACCCCGTATATTTCAACAAAAGTCGCACAATTGGGCGACTAATGGGATTTAGCGCTCGCGAAATAAAACCTGATGTTATTAGTGAATCTGACTTACCCGTTAATATCAATAAAGTCAATTCGATTCATGTGGAGTGTAATATAATAACTGGCTCATATATGAATAATAGACCTGTTCATACGATTCACGAGTTCTCGCCGGATGTTTTACCAGGATGCAAGATAAACGAAGTTCCAAAAAACATTATATACTTGCCAGTAAATGTTGATGCAATAAGTTCAGTAATCGTGAAATTAGTCGATCAAGATGGCGATGTGCTTAATTTCAGAAAAGAAAAAATTACAATAAGATTACATTTGAAGCCGATATAAAATGGTGAATCTCTCTAAGAATACTCATTTGCAATTGGTCTTCGCTTGAATGAGCTAGATTGTGAGAGATCATTCCTGTCAAAATGTTAGTGTTTGATAATAGAAGTAATTATTCTAATACATATACGTCCTCATCTGGCAAAACAAGCAGTTCTACGTTTGATTCGAAAGAAACAACACGCAAGCTCAAGCGAGCGGTTCACCTATCAAAAGAAAACAAACAGTTTCTGAGAACTCTTGGATTCACATTATATAATGGAAGATCCTCTAAACATCACTAAATCGCCGCAATATGATGACAGAATAACAAGAAAATCCATTCACACATATATTCCTTTCAATGAATCTTACAATCCAAGTGATACTATTCGAATTTGCATACAGAATCAAGATCTGATTGTGGAACCATGTGAAAGCTATATTTACGTTGAGGGAATTTTGGTAGATGGAAAAGGATCTCCTTCAACTGAACTCTCTCTGGTTAACAATTGTGTAGCTTTCATGTTTGATGAAATTCGCTATGAGCTAAACGGAACAGAAATAGATCACTGTCGAAATTTAGGAATCACTACATGTTTGAAAAATTATGTTTCTTTAACGGCAAACGACAGCAATATTATGCTTAATGCTGGCTGGACTATAAATGATAATAGAACAATAAAGTTATCGAATACTGGGAATTTCAATTTCTGTCTGCCTTTCAAGAAGATGATGGGATTTGGAGAAGATTTTCGACTGTTTGTACCAAATGCAAAGCATGAGCTTATTTTGATTAGAGCAAAAACAGATGATAACTGTGTAGTCACTACACTCAAAGATTATATTCTTACCATCCATAAAGTTGCCTGGAGAATCCCTCACGTTAAACTCAACGATGAAGAACGACTAAAACTATATAAAACTATTCAAAGTGCCCATCCCTTGAAAATGTGTTTTCGAAGCTGGCAACTATATGAATATCCTAATGTACCCCAAGCTACTCACAACGTTTGGCGTGTAACGACTACTGCTCAACAAGGAAAACCAAGAATGATGCTGTTTACTCTACAAACAAACAAAATGAATAAAGCGGCCTCCAATGCTAGCGAATTTGAACACTGCGATCTTGTGAATGTATCGGCACATCTAAACTCCGAAAAATATCCTTACGAAAACATAAATATTGCCTTCAAGAAGGAACATCGCATCTCAGTGTTATATCACATGTATGCCCAATTTCAAAAAGCATACTTCGGAAACGATCCAACACCTCTACTGACACCTAGCAAATTCAAATCTCTTGCTCCAATTGTTGTTATAGATTGTGCTCATCAAAACGAAGTGATCAGAAGCGGACCAGTTGATGTAACGATCGAATTCGAAACTGCATCTAATGGAATATCAGCAAATACAACAGCCTATTGTTTAGTGCTTCATGATCGAGTGATAGAACATATTCCATTAGGTAACGATGTGAGAAAAGTTGTATAGATAGTGTTCACCATATTACTATAACTTCTTCTTCAAAAAATTCTTTGTATTATCATTGAATAGTTGATTATGTAGTAATATTAAATATAATTTTATTGTTATTTCTTTGATATATTGTATAAATAAAAAACATAGTAAAGTGAAATTGTTTTATTAACATCAAATATTATAATGCCCCCACGCAAATGTGGATACACCATCATTTTTTATAAAACGCTTATCATCTAAGTAACTCAAAGTGATTTTGGTAACATTTTGAGTATAAATTTTATGGATATATGATCTGAACACCAGCATACTTCTATAAAAAACTTTTTTCGTATATAAACAAACTCTATAATCATCGATACTCAATCCGTCGACAGTAGTTTTCTTGATTCCTTTCGAGGTTTTTGTAAGTTTCTTACCAACTACATCTAACGAGTACATTTTTGATCTTAATCCAATGAATTCGCGTACAATTAATCCGTCATTGACATCCTTCAACATGCCTACTTGTTTTTTGTTCAATAATGGAAATGCAAACCGATTATCTATTCCGTAAGCAGATGTGTCAAAGCGATCACTGAGATCATCTCTTATATCTTCATATAAGTCTTCTGTATACATTGTGTATATAAATGAATCTGTATCCATATAATTTAACAAGATATTTTCTCCATACTTGGGTTTCATATAATCATAGTGAAAGTCATACATATGCCATTTTGATAATTCCAGAACAGTGAAACCCAGATAAATCGGTTTATTATAAAAAGTTTTGACTCGATCTAATTGTATTGCAACCATATCTGGAGTAAATTGAGTTGAACTATGAAAATTTGGTTTGGCTATAAGAGCTCTAGCACCGAGACGTCGACGCTGACTCTCCCACTGGGTTACAATTTTGACATCCTTTCTTTTATCTACGTTCTCCATTGTCTTCCCATATACAGCATTATTCATCAGTTTGAAGAAATCTTTCTCAAATTCGTTAGTCGCTTGGGTTCGATGATAAGTATTCAATGCGATGTATTGTTGGAGCCAACAAGATTGTTTGAATTGTATCGCTCTGTGAATTTTGGTTAATTTTAAACCTGCTTTTAAACATTGCTGAAGATTTCTGTAATGAATTATATATTTAGTTTTAGTTGAAAAATCTGTGATCAACTTCGGAAATGAACCATTGGGACTGCACTTATTTTGCGCGCAGAATGGTAAATCGTTATGCAAATTATGTAGTGTTTCTGGATACTCCAGAGTCACTTCAAACATGTACCCCAGGGGAGAATTATCTGGAAGTGTCATAACATCGATATTATCTAAATCATGAGATGTGACCCATTGGAAATGAGAATACGGAAGTGCTTGTGACATCGCCCAACCGTATAAATTGTTGACGTCTAGGTACATCAGAAAACTCGATGGGTTTGTAGGATCATAATCATCCATATATTTGTTATTAGCTTTGGTATGTCTATGGGAACATTGTGATATTCCACCTCTGATACCTCTCCGGATGAATGTATGCATGTTGATATCCGTTAAAAGTTCGAGCTTAATTTCGGTGTATTTCAACATAGAATCCCAAGATAATCCAGGAGAGGTATAATAATGACAAGGATCTAAACCATAAATCTTATAGCATACCTTTCTGAAATTATCAAAAACATCAGCCAGTAAGAGAACATCAGTTACTAAATAGATTTGCAAATAATTCCATAAACTCGTACACCCAAATGTTTGCCAAACATTCTTCGCATGTTCGTAATCCTCGACAGAACATTTTGTATTTGTAAACTTATTATTGAATTGTTCTCGAGATGGTAGCTCCGTATCATTTAATTTTCTCCATGAATTTAAGTATTCATAAGGGAATACACCTTTTCTTGTTAACAATTTAAATTTTTCCGGTTTTGAATAGTACTTTCTAACACTTCGCAAAGAGTCTGAAGGTAAATTTTTTGCCAATGCGTCTAAGCTAGAGGGCATGAATCTAGCTGAGTCTAAAAATCTCAATTCAATTGTTTCCTCCTCGCTAACAGGAATTCTTTTTGACAAACTGATGTAATTTTCTTTATTCAGAGGAATTAAATTGATTTCTCCATCGATTTCATTTAAAGCTTCGACAAATAAGTGACAATCGTAACCTGAAAAGTTATGGAAAAAGATGGGGAAAAATTTAGGTGTACGAAAGCGGAGGTTACAGTCGTTGTGTGCGGGTCCTCTATATTTCCCCGTTAAATGACAATGGTCAATTACTCTTTCAGATAAATCTAAGGTTCTCTTACATATATGACATACGATACTTTCCGTTTGAATTTTTTTCTCTGCATCTGTCAACGGAATTACGGCTTTTGGCTTCATGATAATATTTTTGTAAATATTGACTACATCCTTGGCTACTAACTTGACAAATTTTGCTGGAGCATCAACTCCTTTATACGCTCGTAACTTATCCAAGGTAGCGTCATGAGAGCATTTAATGAAATATGAAAATGCGCAAGGTACATGTTGTTGGATATTTTTGGTAGCCGATTTGGTGGGTTCTGATGAAGAATTATTTACATTTAGTTCAGTTTCATGGTTCGATTCATTTGGATTTATCGATGTAGTTGGTGAGGATGAAGAGTTACTATCAACATCCTCCAAGAGGCATTCAAAATCGGCTGTAATAGTAAATGGAACGTGCACACCTCGTTCATAGTTCTTGAATGATAATTCAGAATCTTCCAAAGACGGCATAGTGGTGACAATTTTGTTACACTCATTACTGTGTATTTCAAGCTGCTCTTTTGTTGAGAAATGAATAAGACAGTGATTACATAAATATATCTGTCTACAATTTCGTGTGATTTGTTGTCTGAGCAATCGCGAAATATTCTTAATCCATACGTAGTGACTGGTATCACCTTGTTGGAGAAACAATAAGTTAATGTGAATTTGTTTTTCCATTTTCGTACAGTAAAACGGTCCTACAACTTCATTTTCTTCCCAACCAAAAACATTTATGCTGATATTTGGATTGAGGTTTTCAAAAATTGATATGTCATCTATCTTCAAGGGAAAGGTTAAATTACTGAAATTGAGTGTATGATTTTCAATCTGAATCACATCAGCAGAAATATCTTCGATTGAGTACGATGAGGTTCTATGTGAATTGGTAGAAATGTCGGTGCTCAAAGCTGAAACCACACTCCATTTATAGCAGAACTCGTCAGAATTTCTGACATTTATGCAAGCTTTTTTTTTTATTATCTTATCTGGAAGTCTGATGTAACTTGTGCCTCTCAGAGGTTGATATTTATTAACATTAATTTCTAGATGTAAAATTGAAACTAAGGCCCAACCACTATCCCTCTCTTGAAACTCGTCCATTTTCGTCAATATTTCTTTTTCAAATACCTCGTATGACGTTCTCAGCTCTGCTTCCCGAATGATAGGAACCATCTTGCTGTTGAAAGATTTGACTGCTACCTCTTCGCTATCTTCAATCATTTTGGTATATTCAGCAAACAACTCCAAGTTCAGCTTGATGGCTCCATGGAAGTTCAAAGCATCAACTAATGAACGAATGATGGTTTCTTTCACTTCTTCGAGGAATTTCATCGGATCTAAACATTCAGGATCGTTGTTTTCTATCAGCAACGTTTCAATCCGTTTTTTGAAACTGGACTTCACCACCTGAAATAATATTTCAATCAAAATTTCAACTTATTCTCGAGAGAGAAGTGTTATTACCTTTATTCTGTGTGAATGAGGTATTGCTGCTTTTCTTTTGTGGTTCACAGTTCGAATATGGTAAGTCCATTGATTAGCTGGAACTTCAATTAGACAAATTTCGCAGATTTTCTGAATAGTGGTGGGCTCATGGTTCGAAGTACTGGCTTGAGGTTTTTGATTAGTTTCATATCGTCGGGGTAGTGTTTGCTGCTGCTGCTGTTGTTGCTCTTGTTGTTGTTGTTGTTGTTGTTGATGTGTTTGTTGCGGATTTACATGCATTTTGATGATGTGCCCCTTCAGATTGTCTCTACGCATAGTTTTATCACATATTGAGCAAGAGCTCATCCCTATTTTTTCATGGACTGATCGATTATGGCGATTCAATTCACTTACTCGTGCAAAAGATTTACCGCAAACTTCGCATAGTTTCATTTCTATAAATTTTATATTAGATTCGACGTAGACTAATCGAGATTGGGTTTAACAGATCTACAAAAAAAACTGATTGTTAAAAATCAAATTGGAATACCAAAAAATAATTTTACACTCACCAGGTTGAAGCAATCAGCAAAGTAAAAGCAGCAGGTTGCAACAGATATAGCAGCAGCAGCAGCTGTTGAAGGTACAAAATAGGCGCGAGTCAAAAATGTAACTGAATTGATGCGCGTTCACTTGTGAGATGATCCCGCTTAAGGTTTTTGCGGGTCTTTTATAGGCGTTGATATCCCACTCTACAACTAGCTTTCTTTACGTTTAACAAGCTCGAAGCGGGAAAAATCCACTCTCTAAAACATACACGTCTTTATTCATATGGATGTTGCGAGCTGAAAATTTTTGGATTTTAATTTAGAATTATACGTGGTTAGTATATCGACTCCTTTTAGGTCATTATTGTGAGTCATTAACCTTTGTTTGCTCGCAGCTAAAACAAGTCCAGACCTGCAAAATCGTGTCTATATTTGTGAATCTTGATCCGAATAGATTTCGTAAACAGGAAATTTTAATAGCCTACTTACGCTTATTTTTGATTGTATGTGGTTACATGGAATGATGAAATATTGCATAAATCAGAATTAATTCGAGAGGACGTTAACATCAGGACCCACAAGATTAAGCTTTCGGTTCTTTCCGCATTAATTATTTCAATTGAGGTCGCTCTTTGGATGTTGACAACTAGAATGTAATTTTGATATGGGTTCAACGTTTTGTATCCGTTGCATGGAATAATTTATTGAGTCAATGTCCGAACATATGTTAGTTGCTTTCGAAATGGTAATTTTCCGGAGAGCACTACGTATCGTATGTTAGAAATTATTTAATTGCGGATATAGCATCCTTATTCCATTACCATAAGAGAGAGGAATGCGTAGGATTTAGATAAATTACCTAGATGTTACCCATTTTGTTTTTGTATAGATAGTTTCTCTTATAGGTAATTGTATATGGCGGTGTGGGCATATATTATGAAAGCATAAAGCGAAGAGAAAGTTCCAAATAAATTGTCTGGGTTAATCGCATCCTGCTTTCTTCGTATCTAATTACATGTGAATCGCGGCGCCGAATCATATCAGCTTATTATACCAGCAGTTTCTTTCCATTCGAATGAGTAATACATAATTAAATTTGTGTGTGTGCGTGTGTATGGGTAGGCGCGCATTTCGTAGAGTGACGTATTTTGCTTCCGCATAAATTAGACTGAGATTTTGTATTTAAACTGTGAGCGCTTTCTTAGGATAGTATAGTTCAGTTTCATCCTGTGAAGTGTGTACATCGAAACGTCATCATGAGCAACTCAGCATCCACTCCAAGCATCAAGAAGACGAATGGGTCCATCCAGAAGAAAAGAACTCCAAAGAATAATCTAAGTTTACTTAGATTATTCAACTCGCTTGGAAGTCATACATTCCTCAACTTAGAGACGATGGCGAAAAACGTTCCCTATCAAATCACTAAGTTGGAGAAATCCGTATCAAAATACGGGCCGCGTATTCTAGCAGAACTAAACGGTATGATTTTTCATATTTTTTTAATAAATTTGTTCTTACATTATTACTTCTCTCTGCAGGTGATTCGAAATTATATCTGCCAGAGCGCTATAATAGCTTCACCAAGAGTCAGCTTCAAGACTTGGCAGATGGAAATCATACATTAACCAATTACGGCCAGTATGGGAAAATATACAAACTAGAACTACAGAAGGGAGACGGGCGACCTACCATCGTACCACCACCTCTCCCTGCAAAAACATCAACTCTGCCTCCACCACCACCGCCACCACTATCCAAGGAGGACTTGGAACGTCTTGTAGCTGACGAAGACGATGAAGACGATGAAGACGAGGATGATACCACCATCATAGAGCCTAGCTTTGAACCTGCTCAGCAACAGCTTTCGATGGATATGGATTTTTATAATTCAAATTTTTAGTCGGGGTGATGTATTATCCTGTTATTTTAATTTAAAAAAACCCCATTTATTTTTGTCATAGATTTTATGTCATATTATTTTCACTTTATCACAATAAACATTTTCGATAAACATTTTTTTCGTTTTTAATTTATTCAACAACTAAAAATAACATTCATTTTTTGAACATTCGTAAATACAAAGCTATTACAAAAGAGGCTCTTCTCTCTTTTTTTTCTCTTGAGCGACAACTGCATTTGTCGGGACCGCAAACTGATTCTTCGTTAGATGACCAGGGACAAATTGTGTAATGTTCTCCATATCGTGAAAGAGTCTTCTTTCCGTAATTACTTTGTTCTCTGTCACTCATGATATCCATCAATAAGTCTTTATGCTCATCAAAAATTCTATCGCCATATGTCTTCAAGAAGTCACTTAGATCCATTATGACTCGTGCAATTATTCAAACTGAGTAAAATTCTCGTTCAACAAATCATTTATATTACGCTCGAAAACAACCAGAGCCTATGCCTCCGCCGGGGCCACGGCCGCCGCCTGAACGCCAGGGGGCGCCAGCATCAGAGCTCCAAAAGAGAGGAAGAGAGTCCAGAGAGAGCAAGAGAGAGAGAGAGAGAAAGAGATAGAGAGAGAAAGAGAAACGAGTGAGTGAGAGTGAGAGAGAACGATAGGACCAATCACAACACAGGAGTTTTTCTTAAACAATTACCAACAGCCAATCGCAGCACAGACAATTATCTACGATCAAGCCTGTCACACCTCTCTGACCAATCAGAAGACAAGATGACGAACAATTTACAACAACCAATCGCAACACAGGAAATTTTATACAATGGCCGCCAGTTCTTCAACAATAGACGACAACCAATCGCAGCACAGGACATTTTTCACAATGGCCGACAGTCACACCTCACAGACCAATCAGATACCAAGGAGGAGGAGCTTGCATTCGGAACATGCTGGGGATTGGCTTAGGGGGCGGGGCTATGGATAGGTTACCACCCAGATTTTAGGCTCCACGGCCGCCATTGCTTGATGCTCCACCCCACCATTGTCTGAAGCTCCACCTCATTTTGGCTCCACCCACGGTGCCTATCCCCACCCGTGCCTAAAGTGAAGCAGAACATACATATTCTATCTACTGTCTCACACAGAAGATATGAATTTTTATATGGAATGTAACAGATTTGCCCTATTTTCTCGCAAGATTGAATCACTTCTAATGAATGGGTGGTTGACATTGAGCACGATTGTTCCCACAACCGTTCCGGATAACTTGAATTTAAAAACAACCCGAAAATTTGGAGTGGGTCATGGCAGGGGGCACTTTTTGAAATGCTAGTCACTGTCTGTTTTTGGCACGTTGAATTTCATCAATATTTCAGGTGTTGAACATGTTTTTTGCAAGTCTAAACCCCTGAATATGGTAGAACTTCATTTTCCGTGAAGGGGAAGCCCCCTGGAAGTTTACTTGTTGTGCTTGTGTTATGCCTAGGCTTTACCCCTGATAAGGCTTCCCGTAGGGTTTGGCTCAAGCTTTGATATGTTGTAGCCCTTGTTGAGATGATCAAACTTTATCATTGCGCAAATCCTCTAAACTCAACGGTTCACTCTCTAGAGGTAGTGGATTGCCGGTGGTCACGGAACTAATTTATGGCAATTGCTGCCTTAAATGAGCAGTAGGTGGATCTATTTTGACGTCATGAGGTGCTTTTAGGGTTATACTTGCCATAACTTTGAGCTGGTCAGAATATCTCATAGACCCCTAGCTTTAGAACCACCCCTAGCTTTAGAACCACCCCTAGCATTTCGAAAAATGACTGAAACTTCAAAGTCGAATAATGACCGAAATAAACAGAGAGTTTTTTCGAATTTCTGGGATGGTATGTTCAAAGTGTTGCTGATCAAGTATTTCTTGCTCATCAACCCCTAAAATCTTGCGTCCACCCTCCAATAAATTATGAACTTCTGTTCTGCTCTACTGGAAATAAATTGTTTCTTGTTAAGTTAAAATTAATTTCTGATTTCTGAAAGGGTGATACATGACACATATTCATCCCTTATGTCTACCCGCCCTCACCCTCATAACACCTATACCTTGGTAGTTTTTCCAGAAATGATTAGTTCAACTTATTCAACTAGAAAATGTGAAACGAGTGCTTCCACTGCCAATTTTGGGAGGAACTACGAGGGTATAGAGGCTATAGGGGTAAGGGGTAGACATAAGAGATCAATATGGACCACCTTTTTTCAACACATAACATGTAACAGTCGTAGAAACGTATTTTAACTTATCAAGAAACAATTTATTTCTAATAGGGCAGAGCAGAAATTGATAATTTAGTGGAGGGTGAACGTCAGTTTTTAGGGGTTGGTTCGTAACAAATAATGGATCAGCATCACTTTGAACATACCGGGTCAGGAATTCGAAAAATTCCCCGTTTATTTTGGTCGTTATTCAACTTTGAATTTTCAGTCATTTTTTGAAATGCTAGGGTTGGTTCTAAAAATAGGGGTCTATGAGATATTTCGATCGGCTCAAAGTTATGACAAGTATAACCCTAGAACCACCTCGTTCTAGCATCAAAATATATCCACCTTTTGCTCATTGAAGCCCATAATTGCAATAAATTAGTTTTGTGCCTACCGGCATTCCACCCTCTCTAGAGGGTGAACCGTTGAGTTTAGAGGATTTGTGCAATTATAAAGTTTAATCACCTCAACAAGGGCTACAACATATCAAAGTTTGAGCCAAATCCCATATGGAATGTGCGGGGTCCTTTTGACAATCTGTGTCCTAGATGTCCCCTTTGAAATAAAAATCGACCTGTTTCGGCGTTTTCCTGTAAAAAAATTTGGCGGCTGAATATCTGGGGTGGGTCTACTTCAAAAAATCACCCTGGATGTAAAATTATGTCATTTCTGAGCGTCGGTTCTAAAATTCCAATTTTTTCCACCAAAATATTATTAATTCGCGAATTTCACAAAAACACTGTCTTATTTTGCGGAAGAAACGTCGGTTCTTTATGTTGGGCATATCCTGATTTCATCCTCCTTGTTCGATTCTACCGAGAGTTCATAAATTAAATGGGTCAAGGGTGCCTGTGGATTCAAAAACGTCTGTCGGAACTAGCGTGATCCTTTTGTAATAAATTTGTCAAACTTTGACAAGTTACGTCCCATATTATTGATCTCTGATCTGCCATAAGTGCACGACAATACTTCAAGTTCGAAAATACTCCTCGATCATGTAGGTTTTGTGCCCTGCCGTGAAAACCACATTGAAAATGTTCCGAAAACGGAAACTGCGACTGGTTTGACAAATTACGATAACCAAAAAATTACAGACATCAAATGAACGATGCTAGTTCCGACAGATGTTTTCGAAGTCACAGGCACCCTTGACCCATTTAATTTATGAACGCTCGGTATATCAGTTAGAGGAACTGCTTCAAAAACCTTTCTTGTTTTCAGATGCATCGTCAGAAGAGCTCAAATTCTAATGGAAATCAAGAAAGCTGTGCCTGCTCTTCTTTATACATAATTTATCGGAATAATTGAACTCCTAGAATGAGTAACCAATATAAAAAACAATTCAAAGAAAAATAGTAGCCAAAAATACTTCAAAATAGGGGTTAAAACAGCGGGTGAAGAGTAGAAAAACGAGATGAGAGAAATTACTTTGGATTTTATAGGGCTGTGTTTTTCTTCGATAATAAGGCTTTGTTTTGTTTGATTGTATCAGAATTATAGTTTTTCCATCTAATAGCTGTATTACGCTGCACAAATTTTTTTGTACAACTTCTTGTACAATCTGTCAGTTAAACAATCAAGTTCATTGTTTTTTGACAATGTTTTGGCAGATTGTACAAGAAATTGTACAAGAAATTATGTAGTGTAATACAGCTATAATTTAACGTTTCACCCAATATAAACCTTCAAAAAAGTGTTGAATTTATACCAGTAACAACTTGTCCCAAGCTTGTAACAATTATTGACCCGCGAGCGCGAGCACGCGGAATCTGCGCGAGCACCTATAGAAAAATTCATAGAATTTTTTGTGGTCGACAAAAAATTGTTGGTGGTGGTGTTTATCGACACAAATTGAAGAAATTGAATGTGAAAATTGTAACAACCAACCCAGGTCTCCCCTATTTTAAAAATACAACCGGCTGTTTCCTGGTCCGTCTGAAGGTGCGTTCAGTCAGCTTATTTAGCCGCAAGTTTCAATTTTAGCCGTAAGCGCTGCATCTCTTATTGGCTGTTCTGAGGAGGCTGGTTCATAAGAGCCAATGGGCGTCGCTGCGCTTGCGACTAAAATAAAACTTACGGCTAAATAAGCTGACTGAACGCACCTTAACAAAATTTATGTTTATCCCTAACAACGTAAACTGTGTTCCGTCCTCGCCCTTCTTTTTCGTATTTTTAAAAGGTTACGCGCCTCTGAGCAAGAGTTGTTGGGCAGCCAACATGACATCCAGTCATCCTGGTTGCCTATACTGTTTAGTTCCTCAGAGACAAGCAAGATTCGATCCCGTTTTGAAAAAATACGTCGCAGAATTTTCGAGGACGTAACATTTTTGGAAAGCGTAATAATGTATCATGAAACAATTTGATCCCGTCGGCCCTCAGAAGTGGTGAGGGACCTGCACCTCTTTTGAGACTATGACAAATCAACCATGCTGCGACACTGCATTACATGAATAGCCCAGGGTGGTTCAAAATGCATCAGTGGCAAGTATACGATGCATAACAATTGTCATAGCAACCAATTTGCCTTATCATGGATGCTCTTTTACAGCTTGGTTCTCAGTTCATAAATCACAAAAACAGTCAACAGTCGGGTGATCTAAGGTGGTAGCTTGTAGTGAAGGATCACTCTATCGGGCACCTTGAAAATTTTCAAATTCAGACAATGTTTCCTCGAGAAATTGTCATTTTAACCGAGATAAAATTTCGGGTGTGAGGAAAATTGTCAAAATTGAAGTTTATGCATTGTTGAAATTGACATTTGCAGGTGGTATGATTATTTAAATGGCATTGTTGTTATGGAAATAAACTGCTCAACAATGAAAGTGTTACAAAGCAAAAATTCACCCAATTTTGAACCGCTGTAACTTTGATTGGCACAAACGATTCTGATTCTGTTCCAAGTACTAAAGAACCCAATCTTTTGGCCATCTTTTTTGTCAATACGAAATCCATAGAGCCCCTCATAAAACTTCTACAGGGTGATGAACAGAGCAGTGCAAAATTGATAAAAGTTCAACATACCGCCGTTTTCGTTAAGAGATTTTTTTGGGAGTATCAACACCAAATTTATGAAGAATGATGTGCTCCCTCGAAACGGTTTTTAAATTTTCGGGATTCCAGTCGAAACAGCCAAAATATGATTATTTTATTGTGAATACTGTATATTATTCCTGTAGCAACGCAAAAACATTAGAACTTTTCATATCAAGATGACGCCACTTGGTAGGCTTATTCACTGAACAATTCTGAGCAATTTGACTTGCAACACGTTCCTATTGTCTAGTGTAGGGTTGGAGAAAAGCCCAATTGGCAGCGTACTTTTTGGTACTACTCCTAAAATTCGGGTTTTTAGCATTGAAAAAAGGTTAATTTTTACTCTCTTTAGTCAACATGGGACTACGTCATTAGAATTGGATTAAGCACATTTCCGCCAGTTTGGAATTTTTTGCCTTTACCTAAAATTTCAAAACATAGGCATGTCTGGCATCATTTCTTGAACTGTTGGTCCCCTAAATGGGATTCTATCAATACGATCTGTCTATCTGTTTGTTTATCCGTCTATCTCTTTCCGAAAAAATATTTATAGAATTTTAACCCCACCCCTCTTCTTCCTGAAATTCTCTGAGTGTACAATTTAATATTCTTCACCCCTCAATTCTTTTCAATGCAGTCAACGTCATCCTGCAAAGCATCGGAAGAGATAATTTTCTGTGGGAAAAATGCCACCCAAATTTCACCCTCTCGCTCCCCCAACCAAATCTCAAAAATCTAAAATGGCAATACCTACTTTGTGATACATACAACATACCATACCATACATACCATACAAATTGAAGGAAATTAAATACTCTCCATGAACAAAATTTTTTCAAATTTTTCAAAACCCCCATTTCTCTCACAAAACACCCCAAATGTCTAATTTATTTGGAGAGAGGTTGAAAATTTCAAAAAAATTGTTTTCTGAAAGAGAATTCAATTCCTTCAATTTGATGTATCACAAAGTAGGTGGTGTTTCGTTAAATTTTGAAACTGAGGTGGGGGAGGGCAAAAGGATCAATTTGGGTAGCACTTTTTCCACCGAAAATTCTTTTTTTCGATGTTTTCTATGATGACACTGACTGAATTAAAAACAATTGAGAGGTCCAAAATTAAAAAGAAGACAGTCAGAGAATTTTTAGGGCAAAGGAAAGTGGGGTTAAAATTTTCGTGAATATTTTTTTCAGAAAGAAAATTCAATTCTCTTCAGTTTGATGTATCGCAAGGTAGGTCATGTCATTTGAAAATTCAAAGTTGGGGTGAGTGGGTGCGAGGGGGCTCAAGATAGAAATTTGCCAATTCATGTTTTAGATGTCCCCTTTGATATGAAAATCGACCTGTTTTTGCTCGAAGAAATATTCACTAGGAATCGGGAGTTATTGCAGGTGGATAGTTTTTAAATGATCATCTGGTGCAGTATTCACAATAAAAAATCACATTTTGGCTGTTTCGACTGGAATCCCGAGAATTGAAAAACTGCTTCGAGGGAACACATCATTCTACATACATTTGGTGTTAATACTCCCAAAAAAAATTTTTGGCGAAAACGGGGGTATGTTAAACTTTCATCAATTTTGCACTGCTCTGTTCATCACCCTGTAGAAGTTTGATAAGGGGCTCTATGGATTTCATATTGACAAGAAAGATGGCCAAAAAATTGGGTTCTTCAGTACTTGAAACAAAATCAGAATCATATGTGCCAATCAGAAGTTATAGCGGTTCAAAATTGAGTGAATTTTTGCTTTGTAACACTTTCATTGTTGAGCAGTTTAAATAGTTTTCTGGAGGGAAACGGTGCGTTCAGTCAGCTTATTTAAGGTGCGTTCAGTCAGTTTATTTAGCCGCAAGTTTTAATTTTAGTCGTAAGCGCTGCATCGCTTATTGGCTGTTCTGAGAAGGCTGGTCCATAAGAGCCAATGGGCGTCGCTGTGCTTACGACTAAAATTAAAACTTGCGGCTAAATAAGCTGACTGAACGCACCTAAAGTATACAAAAAAACCGCAACTTTTGTCGCTGAAGCAAATCCGCAGAGTGCCTATATTGTACGGTCATCCGCGCTGGCTTATTTGGTTTTCTTGGAATTTGAGCAAAATAGAACAAAAAAAATCTATTTCAACTTTTTTTTTGGGAAAATTCAGTGGCTGTAAAAATGGGTTATTGCAATCCGAATTGATTTTTATTTTTTTTAGATTTTTTCATTATACTTGAAATTCAAGTTTTTAATATTTGCAAGTAAAAAATACTGTTTTTTGGCCACGCTCCTCTTTACCAAAAATTTACGCCTGCGACTCAATGTTTGCTAGGCCACCCATGAGAATATATGTATGCCCCCCTAAAAATTGCTCTTGTCCCCTCTATAAAAGTATCCTAGCTACGGGCCTGCCTGATGAACATAAAAACTAAACATGAACAACTATTTTTGACGAGTAATAGATACTGAAACCTACGAAGGCGCAGAGCGGGCATGGAAGATATTCATTTGTAATTGCGACTTTTTTCTGTCAATTGCCACTTTAATCTCGCAATTGCGACTTTTTTCTGTCAATTGCGACTTTTTTCTGTCAATTGCCACTTTATTCTGGCAATTGCGACTTTCTTCTGACAATTGACACTTTATTCTAGCAATTGTAACTTTTTTCTGTCAATTGCCACTTTATTCTGGCAATTGCGACTTTTTTTTGTCAATTGCGACTTTTTTCTGTCAATTGCCACTTTATTCTGGCAATTGCGACTTTTTTCTGTCAATTGACACTTTATTCTGGCAATTGCGACTTTTTTCTGTCAATTGCGACTTTTCAGCACATTTTGATAAAAAATGATGTTCATATGGCCGGTTTGTCCGTCTGTCTGTCCGTTCGTTATTTGTCACTCCGTCCGTCTGTCTGTCTGTCCGTGTAAAAGTTGAGAAGTTGTACTCCTTCTCAGGAAATAAAGCTAGAGCCTTAGCACTTTTTCCGATTAATTAGCTTAGGCCCTCAAGGGTGGCCTATGGGCAGACTGTATTTTATGGTGACGCTGCCATCTTGGTAGCCATATTGAAATTTCTCATCAGTGGAATGGAACCTCGAACGGAACTTACTCTGATCTCGTATGACTATTCCTACTTTCAAGCTCAGTTTCATGATTACGCCGCCATCTTGGTAACCATATTCAAATTTCTTATTAGTGGAACGATTTTCCTGGAATTCGGAACTTACCCTTGGTTCGTATGATCACTTATTCTCAAGCTGAGTTTCATGATCCGCTAGAGCGGATTCAGAGCGAATGAATCTGAAGCGGATTCATACGAGACAAGAGTACCTATGTTTCACGTTTCATGACAATCGTTCCATTCGTATCTCTTTTATAAACTGCTGGAATTTTCTTGTGTTCTCGTTATATCATTTGGTAGTATTTTAGCTACTATGTTTACCTGATGTATCCTTTTACTGCTTGATTTTTCACGATTTTATGAATAATAATAAATTGTATTAGCGGTAGTCCCCAATTTTTGAAAAATTCGCTTATAAGCGCCTAAAATAAGAAAGATCAACGTGAAATTAACGTTGATTGGTTAATTTATTTTATACGTCAAACTTTACAACGTAGTTTCAAGGTGGAAACTTCAAGGTTTCTGTTTTTTTTTACTACATTACACTAGTGTGAAACTGAGGTCGAATATATACCTATAATAATTTGAGTTGAAGCAACGTTATACAGAGTGATTCAAAAGTGTCGGACCACCTTGAATAAGGTGCGTAGTACTAATATGGAGGGGAGGTGTAATAGAGTGTCGGAAAGTTGTTGAAAAAATTATGTCTCTCAGTTTTGAAGTTATGGAGGGACAAAAGTTGATCCTCCGATCGCTTCTATTTTCCTGGTTTCAAAAGATTTCAGTAAACTTATTTACAAAAATTATTTTTTTTATATTTTTTGAAAAAAAAAATTGATTTTTTTGAATTTTCAATTTTTTTGTTGAAAATTTAAGGTAGTCATTTTATCCTCTGATAAATATTGTATATTAATCTTTTTTCAAAATTCAAATATCATGAATAGTATCGACCGAAATCAATTTTGAATATTTCCCTTTGAAGTTCACCGCGTGCCGCCCGCCGCCACCTGCAAGCGGTTCCCGTCCTGTATCATCATACAATATTTATAGTCCGCGAGAAAAAAGAGCTCTGTCGTAATTGCAGAATTAATGCCTGGACTGTATGTCTCCAGTCCCGTAGAAAATCTCAACAGTGTAACAAGCAACTGGGCAATACCGAATCGGTTACTTTTTCAATTTTAATTATTAATAGCTTCGTCACTCGATATAATTGGGATGTTCTCCAGAAATAAATAAGTAAGATGAGTGAAAAACTACTATAAAGAAAAGTACAGCAGGAGGCTTTATTTTGTTTTCTAGTTCATGCACAAAATGTTTATAACGAGAGATGGAAAACGCTATCCGTCAAGTTGGCCTGTGAATCAAAAAAGTAACAGTCACAGAGATAGGAAACTGCAGCTCACAAAATGACTAAAACTAATTTTTGTTAAAATCAAATTCTTGAAACATTCGAAAATTCAAAAAAAAAGTTCACCCATATACCAACGGTGTCTGTCGCCCATTAGGAGCGCCAATTTCATTCTTTGATTCTAATGAAAATTTAGAACAGGCATTGAACCCAGTAACTGGAAGCTATGGGAAGATACAGGTGGTCGATCCTAGAGTAATCATCTCATAGTGGCCTTACCGTTCAAGATAAAAAAAAAAACGAAATAGTGCTATTCTGTAAAAAATAACATTCCATAAACTCTCTGTTATGTGAAAATTCGTGTCGGCAATTGGCTGTTGCCTGGGTGATACAACGTAACAGAGCCTTTATGGAACGTAATTTTTTAGAAAATCGCACCATAAGAAAAAAGTTGTATGGTTTGATTAGAGCTGAACATAACGAAATAAAGTTAAATTATGAGGCCTGTTTGTTGACCCGACCCATGGATATCTTGCGGAATCGCCAGACGGGGCTTCTTCCTCATCAGAATGGTACTATCATCAAGGTGAAATGTCCTAAGTCGGCAAAACAAAAGACCATACAGGAAACCATACAGACCAATCAACAATTTTGTTTAGAGAGAAATTCTCAGCTTAAACGGACACACATTCACTATTTCCAAGTACAAGGATATATTGGACTGACAAAATAAAAAAACAAAATTGATTGACTTCTATATCAAAATTTTACTGCCTGAGATCATCGATTTGCGGGCTTGTAGGAGCATGCCCATTCAAGAAAGTTGAAATGCCATGACTTTTTTCCCATCAACGGTTCTTAGGTACTGGCCACTTTTCGACACTCAAATGCGTATCGTACGACGATACGTAATACGAATTTTATACGAAACAAGTGCATTCTAATGGAACGATTTCAACAAAAATCAAATGAGCCGAGGTCATTCACCTCGGCCACCACAAGATAACCACACAGACAGCCAGACACACAAACAAACAAGAGAGATATCCACACAGGACTCAAACGGACGGACAGACAGACAAACAGACTTCAGACGGAGTAGGACTAGTAGTAGTAGTTCTTTGCGGTTTTGTTATTTACTTCCAGTGTATATAGTTTCAAATACATATACACATTTGTGCAGCCTATTGTTTTGCAATTGCAATTTGACTTTACAATGTTTGTCCCTTTATAATCAGATATGAGTATGTTGGAGTATGAGTATGTTGGAGTATCAGTATATTGTAGATCTAGATAGTGTGATCACGTGAGAGGAATAATCAACTTGGACAAAAATTACAATTTCAAAAATCGTAGCAACGAAATATATCGGCGTAATACCACGATGTCACAAATCTTTACTACTGCTATTCACATCGCCTATTTCTCAGAAAACATCATAACACCATGTGTGCAGAAAGTGATCACTACCTATATCATGAATGACTCATCGCGGAGAACAGCTGCAGCGGGCGGCAAATAACAAAGTGAGATTTTCAAAATGTGTTTCGGGGGGCACCATTCATGCTACAGAAATTCTAAAAACAGATTATTGTTTGAAATTTTCAGTACTTCAAAATGACTACCTGCAATTTCGAAAAAAATCGAAATTATTCTGTAAAATTAAAAAAAAATTGAAACATTTTTTTGGAATTTTTTTTTTGACTAGTGCATCAAATAGAATTGAAATCTGAGTATAACCCTTTTTTTAGATACAAAATCGGACCGATAGTTTTCTCAAAAACATTTTATTACTTTTGATGTATTTTCTCTCTGTCGCACACTTGGTACTCAATTTCAGTCCCCTTTAGCCTTGAACTGACAATTATTTTAAAACAAAAAAACCCTGACCTTGTTTGATGGATGTCATCAGCTCGAAATATATATTGGTCAAAAAATAGACAACGATTTTATAAAGTAGTGTATAGACAGAAGAACATCGATATTTACAAAAATTTGGTTTAAAAAAGAACAAAAGCAAAATAATTCTGTTGAAATAAATTGCGTTGAACTGTGCTCTACATAGGTTATGTGCACCACTGTTGTGACTGTTTGCAGGTACTTTTAGAAAAAAATAATTTCCAGGATTCATGACTCACCCTGTACCTATACGAAAAAAAAGGATCACAGATTCAGAGGTTGATTTTTGTACTCATTGTTTATCCATAAAAAGTTTACTGAAATCTTTTGAAACCAGGAAAATAGAAGCGATCGGAGGATCCACTTTTGTCCCTCCATAACTTCAAAACTGAGAGACATAATTTTTTCAACAACTTTCCGACACTCTATTACACCTCCCCTCCATATTAGTACTACGCACCTTATTCAAGGTGGTCCGACACTTTTGAATCACTCTGTATAACGTTGCTTCAACTCAAATTATTATAGGTATATATTCGACCTCAGTTTCACACTAGTGTAATGTAGTAAAAAAAAAACAGAAACCTTGAAGTTTCCACCTTGAAACTACGTTGTAAAGTTTGACGTATAAAATAAATTAACCAATCAACGTTAATTTCACGTTGATCTTTCTTATTTTAGGCGCTTATAAGCGAATTTTTCAAAAATTGGGGACTACCGCTAATACAATTTATTATTATTCATAAAATCGTGAAAAATCAAGCAGTAAAAGGATACATCAGGTAAACATAGTAGCTAAAATACTACCAAATGATATAACGAGAACACAAGAAAATTCCAGCAGTTTATAAAAGAGATAAAGAGAGCCTAAAGTTGATCATTTCAAGACTAATATTTTTCCTTTTGTACCACTGGGCTTCTAGGTGCCTCAAAATACCACCACTGGGTTGTTGAAGGAGGAACCAAAATGAATAAAATTGTCAGATGCAAATTTCACCATGATTTCACATGAGCTTCACAGAAGTCAACAAAGATTTCATATTTATTCCAAACATAACAAGACTAACTCATTCGCCTGTATTCAAACGAATCATCTTCTATATTTCCGACGCAACAGAGTGGAATACACGACCTCAAAACGCACCTCCAAACGGACTTCAATCTCTGTGTCACTGATGAATAACAACTATTATTGTCACTATCGTCATTATCCGTCGCCTCCACTGAACTCGTCGGCGCTTGCTCCTCGGTTCTTTCTTGCACGGCCTCCAGCTGTTCCTCGAGGTTCTCCTGGATCACTTTCTGGAAACCGTGAAACTTCCTCATGCATTCTCTCAAGTTTTTCAACGACACCCTGTACAGCAGCTCGAAATCCGCACCCAGTCGCCCCAGGCGTATGAAACCGTCGAACTCGTCACGTAACCTCTCGAATTCCTGGTTGGTTACCAAGAATTTCTTCTGACTGTGGAGGTCCATGCAGTTGAAATTGTCTTTGCTGATGATCGAGTCACGAATGCTGGACATGTATTCGAAGAGAGTTTTGGATTTTTGTTCCACCTGCGAAAGGCCGTTTTGACGCTCCGATGCCGATGACGAAGCTTCATTTCCGTATCTTTCCGATTCAGATCCATCTGAAACAACGATTACTAGTTAAACATTTCGTCCGCACTAGCAAATGTATACAGTTGGTTCCGAAACGTCTAGTAGCGAATAGCGAGCAAATAGCGAGTGAAAATGAAACCCAGCTGGAGTTTTGTACACCGGGTGATCATTTGAAAACTATCCATCTGCAATAACTCCCGATTCCTAGTCAATATATCTTTGAGCAAAAACAGATCGATTTTTATATCGAGGGAGACATCTGAAACATACATTGACAAGTTTCTATCTTCAGCCCCTCGTCCCCACTCACCTCAACTTCAAAATTTCAAATGAAACTACCTACCTTGCGATACATCAAATTGAAGAGAATTAAATCTCTTTCCGAAATAAAATATTTTCTGAATTTTTAGCCCCACCCCGTTCTCCTTGAAAATTCTCTGAAAATGTCCCA
This sequence comes from Anaspis maculata, assembly GCA_949128115.1. Taxonomy (NCBI): domain Eukaryota; kingdom Metazoa; phylum Arthropoda; class Insecta; order Coleoptera; family Scraptiidae; genus Anaspis; species Anaspis maculata. The sequence continues at coordinate 40,848,489 of OX421967.1, forward strand.
TTCAATATTCTGGACACCTCAACTCTCTCTAGTTTAGTCAGCATCATCCTAGATAGCATCGAAAAAGAGAATTTTCGGTGGGAAAAGTGCTACCCAAATTCACCTCCTGCATTGCTCTCCCCCAACTCAACTTCAAAATTTAACAAAACATCACCTACTTTCTGATAGACATATCAAATTAAAGGGAATTAATTAAAGGACCAACTTTTATTTGTCTCTTCATAACTTCAAAATTAAAAGAGATAGGATTTTTTCAACAATTTTCCAGCACTCTACTACATCTCCATATTACGCAGCTTCAAGGTGGCTGGACACTTTTGAATCACCCTGTATTCCTAGCATGAAAATAGTACGGAAATCAAGACAAAAATATTATTGTGATACTCGACGATATAGGCTTCATACAAATTTCTACTTTCTAGTTAGAAAATTCAAGCGTGATGGCAGCCTAAACTATTAATAATATAGACCTAACATTCCCTATAGCAGAGCAGTGGAGGGTGTAACAGCATTGGCAAAGTGAGGAAGCGAGACAAGAGGAGGGGGGTTGTTCACTTTGAAAGTTTTCAATAAAATGTACTGCAGATTTATTCAATTTACCCAGATGATTTGAAAATCCACGTATAGCCCTTCATGGAACCTCCATATTTATCGAATGAACTCATCCCTCATATCTTGCGCTCCTGGTTCATCTGGCTTGTGTTTTGCTTTCCTTCTATGGGCTTGCTTTTGGCGTCTTATGGTGACATCATGGAATGTAAATATAGGTAACGGTCTATTTCATTAATAGTCTACGGTGACAGAAAAGTTGAGCTTACCTGTCTCATGTTCGAAAATTGGCGGTAGCAATTTTTCCCTCATTGCTTTTTTGAAAATCAAGGAGCCGTTCTTCCCCGCAAGGTCACGTAACCGGGCACGATATGACGGCATGTTTGTTTCACAATAATAATAAATAATGAATATTATAGTGCATTGAATACATACACAGGAGCATTACTTGTTGAATGGGCCTTCGGAATGCTATTCTTCCTTATATGAGCTACTGGATTTGGACTTTATCGGAGCCGTTATCTTTTCTAAACGTTTTAAAATTGAAGCTTTTAGCATCTAGGTATATGTGCTCGATAACAATAAGTACATATTATGATTATGTATAATGATGCAATAAAAAACATCCCTTAGCTCTAACTACCGATATCGTATTGTCGGGGTCTCAAACAGTGAAATAATCAACAAATATATCACAAGTGATTTTCACGATAATTTTGGCCAAGCGATTGCGAGTGCTGATTGTAACGATAAACTTATTCAGGGACAATCAGCTCCTAGGAAAACACTTGACCATAATTATTATCTGGGAAAAGTTCAAGCACGAGTGATATTTGTCTGATTATTACATGCATGTTAGTTTCAACCAATCAGGGCATCTAAGATAAGTCTAGGCTACACTCGCTTCAAGCTATCGATAAAAAAGTGAAAAATTCGCAGTAGCAGGTGATAAAATCGCACAACTACCTATGGTACAGCGCCGGACTGTGATATTTATTGTGTCCTGGAACGAAATCGAGCCTGAAACGCCCCGATTTCAGCTGATTATGGATGGAAAACTAAACGAGCAGAGTACTGCCTAAAGAAATGATTTTTGTCAAGTGAACTATGGTTTTACGTTTTACTCCATTTGAGACACATTTCGGCAGTATGGGCTATCCCTTAATCGGGTCCTGTGCACCACTCCGCCGCAACCTCTCAGCCATATGTCATCTGTCATATTGCAAGGTGACATTTGCTCTACTGAAATGTTATACCTACATGTAAACTGCACACGAAAACTAACTTTTCTCCCAGTGAAGTGCCATACCGGATTATTAATAGCTATTATTTCTAGTACCTAACCTAATACAGAACCAAATTACAACCAAAATAAAATAAGCAAAAATCTGAGTAACATTTTCCAAAGAAGCTTTTTTCAAATTCAACAATTCAACCCAATGATCAATGTAACAACATGGTTGGCTTTGACACTACTTGCTCTTGGTAGTCTTCTTTACTTCAATTTTCAACAGTTGCTGCTCTACCGTATCTACCACTTTTGACCAAATCAAATTAGGATTAACAGCAATTGACCTGTTAGAATGATTGGTGATTTTTACATGCTTGACATCTAGTCCAATTTTTTCTGCCGCTTCTTCCGTCCACTTTGACAGCTTATTACGACCAATTGGAGCTTGTACAAATTTGAAGAGCTTTTCTGGTTTCTACGAAGGCGCAGAGCGGACATGGAAGATATTTATTCGCAATAAGTACTTTTTTCTGTCAATTGCCACTTTATTTTGGCAATTGCGACTTTTTTTCTGTCAATTGCCACTTTATTCTGGCGATTGCGACTTTTTTCTGTCAATTGACACTTTATTCTGGCAATTGCGACTTTTTTCTGTCAATTGCGACTTTTTAGCACATTTCGATTGAAAATGATGTTTATATGGCCGGTTTATCCGTCTGTCTGTCCGTCCGTTATTTGTCTGTTCGTCCGTCTGTCTGTCTGTCCGTGTAAAAGTTGAGAAGTTGTACTCCTTCTCGGGGAATGGAGCTGGAGCCTTAGAACTTTTTCCGATTAATAGCTTAGGCCCTCAAGGGTGGCCTATGGGCAGACTGTATTTCATGGTGGCGCTGCGATATTGGTAGTCATATTGAAATTTCTCATCAGTGGAACGGAACCTCGAACGGAACTTATAGACAGAAGAACATCGATATTTATTAAGAAACACACTACAGACATGGAAGAATTCCTGTGGAGAATTAACAAATTTTTGTAGTTTATGACTCACTTTGTATAGAAAACAGAAAATCAATACAGACTCGGAGGTTGAGTTTTTGTTCTCATCATTTTTCCATGAACAGTTTATTGAAATCTTTTGAAACAACGAAAATAGAAGCAATCCAAGGACCATTTTTCGTCCCTCTATAACTTCAAAATTGAAAGACATAAAATTTTTCCAACAAATTTCCAGTACTCCACTACGACTCCATATTATGCACCTTCAAGATGGTCCGACACTTTTGAATCATCCTGTAGTTGATGCCAGTGGCGTAACTAGAGGGGGGGTTTCGGGGTTAGAACCCCCCCCCCCCCCATTGGCCATCAAATTTCCTAAAAAAATTCCAAATGCGGCGCTTTTTTGTTTGCTTTGCTCGCATTCTCGCAGATTTTTCAGTCGTGACCCCCCCCCCCCATCGGACACTTCTAGTTACGCCACTGGTTGATGCTCTCTTGACGTTCTATTTATAACCTTGGAATACTTACAATAGGACTGTGTATCTTAGGTGTTAACTGGGCCCATGCGCGTACAATTCGGCGCTTGATATGAAATTTCCAGACAAATAGCGTCTGTTAACACGTATCATGATTAGAAAACTATCAATAATGGTTTGTATAAGTGAAATTTTCAACTATTGATGCTCACTGTTTGTGAGTTGTACGTCTGATGTTATTTTAATCTTCCAAAAATTGAAAACAATCAGTTTGGAGGTGGAATAGGAAGGCATGCTTTCGGTTCTTACAAGAAAAAATGGAAATAAACACTGCGTCATGACAAGTGTAGAAGCGAGACTCGATACCATGGAAAAAAAGGTTTTTTTAATCCGTTTCTGCGAACACGTGGCGTGGAAGTTTTGGTCAGGGCTCTCACAGAGTCTTCTTTTACTGAAACCCTCTAGGGCCAAAGATAGGCGAGCCGCGAGAGCCACTCACACGTTACGTTTTAAGCAATCCTTGCTACATCAATGTACTGCGGATTGCATAAGACTATCCGGCCCAGAAACCAGGCAGGAGAACGGCAGGAGCCTTGTTCGGGGTTGCCAAGTACAAGAAATATAAATTCCAATTATTTTGATATAGTCATTTCCAAATTTTGAACTTTTATTCAGTTATGGTGTCAGATTTCCTAACAAGAAAAGCGCAAGGAAACATCTTGCAGAACAAATTGATTTTATAGTGACTATTTGAGGTGACAGTAACTGTAATATAAATTATATGGTAACGGCGGCCATGCCAAATCTGACAACATCGCGATTAACAGACTGTGGATCATTTGCGAAGTGAGCAACGAGCTTCCAGTATTTCCATTATTTTGTAAAAAAGAGCTATACAAAATGAGAATTTGGCTTGCGACTGGTTCTTCTTCACATTTTTAGTAACTTTTTTGTATCTATCTGGAGACTTAGTCATTCAATAGCCTGGTATTCCATAGAAAAGTCGATATTTGTCTGGATGTTTCAAATTCGGCACTAAATAGCCACAGTTGCATCCATGTTGCATCTGTGCCGTCGGGTCAGGAGAACGCACCGTTAAAACGTGAAAGTGAAATGTGGTTTTTGGATCATGTTTGTAGGTCAAAAAACGTTTGCTTCCAACGTTTATTTTTTTGCATTTTTGACGTCAACAAAACGTTGAAAAATACAATTTTTGGCGCGGCATCACCAACAAAGTGCTGCATTTCAGGAGCCGGCTGAATCTAAGTTACGACATGCGGACAAGTATCCGTTCTTATCAAAATACATTAATACAGTACGAAGTTGTACAGGGTGTCCCGGAATTAGTGTTACAAAACTCATAGGGAGATGGAAAATTGTAAAATACGGGGGATTTTGTTGATAAACATATCCTTTCAATAAGGGGTATTTTGGAAACAGTTTTTTTAACAAAGTTTATTAGGACAGGTCTTTATTGCACTATGATAACGAATTTCATCAGGCATTCTCAGGGGCGAAGATAATGGGGGGGGCACCCTCCCCCTTTTCCCCCTATTTTTAACCCCCCTGATTATTCTCGGAAACGGTTTCAATTTTTGAATTATGCGTTCAATTTAAAGAAAAAAGTTACTCTTGCAAAATTTTGATTAGAGGCTTCATTTTCAAGATATTTGATATCCCCTAAAGAGCCCCTAAAGATGTTTGATGAAATACCTTACAACTGCTCAATAGAGACCTGTTTCAGTAAACTATAGTTTGAATTTGACTGAAGTCGGTTGAACGGTTCAAAAGTTATGCAAAAAAAAACTGTTCTTAAAAAACTGCTTTGAAGGCCGGTATCTTCGTTATTAAGCGTTTGCGAGGGTATGTTTATTGAGAAAAGTCCCCTTATTTTTCATCTTTCTATCTCCCTGTGAGTTTTGTAACACTTATTTCGGTACACCCTGTATTTAGAGATGAATTAGAATTTTTTACAACATAAATTCCACATCGGTACGACCCGACCCACGGATCAATCTGTAGTTAGTGTAGTTACAATTTTTTTTGGGAATGATCCCCAAGCTAGGGCCGAAGCCCTGGCCGTAGAAATATACCTGCCTATTCAATAAAGAATCGACATGTCGGAGGGCGCTCATGGGAAGGCCCTTTGCTTTCTTTGTCTGTCTACTTTCTCGGAACTGGTTTTCAATGACGGTTTGACTCAGGTAGGTCAATTTCACGGCTTTCTGCACCGGGATGAGCTATTCGGCTTGGAACGAAATGTTCAGTACGAGCTGACAGTTCTTTGAGATAAGGTTGTGTCCTAGAGGTTCAGATAGTTTCCATTCTGCCGAATTTCGCCGTGGGTTCTGGTGAGTTACATAAAATTTGATTTTCATAGCGGGTATTTTATAAGTAGTGTACTTAACATTTGACGTTCAATAAAGACGCGATTTCGTTCCTCAAACTTTTCTAGGTTTTCTAAATCTACAAAAAAAAATTCACCTGCATCAACTACTGGGTTGTTAGCAGGCATTTCTTGTAGTGCCTTTTAATATTCAACGACTTGCAGCGTGCAGCCTTTTCTGTCAATGTCACGTGATCGCGTATTGTTTGTTTTATTATTCAATTGTTTTAGTTTCCAACAATGATAGGGACAGTGTGTTGTGTGCCTGGGTGTTACAATGTTACAATACCAAAAAGAAAATTACAAGAGTTTATACGGGCGCGTAATGTCAGCTGATGACAGCGGAGCGGCCATCTTTTCATCCGCCTGCTTTCGCTGCCGGTAAAACAGAGAGGGACCTGACCTGATAGATGTAGGCGCACGCGCATAGCGTCCCGGGGCCTGGGCACCCCACTTTGGGTAGTTACCAGTGTTAATACGCTGTATAGGAGTCTGCAGAGGTCCATTATAGACCCGGGGTGCAGGGCTTCGAAGGGTGGAAGATGAGTTATCTAAAAAAAAAAACAGTCCCGTTGCGACCCTTCCTAAAGGGCTTTAAAATAAGTATGTCCGAACTTTCCAATGAAATAAATCGAAAAGTACAAGTGATAATCTGGCTATATTTATCTCATTTTGTAAGCAAAACCTCGGGTAAAACAGTGCCATTACTTTAACAAACTCTGAAAAACTATGTCATTCAAATGTCCTCCTCTTCTCTACCTGGTGAAGTGCAATCTGGGGGCCCAATTTAAATAACTTTTGCACACATTTCACGTGGAATTTCCTCAAGAATGCGTTGATTGTTGCGTTGCAGCTCTGGGATTGCTTGTGGATTATTTGCATAGACCGGAGATTTCACATAACCCTATAGAAAGTAGTCCAAAGGGGTGAGATCGCATGATTTTGGTGGCCAGTTGGTGTTGGAATTTTTCAAGATATTCCGGACTGCAAATAGCGAAGATTTCGGGGAGATGTTGAACTTTATATCCTACCCAAGTTGATTTTGCAAGATTCACACCTTGCCGTAATAGTTTTTGGTAGTTCGGACCGGACATCCGTATTGGAACACCTTCACTTCGCTTTTCTATTGAGGTGTGCTATGTGTTCTACGACAATTCGTCGCATGGACAATTTGTCGCGGACAATTCGTCGCAAGGACAATTCGTCGCACGGACAATTCGTCGTACGAACAATTCATTTCACAGACAATTCGTCACACGGACAATTCGTTGCACAGACAATTAGTCGTACGGACAATTCGTCGCAAGAGGAACGAAAATTCTTGATGCGTGGCCGGACAATTATTAGTCGCACAATACATTCGCAAGAGAACCGAACAATAAGCATGGAGAAGCCACTAAGGCTTCGTAACGTGGGGGGACTTATTACACATGAAGACACAAGGGGGCTCAAAAGGGTTCCGAAAAAAAAAACATAATAACAACTGGGTCCAATTGGGCTTCAAATATATCATGAAGGCACAAGAGACTCACTAATGCTCCGAAGTCCAACAACTTGAGAAGGCACAAGAGGGCTTGGGAAGTGGAATTCTCAAAGCCATAAGAAAACACAAAGGGGCTAATCAAGGCTCCAAATGACACATGAGGACAAAAGAAAGCCAATAAAGCTCCG